>VDFB02075321.1:35053201-35542989 GCA_007258455.2 Sequoia sempervirens
CTTCTCATAAGGCCAAAGTAGTTGAATTTGAAATGAATCAAGTAACAATCAAGTTGTTTAAATCAAGGTCAAATTTTGACTACATAGGGACAAAGGCTCACATCAAAATGGCTTTTGATCATGTTCATCAGATTGAGGATATTTGGGCTGATATAAGAACAAAAAAGGAACTCAAAATATTTGATTATTGCAGGCTTACTCTAGATTAGATAAGGGAGTTGGATCTTGCAAATGTTCCAGAAGATATGGAGGATGAGGATAATGTTCTAAATGAAGAATATGAAAGGAAAAATATTGAAGTTGCACCTCTTCACCTAATTCAATGGTCACAAAATGAAATGATATCAATCTAGGAAAGATTCCAACCAATTTTAGCCAATACTAATGTTTGGTTGGATGAAAGGGATCTTCAACTAAAATATTTCATTATAGGATCAAAAAATGAAGCTGAAATTCAAGTAGGAAAAAGATCAGTTGAGAACTAAAAACAAGAATGATGCTCCAAGTTCAAGTAGAGTCTCAAAAACTCGAATCAAATTTGTGGTCTGAGGTGGTAAGAAAAATGGGAAGTCTACAAAAATGCAATATGCAAAAGTTTAAAAGGAGTATTCTCAAGAGATTCAGGAGGAAGAACATGCGCAAGAAGAATAAGAGATACAAGAGTAAGATCAACAAGAAGTAGAAATGTCTCCCCATGAAAATGTTAATGAGGAAACCACTATTGTCTCATCCACTTTTGGTGATGTTGTAACTTCTTCTATTATTCCTCCAATAACATCCTCATCTGCAGTCCTTGAGAATTCTCCCCCTATGGTCACAAGTGTTTTGGCATCATTTGTTTTAGTCAATTTTGTGCATTCCTCACCTATCTCAGGATTACCTTTTGAGAGTCCTAGATGGTGTTTAGGTGATGTTACTAGTTCTCCAATGTCATTACCTAGTTTTTCATCCCCATATTTTGATATTACATCGACTTCTTATTTAGATCAATTTCTAAATGATTTTGTACAAGCTTCTAGAGTTGAAATTCCTCAAGTCATTTTGACTAACACTTCTCCTATTGTGACTACAACCTTTGTAGATACAACTACTCCTTTTTATCCAATAGCTACTTAGCTTGAAGGAAGCTCGTCATTGCCACCATGGTTGCCATCACAAGCATTGAAAAGAAGAAATGAGGCCATTTCTTCTAATGAATTTAATTTTGCACAACTTGCTACAATAAAGACAAGGACAAAGAAGAAACCAAAGACCCTTTCTAGTGTACTTTTTGGAAAGGATGGTCACAAGTGTGCAGAGATAGCATAACCTCCTCCAAATAAAATTCATGAAAAGGTAGATCTTTTAGAGTATTCTATCACAAAGATTGATTTGAGCCAAATAACTCATGAGGGTGTGAAATTTGATGCTCAATCAGCTTTAGATTCTCTTTTTCAAAAATATGATCAAGAAAAGAAGATAAGGGATCATTACAAGAAAGAGGTAGAACAACTCAAAAATTTGTTACAAAAAATTACTAAGTGTTACGAAATTGTGGATCCTGAGGCGGATGTCATTGATATTGAGAATCCTATCACACAGAAGGCTGAAAAGGCACAAGAAAGAGGCATGGTTGTTGTTGGTTATCTTGAATGTTTGAATACACTATGAACATAAATGCTTGGAGAAGCCATGGAGAAGCTGGTGAAGATGGAGAATATAAGAGAAAAATTGGATGGTACAGTGAATGACTTATCCCAAGAGAAGAAGGGCATAGGGGATAAAGTACAATCTTGCACTAAAATGAGGAAACTCTTGAACTAGATAGATTGGAAGAGTTTGGGATTATACTGAAACAAGATGTGTATGTGGAGATTGAGGAATCCTTGATCCAGACAGATTGGAAGAGTTACAAGATGATGAACAAAAGTTGCTTCCCCCAGACAATGTGATCCAACAATTTGTTGAAGTGATCCAAAAAGAATTTGAAGATCAAGCATTATCAATTCCCTTGATGGGTCAAATTTTTGAAATCCAACTATCATTTCAAGCAATTTAAAACAATATGTTGGAAGTCATGAAAAAGCTTATAATACTATCAGATATTCAATGTTTGGAGCTTGAGGGATCATTAAAAACATTTTAGTGCCAAATGATGAAGTATAGATCATATTGAAGAAGTATGATGATTTCCTAATGCAAGATGTTGAAGGAATCTGATCACACCTTGGATTAATTTCCATGCTTTAGCATTTAACAAATTTTTGTAGTTAGATGTAGACAATTTACATGTTATTTGTAAAATTGTAAATATGTCTAACAATTTTGAAGTCTTCCTGTAATTTTGGACTCCAAAGTTGAATAAGTCAAATAGTTAGTTAGGTTTTTTCCCAGATTAGCTCTCTTCACTTACCTATAAATATGGGAGGATTCCTTTGTATTATTTACCTTTTGTCTTATGCAATGAAGTGTTGCCCAATTATGAAGTAATTTTGAAACTTTGAGTTCTAATTATGAAATCATTTTCAATTCAATAAAGAAGGATAAATTGCATACCAAACATTGAGTTGGGTCAATTTAAACGTATGTGAATGTTCTTATGTCATTCTTGTAAGTTTATCTAATTATTGAATTGAATTGGTGGTGATTGATGAATTGAGATTGAAAAGCTTTCGAGATAATTTATGTAGACTTTGTGTTGCTCCTTTTACTTGGAATCATGTGATTGTTGATAATATTGGTGAGTTATCTTTACGGCTTTGTACTTGAAGTTATTCATATTTCTTGTGGATCTATTTGTAAGGTATACTACAGATTTTGTGCTTCATTTACGTTGTTGGTTACTTTATTGTTGAATTCATTATTGTAGACTACAAAATGACTTTGAGCCTCTGTGAGCCTTTTGGTTACATATTTTTATCACACTGGTACTCCTAGACTATTCTTTGACAAGTTAGAAGTATTGAGATTACTACTTAGATTTTATTTAGAGTTGCATTGCATCCAAAAACATAAAATTGTGGAACATTGTAAACATATTCTCTGAAAAAAGAGAGAATCATGAATGTGACACACCCCCATATGATTTGTATAACTATGTATATATTAGAATATTTTATTTCTCAGTTCCTTAAGCAATAAGAAGGGTGTCCCCCCTTTCTAAGAGGAGATATTTCATCTTGCATAACTGTGGCTAAAAATCAATTTTTGTAATTTGTAAAGAGATTACAAAATTTTCACCCAACAATCATAACAGATAGATCTTTCCTACAATAGACACCATTTTAGATATCAACTAAAACAAAAATCTCTAGCAAGAGGTATGATAGCATTGATGTGTTCGTCAGTCGATCTTTTCTTTTGGTTTTATCTTTCTGTCTCATTTACACTGCTCACTCAAAACTACCTTGATCTTCAATATCTTGGTGTGTCTAGAGGTGTACGTAATGGGGCATAGTCTTTTCTTTCATCTATTTTGTTAGTTGGATGCTCTTGTAATACGACCTTGGAAAATACTTGCCTAGTGTTTGTAGGGATAGTCTCAAGTAATACAATGGTAAGTCCATATCAGGTTCTTTATACCTTTTATGCATTAGTTTACTTGCTTCGATGGCTTCATTCTCTCACATGATAAAACAAGGTGTATGCATGTGAAGAATAAATTTTTATCTATTTACAGAGTCAAATTCCATGCAGTAGATACAACTCTACCCTGGTTCTTCATACCTTGGTGCATCGTGTCTACTTTCCATATCAAAATAAGGATTGCTCTACATTATGTTACATAATCTAAAAAGCAAAAGCAAAATCATTTATCTATCTCCTCACATATCTAATAAAATCTTAGAATAAATCATAGATTTATTGGTATCCTAATCAATATCATCATTCTATTCTA
The DNA here is from genome assembly GCA_007258455.2 of Sequoia sempervirens. Lineage (NCBI taxonomy): Eukaryota > Viridiplantae > Streptophyta > Pinopsida > Cupressales > Cupressaceae > Sequoia > Sequoia sempervirens. The sequence continues at coordinate 35,057,079 of VDFB02075321.1, forward strand.
TCTCATTTCTATTTTGTTCTAACTAATCCATTCATTTATTTCCTCTATCATACTAACATTTTCCATCCAAGTGTCATGATATGACAACAAAAAATATATGCATCCCATCCTACATCTACAACCCATCAATAGCATCTCATATAATCCATCCTACAAAGTCATCACATGTACCATATGAAAATACAAAAAGGAAATCATGACTATATCATCATCCTTATCATACATCCTGCATCCACAAATCATTAGAAACATGCAAATAATAAACATCATAATAAATAGATATACATCATCACATCATGGAAACATGAAACATCTCAAAATGCATGCATCCACACATAAATTTGTATCCATAATCAATGGCATACATCATGAAAAGATCAATGCATAAAATGTAACACCATCTGATGATCACATCAAAATGATCTCTCATATATTATCAAAAAAAGAATGTCATGACACATGTCAAATGTGTGATATACATCAAAATATATAAGAGGCTATATTCATATGACATTTATGTGTATACATCAAGATCTTTCTACATCAAAATATAGATACAAAATATCTATACAAGATCGGTCCACCCCAAGCTCCCTCGATCCTCTCGATTGAGAGGAGGCTAAGGAGGTGGTGGCCCCATCAGTTGTTGTTGGTGACCCTGTCTCGCTAACTAAACTTGTGAAGGTCTATCCACTGATCCACCATTTGATCTGCTCAAACCTGCAACACTCCTCTAAGAAAACCTAGGTTTTTTCTTATGTGTAGACACTTTTATGTCATACAAAGTTCGATAATATGTCGCCTCAGCCTATATGGCCCAGATCTCCTAGGTGTACTAAGCTAGAGGGATTGTCTAACCCTATGCCTGTGCAACAACCGAGCAAACTATTGTATGTGTATTGTCTCTTGAGCCAGTTGTACCTTGACCTACCATTGTCGAGTAACCTCGACATCCCTCTCAATCCTAGCCTAATCTTGCCCAGTCCTAAATTGATCCCTCTCTGATCCAACCTATGTAAGTTCTACAAAGAGACCATCTTGCTCTTGTCTATATCCATCACACTCTTTATGTTTTTGGTCTCACTCCTATAAGATGACCCAAATCCTTTGATTGTTTAGACCCCCATCTCTGAGACCCCTTGCTATAGTACTATCTGGGCTAGAGGTGGACCTTGTGCAGGTGGTGGCCCATATGGTCCCTGTCTTGGTCCCTATCTTTTGTCCTTGACGACAAGTACCTCAACCTCCACTCAAGCTATATTAAATGCATCTATATAATAGATGTATTAACAAAAGCTATTAAAGAACCCACATATAAAAAATATATAAAGAAAAAAATGTACATAATTATTTTTATTTAACTATAGTGAGTATAATAATTTTAATGAAATAACTATGTACTTTAATAAATTAAATATATAACTATTACTCTTAAAATAACTATATGTTTAAAAATATAATTAAAATAATATCTTTATATTAGAAGTAAAGTAGAATATAAATTATAATAATTAACAAGTATGATATATTACATTCAATACACAATTAAATATTTATTTGCAATAAATATTGACTTATATTCTTATTTAACTTATATTAATAAATATATATTAGATTTAATAATTATATAATACTATTATATATTAGACTCAATAATTATCCAGTAGTGTTATATATAAGCATTATAAATAAATATAGATAAGTGTATATTAATAACTTAATTTATATTTTAAAAATAAAATATGCATATCTATATAAAAATATATATACTAACATATTTATGTTCCTTAAAATTAAAAGTTACATAGAAACATAGAAAATAATTCTTTAAATTAAATTAAAATTAAAAAATAGAGTAGTTTTAAAGTAAAATAAAGTAAATTTTAAGTAAATGAATATTAGATTTATTATTTATGTTTAGTTTATGTCTAATTTTTTTATATTTTATCATTATTTTAATATGCTACTCTTTATTTATTTTATTTATCATTATACCACATTCGTACTACCATTGTAACTTACACTTTAAAATGTAATTATATTTATATTATATCTAAAATATACAATACAGTTACATTTATTATTATATACAATATTTATATGTAGTACAAATATACAATTTTATAATAAAATTTATTTAAAATAGATAAGAGTGTTTGATAACGTGGAATAGTACACAAAATTCAGGTGGAGTTTTAGAAATACGGAATAGAATGAGCTCATAAATCACGTGGACCAATTAAAAATGACAAATATGACTGGCTCTGATCACTTTGATCATCTTACATGGCTATGGAGAAACAACAGTCGTTGATCCTCCAACCCAGGTCGCTCCCTCTCGGAGTAAGAACGCCTTCGACGTAATAACAGGGCATGAGATTTTATTCTTTCTGAAACTGCAGAGCAATTTCAAATTTGTTGTCAAAATTTTATAATATATTTATGTGTGCAAATTTTATAACTAATTATTATATACTGATTTCTCAAAAGTAGAAATATATGAATTAACAAATTTTATTTCTGTCAAACTGCTGCTTGCTCTTCTGCGACAATATAATGTTTTTGCCATTGTCTCTCTCATATTTACAACCGGTGAAACAACCATCTATATTTTATATGGATATATGTGCAATCCTAAAGGTATCAATAGAAAGTGCAAACCCTGGCAGAGCTCATTTTCAACCAACACTAAGTTAAAAATGCTGACCTTGCTATCTTCAGGTTCCATTTTTAGTTTTGCCCATATTTAGGTAATCTCTTCACATCTTATCTCCTTTGAGATTGAGACATACAAAAATTACAGAAAATGAGATATTAATGAAGATTGAATGAAACTGTAACTTCACAGAGCAATTAGTCTTTGGGGACTAATAAATGCAAATCTCTATTCATTTAGTTCAAGAATCCTAAGCTCTGGCATTTCTATTGTAAGGTTTCCTAGTAGTCTGCCACTTGGTGAGTAAATTAACTCTTAAATGGTGCCAGATATTGAAGTTTTGGTATGATCTTACACCTTTTGAGTACCTACGGTTTTGCAAGCCAACACTGAAACGCAGGAGATTATCAGTAATGAAGATTGGTTTCTACGGGAAGGAAATATGACATAATGGTCATCCATCGCAGTAGGGCTTCAAGGTTACCACCCTTGAGGATTGATCATATTGCTAATCTACAAAATACAACTCATGTTAAGGTCACTCTTTGAGTTGGTCATAAAACTTGCAAGTCTGAGTGGGTTGTTATATAAAACAAGCTGAAATGGATGCACAGGTCATTACTCTCTGAGTTTCCGCAAGTTGCTTTGAGTTTTTTCTTGTCTCTCCAAGACCAAGCTTGTGACTCAGCTGCCAAAAAGCAGAGGGAAAAAACCCTTATTTTCAAGTCAAAAACGTTTTCCAGAAAAAACAAACACTTATTTAGAAGCCAAAACACCTTATTTGGCGTAGCTAAATCTATTGCAATATTTTTTCTATGTCTAAGCTGGCTTGGCATATTGACCTCGTTGACGAAGAGAAGTCCAACTGCTGTGTTTCAAATCTTTCATTGAAGTTCATCCACATCACTACAGTAGCACCTAGTGTTACCTCTTTCAAGGCTCCACCCCATGCAATATATTAAAGACATCTGAGGAAGAGATGCCACCCCTCTTTCACCTGAAAATCGTTACTGTCTGGTTTTATTTTCTAATGTTAGAAAAAAACTGCAGATCAGTCTCTTTGTGTCATTAATTCAGGCCTTTCCAAATCCTAAATCTTTTTCAAGTTGCATATCAGCTGTCAAAGACTCAGGACTAGAGATAGTCCAATTCATCACTCTACTGGATTAGATTACAAACACCATGCCATATGCAGATAGTCAATTATTACTTATAGAAGGTCAATTATAGATGGAACTATTTAAATGATAGTATTTCATGAAGAGGAAAATCTGATCAAATAGGATAAATGTCCTCTCTTTTTCAGTTTTCACTATTACTATTTCACTATTACAAAGTGGATTAAGACGGCAAAGAAAAGTCTATTTGTCCAAGCTCAGAAATTGAACTGAAACAGTGGTATACAATGCTTGCTTACTGGGAAATTGGAAGGACACCAAAAAAAGGCCCTTCCTCCAGAATGACTTGGTATGTTTTAAGATAGCAAGAAACTTAAAGGAGTTTTGTAATCGAAGTTCTGTGGAATTTTGCATTTGTTCCTTGAATATGGCTAAGAACATCAGAGATGAGGTCCTCTCTGGTTCATGATGTCCCCGTATGCCGCCTCCTGATCGACCTTCACATATTTATGGGTAGCTAAAACTGGAAGCCAATTGAAATTGTTTTAGTCATTAAACAATTTAAGCGAACAAATAAGCCATTGAAGATAATTACTTATTTAGCGCTTACCGCATGTTTGGTAGAATAGCCTGGCTGCTTGTCTTCTATCCATCCCCTCAGTAAGCTGGTTCAAAGACTGCTTTGGTGGAACTCCTGGTGTACTGAAATGATCTCTAAAATGGCTGCACAATCAAACAATAGGTTCATATGTACATTTATAAGTCCTGGAGAATTAAGAAAGACTTATCATAATTAGGTACATTAGGTCCATGAGACTGTAAAAGTATAGTTAGCTTAGAATAAGCATTAAGTCTCCCTGATGTCTAATGAAGTGTTAGAGAAATGCGATTCTTCTAAGGTTTAGTTATGCTTAAACTATAGGGCAACTTAAATACTAGATCATACCACTCATTCAATTTTACATTTGTGCGATTTTCACCACCAGAGAAAGCTGGAAGGACGTAGTAAATAGCTTTGCTAGAGTAAAACTTAATATCAGGAATCCTTCAAATATTAAATAGTCAGTTATAGTAATGTTACTTACTTAACGATTTTCCCTGTTAAATCGTCCATAGACTCCTTAGGTGTCTGAAAGAACATTGGTTGAGAGGGACCCCTCTCCACCATTAAATCTGCATTTGGAAGTTTTTACAGGATGAGCTTGAATTCAATTCAATTGAATGTAAAGCAATCTAAATTTAACTTGTGTTTTTGGGTTCAATACGCTTACCAAATTGGCTCAGATTGATGTTTTGATTTTGGCCTGAGATGACTTCCAACTGGGGGGTGCCAGTTTCCTCCATCATATGTTCTTCGCCGGGAAGGACACCGCCAAGTCCATCTGGTTTAATATGCTTTCCTTTCGGACTAATTAAATCAAAATCTAAATTCAGTAGAAGATATAAATGTTTTTTCAATGGAGGAATTAATTTATTAATTTTCGCTGACACCTTTTGGTTATTGGGATTGAATACTCCTTTACTGATCCCAATGGTTCTGATGCAGGGGTCACCTTATTAGATTTGATACTTTGACCTGCAGTTGTTTAGTCTAATAAATATGAGTAATGTGTGTTAAAATAGACGTTTGACATTAAATTTCTGAAGTGAGGACTGTATAAACCATGAGAAACTTTCGAAATAGGTAATACACATCTTTAAAAAATTAAAATCTGTATAAATCTCAAGAACTTCTAGTGACTGTATTTCGCTATTTTGCATTGGAGTTGATGTTCAGTGTTCACTAAAAAATGCATTTTACCATCACTTCTAAAGGAGAAATGAAACATGACCTGAAGGCACTGGTGTTAATCCCATTTTATTGAAATCCCAATCCATTCGTTGGTTTGGGTTATCAATTGTAGCCCGCAATTTTTCTCTAGAGTCGGGCACAATTAATGCTGCATCATCTTTCTTGTTGATATTTTCCTGGACCCCATTTACAGGCTCAACTTCACCCTGCATAACACATTAAATTATTATTTCAATTGGAATGAAAATTCTCCAGATAGCTTTTGAATGAGTAACCAAAATAGTGAAGTTAAAACCCACAAAATTTATTGGCTGGTCCTCATCATCTCTCCTTTCAGCGGTCAAAGATGAGCGTCTCTTCCTATTTCCAAGAATTTCTATAAGAAAGAATAAAAGGGAAAATAAGTTAACAAACTTGTTTTTTAATTTGGATGTCTGTTCTAAAAGAGATCAAAACACAAAATCACAGGATCTATAGACAGTGCTGCCTTCAAAAGCTTAAAGCCCAGAGGAAATATATTACAGGGGAGCGTTATAAAATGGAGAATGACCTCTGGTCTCCAAGTCAGGATTCCATTACATGAACTAACATGCGAGATTAAATATAGTTCTGAAAACCAACTATTGCCAAATAGAACATATAAAACTTCAGGCTGGAAGCCCAAATCGTAAAATCAAGATAATTTTTGAATAAAATCCTTAAAATGAAAATTATCCTTTCGAAAAAAAAATCAGAACAAAAATAGAACTTTTGTTTTGTATCATTATCAAACTTCTAAATTGCAGTAATAAAATTAAGCTTTAAAACTTTAAATTAATAAAACTAGTAAAGATTTCTTAAAAAATCTCTTAATATTCTAATAATTAATTATCATTAAGCTTGCAAAACCTTCAATAAATGTACAAAACAGAAAGTATTTTGAATAAAGCTGTGTATAAAGATTGTGGAAATTCATGTGTTTTCAGCTATCCACTGCAAAAAATTATAAAACTTTTCTTTAAAGAAACTATAAAAATCTGATAGTAATTAAAAAAACCCACTGCTGAAGTTTTCTTTATTCTCTTTTTGTACAACTGAACTTTGAGATCAAATTACAACTTAGAAACGTATGTAGCTCAAGTGGATTTTAAATGAACATGCCTTGAATTTTCTCTTCGTTCTGCCCAAGAACATTTTGGTTCCACAGCTCTAATAAGGGCATTGCGCAGCAGGGCTCAGATGCCACTTTGGTAGATATGGAAAATAACGAAGTGGATGGAAGCCACATCAGCTTCTCTCCTATGCTGAAAAATCGGCTCCTTGCTCGCTCCTTGTAGAAAAAGAAGGAATATTTATATGAATATCCTAAAACTATTAAAATATTTTGATAACAGGAACAAAATATACTGAGTATTAAAAAATACAATGTCTAAAAGCTAAACTACAATGGATCATCAAGAGTGAAAACCTTTTAACATGTGCAAATAAATTCACTAGTACAAAGTTATGGGGGATTATTTGTTATGATATTATAATGAGAATCGACCAAATCAGAAACCCCAAAAAAACATATAAACATTTTTTATCAGCCCCCATTAGGTATACTATCTATAGTTGAGCTATATAATTGAATGGTGGTAAACTATCATCGGTTATATTACTTTTTTTATTTTGAGCCTATGAGTATCATCTTTGACGATGTCAGAGGGATCATTAAGCCATTCCTGATACACTTGAGGAGGAATTAATGTAAAATCTTCATCCAAAATGATGGATTTCTTCTTTTTTTTGTTAATCACACGTCTTTTAGTACGCCTGATGGAAGGTTGAACACTTGTGCATCAGGCTCCGGCTTCATAAAGAAAATAACAATGCACAATCAGTTCATGAACAAAAATTTAAAATCGCCTTCCCTGTGCTTCCCTTAACTATAGTATATTATACTATTTATTAATGCACAATACCGATTTAGGACCCTCAGGCTGAGCCTCCCCTTGTTGCTCAACTTCATGTGGAAGTTCATTAGTGTTAAATCTATCTTGTTCTTTTGGAATTTCCGCATCTGCAAGTGAAAGAATGTCAACACTTTTTAATATACAATGTCTATTACAATAAAAAAATTCTTGGCTGAAATAGTGTTGAAATTGGTTAACCTTGCTGCTCCTCTGTATTTAAATTCAAGTCAAGAAGCAGAGTGTTATTTTCAGGTTCTGCTACCAGCCTATCTTCATCAAACCTGAAACATTTTTTCTTGTCTGTGAATTAAAATTTAGAGTTGTAATTTACCTTCCACATGTTGAACCAATGTATCAAAATTGAAAACAATATAGGAACAGGAATATATGAAATTTACATGTGAGTTTGATCACGGAACTGCTGTTCAAATCTTAAATTATTATCTGGCAGTGTGATATCTTCGACATGAGCTACACACAAGAAAAGAGAATTATTTATGTTTATTTTGGAGCAAAAACATATATATTCACTCTAAAATGGAACCAAATTACCTTGAAACTTCATTGGTTTGAGTGATGCAGTTGGATCTTCGTCAGGAATTAGGAAGAATTCCTCCTACAAAGCACAACATAAATTAAATTAAGTTGATTAAAAAAATTGCACAATCCAATTTTATTTTTGTGAAATTGATCACTTACCAAAAAGATCTGATGGCTCTCCTTGGGGTGCGCCATCAACTGTTCAATGTCCTCTAACTCGTCAAGGCTGTAATTTATACTTATATTCTCGAATCTGCCCAAGAAAATGTGATGATCAAACATAAAAGAAGCGGAAGATTTTTTCTGTATTTGTTATATTTATATATTTATTGATATATATTGGTCCTTGCTTACTTGGCTTGGGATCTTCCCTTTGGCAAAAGCGTGGTATCAGCCCCAGAAACGCGACTTCTTGTAATATCTTTCTTGATTTGATTCTGTTAAGCCACCGATAACATTAAAAGTTATTATTATTAAGCAATTTCATTATCAAGCTTTCATTTAAAAGCCTCCAGATCCCTCCATAGAGCTTGTCCTACAATTTCACGTGAATTAGGAAAATGATTACAATACAAGGAATTCAGCCATAAAATAAGTATCAAAGCTGTGTGGTGACTGTATTAGAGGAAGCGATGAAGCAGATGAGATTTATACCATGAACCTGGTTGCATCATCTGGAAGCACGACAAACATCAAAGCAGAGCAATGTTACTTGAAATTCCCAAAAATGCTTCGCTTAAGAAAAGGAATTCTCAAGGAAAGGTGACTGAACAATGAACATTACTTACCATAAAGAAATTTGACCTTCCTATTGTAGATGATTACTACACCTCCTGCAATTTTTTGTTTCATTTGCACTGTAAGAAGTTTGAAAGTTGAATTCTAGTAATAAAAGGTTGTGCAAATAAAGACAGATAGATTGTGTTTACCCATGAGTATTCCAGAAAGCCTTAGTGCCAGGGGAACTGCTGGATTGAGAATTTGTTCACTGCGCAAGCCGAACAATGCAGTGATAAACTTCTAAATTATACTTGTAATAGCTTTTCAATTATAATTCCAGACAAGATAATAATTAAGCTAACTGAGCAGAACAGAGAGCATATAATACCAGATCTCCACAATGTCAATTCTGTCAACATCTCTTCTGTTGATTTTGGTGTGCATTGTGGCCGCAATCCTGCAAAAACGAAATTACTGAAATAACTAAACATAACAATAAATATTCATAATAAAATGTTGAAGGTGGAAGACAATTTATACCATATTTGGCCTAGAGGCGCTTTTCTGGACAATAATTGATGATAGTAAAACATTCCTTTTAAGTCTCTGAATCTCCCTTCCAAAGAGCTGCTGCAAAATCTTACAGAAAACATAAATTATTCCTAAATGTGGTTAAAAGAATGATCAAATCTCAAGCATATAAAGAAATTTTTATTTTCTTGCACTCATGAACAGAGTATAACGATTAATATTGTCTCTGTTTCTGAATAACTTTATCTGGGATTTTTGAATGCAATACAATACTGGAAAAGGTAATAAACAATTTAAAATTAAATCCCATTGCATTTACAGAGAAGAGCTGGTGAAGGTAATGAAATATATTTACTGTAGAAAAATTGAAGAGGGAAGTTTGTAATTGCAGTGTAATTGTGAGAAACGCCGCCAACTTGAGAAATAGTGAAGCAAAGTTTTTTCAGAAGGAAAAGTGAAATGAAATGAGATGAATTGAAACGCAATCAGATGAAATGAAGAAACAAAGGGGGTACTTAAGCACTTTCTTCTTCCTCGCGCTCACAAAAATAAAGGCTGTGAAATGTTGAAGCTTATTTCACAAAGGCCCGCCAAAATGGGACATAAGGGCTACGTCGTTGGCTCGAACCTTTGTAGCTACAATTTACATCGCATGCGCCCAATACTAACAACATTTCAGTTCCGTATTGAAATTTCCGTGCCGTATCGTTGTGCTGTTACCGCCGAGCGTATGGTATGGAACATGGGCTAGTCAATGTTACATATTACAGTAGATACTAACTATGGTTCGCTTTTTTTATTTCTTTGTAGAATTTTGTAAATTATTATGCTTCAATAATTTACTAGTACGGAATTATTATGCTTCAATAATTTACTAGTAAGCAGCGATTAAGGTTTCTAGTGTTAATGTATTATTAAGGTTTTTAGTGTTAATGTATTCGAGAGGTACATGATTCTTTCTGAGTATAAGATTTTTTATGTTTTTGTAGTTCTATCATTGCATTCTTTAAGTGAGAGGTTCTGTAAGTATGTTTCAATTGTTGCTATAGCATTTGTTGATTTAATGTTCAACATTTTTAACAATATTAAACCAATAGTTGTGACTTTAAAGTTGTTAGTTTTGATGATGACTACCCATAATTGAATGAAATGTATTTTGTAGATCCAAAAAACAACAAATCATGTGATGTCACATAAGCACACCAATAAAACATGATTTAATGCACAAGTATTGGTCTCACTTTTTTTTGGGCCTTTTTGAATGCGTGGACAAAAAGCATGTTGATGTGGCATCATATTTAATGATGTGGCCTTGAAACCTTAGTTATAAGCAAGGAACTTGCCAAGTAAGTTGCTGTAAAAAATTGGGAGTGAGTTGAGATTTCCACGTAGGATTTTCAAAAGTGTGAAGTTAGGGTGCTCAACTACAGGGTCATCTCCCCTATCTCTTTTCTTTATACCTTTTTTTTTTGTTTTGTTGCATCTAGGCTTTAACGAGGTCGTATGGTTGGGCATCACCCTCTCTCTTAATATAGAAATCTATCTCCTCTATCTTCCATAAAAAAAGGGGTATATTCCTTTGACAAGTATAATCTCTCCCACTCCCCAATATCTTGTATTGATCAAATAAATAACACAAGATTATCCAAGTAATATCTCCTAGTTGGTTTATTTAGTACGCAATGATTAGACCAACTAATAAGAAACATGATGCACAAGGTAGGGTTTTTGAACACCATCTCCTTAATAATGCTCTTAGTGTTATTGTTGAGTGTGTTGTGTCTAAACAAGACTTCTATAAGTGGGTTCAAATGAGTTAGCCTACATAATAGGGGTCATCAAATAGAGGATTGGGTAAGCGTTATATTTCATAGGTGTTTGGGAACATATGATTCTATAGACAATGTGGCACATAGATCATATGTGGACAATTATGTTTGTTGTAAGCCTATACCTTTGATTTCTATATTAAAGATTCATCTATCTCATTATTCATTTGGGTGGAGTTCATGTTTCTTAACCTAACCTTTTGACCATTTTTTAAAAGATATATCACGCTAGCTTGGGAGGATCATTTGGTGTAAAAGAAATGCAAATAAATTTGCAATTCTAGGGGTTCAACCCTAAGTTTTCCATAGAATTGGACCTCACCCAACTCCTACCTAATTTTATTCAAATCTTTGGGTCAAACATTTAAAATCCTTTAACCCATCAACTTCCTCAATAAATCCAAAACTTGCTTTTGTTGTAAAACAAATATCATTTCATCAATGATTGTTCAATCTAAAAATGTAAGGAGAACCATGATAGCAAGGGAATGACAAAGTGAAAAACTCTTCTTTATAAACTACCACTCAAAATGCAGCCAATATGGCTTCATCCATCTTTAATGCTCCTTAGTCTAGCTAAAATAAAAAGCTTTATAGCCACCATATGTAACTCTTTCATCTACAAACCTCCTCCACCATTGATATTAACCAACTCAATAGCCTTTCAAAATGACCTTATTCTCACTAGTTAAATCCCACTCCTAAAAAATATACAAACCTTGAGCCTCACCAATAACCTTGTCATTATTGCCTTTAAAAATCATGGTACATCTTAGTAACCATATTGCATTCCCTATAAAGATGGTATTTCTCAAATAGACAAGTACACAAGATATATTTTAGGAACACCTATTAAGGGTGAGAAACCTAGATATGTAAAAGCAATTACTCTTCTACCAAAGTGTATTTCTTAAACACACAAGTACATATGTGCATTACAACCTTTATCAATCTTATTTCACACTCAACTTCTTCTTCTACTTATTAGAGACATAATCACTTTAGTTCTCCTCCTCCAATGATAAAAACCATACTCTCCACCTCTCTATATAGCATTTATAATGTCCCTCACATGCTCTAGAATGATCCAAATGGAATTTTCAATGGAAAATTCGATTATTTATTTAGAAACCTTTTATTTTTGCATGGAAAGTGGTTGTTACATAATTTTCACTAATATGGTCTTAAAACTACCCTTATGGGAAACTAGAATAGTTACAAAGTCAATCCTTGTGCAAAACCAATGGTTTTGAGAAACCAAGTTTTATGGGTGGTTTCTTTGCCTAGAATTTGTAAAAACGGTTTCCTTTAAGGATAAACTTTTCTCCCGGAGCTAATAAAGATCATGCCTAGGTAGAGAGATTCTACTTCCAAAAAATCTTATTGTTGATTGCCTAGATTTACCACTTAGGGACATAACCTATAGGGAAATCTAGTATGGACAGTCTTGTAGATGTAGCAACTTGACCTATAAGCTGATCTCGAGGGTTAAAAGGTAAATTCCTTATCTATTCTAGCTTTAAGCATATCTTAGAAAAAGGAAAAGATGTAGAACATAAAATTCTTACATTGAATATATCATTTTCAGTCCTTCTCAAGGATTTGTAACTCACCATTTATAATAGTCCATAAAATAAAAAAATCACATTCAAAAGCCACCAAAAGTAGGGGCCACCACTAATAAGACTAAACATTGAAGGAAAAGTGACAGGATCACTTGGTTGACATAGACTAATGGTATGGATCAATCATAAAATGTGTACACTATCAAATCCAAAATTCCCACATTTTAATAGATGGGAGATGATGGGGCATAATTGGATAACACACATTGATTGAACCTTTAAAACTTACTTAACTGCTCCTCACACACCACCAAACTATTAAATTTTCTAAAGCGACTAGATTTTTCCTTTTCCACAATCAATGTTGATAAAAAATTAAAATGTGATAGAATGGTTTTTTCCCTTGTAGTGAAAAATCATTACAATCTTAGCAAATTGTATGGGTTCTTCCACTTATGAAAAAATAAGTAACCTATGCATATGTTAGCCATTGGGCACATGGGTACCTTAACCAAAACTTCAAAAAACTAAATCTTTGGAACCTTAAATACAAAATTTATCAACTCTCCATTGAATCTTGGAGATCTTCTCACTCCTTATCTACAAACTTCTCATCTTAGTAGGGTTTTAAAGTGATGCTCCAACTCAATAGTAAACTTGCAGGATACCCCACCACTTTGTACATAGTCATTGACACAAATGCCTCCAACTCCACCAAAGTTCCAAAGCCACTTGCACATCATCAACGAAAGGCACCAAAGACCAATTATCAAAGACTAGTTCATCTTGGCCCTTTTCTTCTAGTAACCATAAAAAATTATTTTGGGATACCAAACTCTAGTTTTCACCAAATGGTGAGGGAAACCCTTGCTACACCAATTGATTAGTGTGTTTTCATTGCCACTCCTATCTTCCCTAGTGTGTTCAATTACTACCTACATTTTTAGGTAGTTCATCTATGTTGACAATATCACTAATCCCCAAGGAAATTTTAATCACTCATTGTCCCAATTGAGACCAACTTGTACAATATAACACACATAGAGCTTCTCTACATAAATCTTGGCACTAGCAATCATGGGTGATCTTTAAACTCAGTTTTTCACTCAAAACTTGAGTTATCTTCATGAATTACAACCCTAAGAAAATTCATGTAGTTGTTTTTGAGATCTATGCTTTAGTATGATTTATGTATGACCATGATAAAATTAAAAGAACCCATAGACTATTTTAGTTCCTCTAGGTGTTTCTTTACGTTTTATTTTTTCAAATTTGAAGCCTATAGTCTCTTTCAATCTCAAGCCCTTTACTATTTGTACTTGATTATCTATCTAATTATCAATTGTTGTCAAATCATATGTAGTCTTATCCTAAGGCCTCTAGTTGTAGGTGATCTAGGTATAATAGTGTGTCCCACTTCCTGGCCTAAGTGCAACACCAAAATCAATAATTTTAACCAATTTTCACTTCTTGTAATGTATAGAAAGCAAACTGTTAAGAATTTATAGATGGTGTGAACTAGTTATTTTTGGGATTTTGTATATAACCTCTAAATATTTATTTTAAATTTTAAAAAATAATATCTAATTTTTAAACATTTCCTAAAAACTTATTTTTTATAGTCATAGTATTTAAGTGGATGATATAATGTCATATGCATAACATTTTTTAAATTAAAATATATTCATAATTTCTTACAGATAGATAAACTTGTACACCCTTGTTGGCCTACTCCTATAATAGTTTTACCTTAAAGTCATTCATATATTTTCAAGATACCCTTGACAATCTTAGCCATGACCATTTGACCTTTTATTAATGCTAGTTCAAGTTTTTCCTGGCCATTTTTTTGGATTTTTCCTCTTTTATCAATTTCTTCGAAATTTCATATCGTGTCTTCTATTTCAAATGATATTTCAAAGATGATAGCAATTGGAACCTCTAGATATTTATCTCTAAGCTTTGTATCATTTAATTTTTCCTTGGCATGTTCAATCTATGCATCTTACTCGATATTTATGTCTATAGATATTAGTATTGAGGCCACCTCCTTTATGACTTCTTACAAGATCTCAATTTTATCACTTGCCAAAGAATCTTTTATATTCACAATTTTTTCCTACATCTAGTAATTAGTGACTTGTGCATCTATATTTAAATATTATCTACCACCTAAGGTGAAGTGGACAAAATGAATCTACTCTTTTACTAGGTCATACTTTATTCTAACCTACCTAGTAACAAGGGTAGCCACTTTCCTACTCTTTTGCTTTTATTATTTTCTCATACATCTACCTAGATATATTGCATTTATTAGTGGTAGATGGTAGAGTCCACCCAAGGAGAAGATGGGAAGGGGTGGTGAAATTTTTTATCTAGGTAGGGGAGTGGAGATGATTTGAAGGATGAAAACTTAAACATTTTCAGAAGCGAATTAAGAAGGATAAATTCCAAAGGTCTGGGAAACTAAAGGGCTTCTAACCTTAGGATGGGACACATGCAAAGATTGATAGCCTCTAATGGGTGGATATGGTTGCATGGATATTTATTATTTCCTTATTAGAGGAGGGGATTTAGGGATTGCAAGCATGGATATTCTTATAAAAATATGTTATTAATGTAGCTCAAACTCAAACTAAAAAATACAAACAAAGTGCATAATAGAAATAAATTTAGAAGACAAATGATATGTTGCAAATAGGTGATATAGTATTGCAATTCTTAGTGATTAGCACACATTGCACATTCAAGCCCTCTTACCTAATACATCACTACAAAGTTCATGAACAAGAATTCTTGTTAAAATCATACATCAATGAACCTAAAGCCCAAAATTAGACTTATCTCCTCTATGTTCTTCCTATTCCAAATATCTTTATATCATATTTATAGGGATCCCTTTCAATGATAAGGCAAGCAAAGGGTCGTGAACCTTCTTACATATAGTATTTCCTTGGACCAACTCGAAGTATTAGAGTTGGTATAAACTTTAAAATTTGGCATGAAATCTGAAAAGGGCCCTTTGCACATTATAATCTACTAATTAATAGGACATGTATGGCAGATGTTATGCGTAGTAAGATCTATGTGAAAAACTTGATGTGGTTCTAATCAAAAACCTCCTTAAGACTACTAAGTTTGGAAATTCCTCAAATGATCCCACAAATATGGAATGATATTCATACTATTAGATCTTGATTTGGGACTTGGAATGTGTTGAAGTAGTGATTAAGTAATAAAACTCCTTTGTATTGAGAAACTAGTAAATAAAAAACCACTAAAAGATTAAAAAATAAAATATATGAAATTAAAAAAAGTTATGTAATATTCAAGATTGGTTGACCCCTAAGATGCTCATACACAATAAAATGGGAAGAAATAGGAGAATTGATATTGAGGAGATGGATGCATACACTAATTCATTAGTGTTTGGGTAGCTCCTAACATGAAACATTGTTACTTTAGAATAAATGGGAAGTTTTATACTACTAAGGGGAATAAGGAGCTATTTGGGAGGAAAATATAATAGTAGAAGAATAAGGAGGGCCTAGGAAGAGATACTTACAATAGAATTCATTGTAGTTTATAATTGTTTTTGTTGACCTTCCTCTTGACTACTTTCATCTTTTCTCTACATCTTATTTTAGGAAGGATTCTTGACCTTCATGATTTTTATCAATTTTAATTCTTGAGATCAAAATACTCACCCCTAATGGTTTGAAAAGGTATTTTCTTAGTGGTGGATGCTCCTTGGGATAATGGTGAATTGATGGCATGTCCTTTAATTAATTAATCATTAATTAATTATTAAGTCCCTTATTACTTTATTCACTTTAGCTAAACTTAGGAGCATTTTTTTATTTATTAGATTGGGCTAATTTTAGGTCTAGTTGTATCATTGCATGAGATTAAGACAATTGTCACAATATAATGCAATCATCGTCTAGGTTTTGTTGTTATTATTATTGTGCATGTCTACTCATTACACATTATAGCATTAAAAAATTATAAATCATGAATTAGCTCAACCAAACAAAATAAAACAATTTAACTACTTATAAAAATGGTTATTATGATGGCTAAAATGAGAATAATGAGGGAAATTTGAATAAATTTAGTTGGTGTTCCTATCCTCCATGAAATACCTACATATAAATATATTGCAATATAAGTATAATGAATTAAAATATTTGAATCCATAGTAATATCTATACTAAATCTCTCAAAATTACAAACCTTTTTTGAAAATGGATAGCTATATAATTTTTTTGAGAAAATGTGTCTCAACCGTACAATTATATAAGGTGTTGTTGATACACAAGGTATTTTTTAGCCGGCGACAACTTGGGGTCATGGAGCATGGGGGATCCCCCCCCATGAAGATGAGATTTCCCTTGATATACATGGTTATGTGGATTCAAACTAGGCAGGTGATGTTGATAGTAGAATATCCACTAGTGCATATGTGTTTACTTTCTTTGGTGGTGCGATTAGTTGGATAAGTAAGTGACAGGTTGTGATTGCTTTGTCAACTACTGAAGCAGAGTATATGAAAACTACCCATGCTTGTAAAGAATCCATTTGGCTTAAGAGACTATGTTCAGATGTTGGAATAAAATAAGGTGTAATGACAATTTATTGCAATAATCAAAGTATGATATGTCAAGCCAAGAACCCAACATTTCATGTTAGGACCAAGCACATTGATGTACAATATCATTTTGCTAGAGATATGGTCAAAAATGGCAGATGAAGCTAGTTAAGATAGAGACTTTGATGAATGTTGTTAATTCTTTAACTAAGCTTATGATTATAGAGAAGTTCAAATGGTGTTTAGAGACTACGGGCCTTTCATCCCCTAGCAATTAAGAGGTGGTGACAACACCTTTCTATTTTCCTTGCAAGGTGTTCAACAAGTAGGAGATTTTTTGAGAAAATGTGTCTCAACCTTGCAATTACATAAAGTATTGTTAATACACAAGGTATTGTTTAGCCAATGATGATGGGGAGTGTGCGGGGCATCCCCCCCCCCCACGAAGGGTACAAGGGAATCATACCCCTAGCTAGGGTCCAAGGGCAGCGTACCCTAGCGGGGGCTCGAGGGAAGCGCCCCTTAAAGGAACATTTTATTTATATTTTATTATTGTAAATCTGGAGCACTCATCAATATGTCTCATATCCGGTCGATATTTTATTAGCTTGAATTGTCCTAGAAGGAAACCATATTTTATGAGGGCATTGTACTATAGTTGTGTATTGTGGTGTTTTTGAGAGTCTGATAGTAGCTGTATACATCTAAAAATAGTCACATCACAATAGTCTAGTAATTAATTAAATATTTTTAATATTTAATTAAATCTCTGAATTCAATCTATGTATAAATAAATTTAAATGATTTATTTAGATGGTTTCTTTCATTTCGATTAAATAAATAAGTTTATTTAATCACTCTTTTTTATCCATTTCTTAATTAATTAAATAAACATTACGATTTATTTATATTAATTATCACATAATCTTGGCTTGAATACTTTATTCAAATAAAGATTAAATATTATTCTTCTAAAGTCCATTCATAATTAAATATTTCTAAATAATTCTTCTAAGATTCATTCACAATTAAATATTCTAAATATTTAATTGAGTCTTCTATAGTCCACTCACATCAAATATTTCAAAATTATTTTAAATCCTCAAATTCACATAAAATTAAATAAATTTATTTATTTAATTTAATTTTGGATTATCTTCAACAACCGTGAAACAAACTTCAAAACATAAAATTAATTTCTCTATTTTTGAGCAAGCTTGTTCCCATGGGTTGAAGACAAACCTCCATTCTTCTCTCCAACCTCCCAACATCTTCCATCTTCCTCTCAACCTCTTCATCTCTCACCATTCAAAATTACCAGACAATCTTACAGCCATTATCTTTTCCAGCTAGGTTCTTGCCTGTGAAAATCTATAAAAGGGACTGTCGAGTCTTTGAAAATAGAGAAGCTTTCATATGGGAAAACTATAGCCATTTAGCCTTTCAGCATCCATAGCATTCTAGAATCATAGCATAGCATAGTTTAGCATATCAGCATTCCATATCATGGCCTATCCACCTCATATCATAGCTTTCATAATCCACAGCCCCTGTGCATAATCTACAACCCCTGTGCATATCCGTACATCAACATTTCACTCCACCAGCATATAGGATAGAGAAGGTTTGCATACTCATTCTTCAGGTTGCCATTCTGAGAAGCTTTGCTTACACATTCTAAGAGTAATAGCTTCAAGTGAATCACTATAGATAGAGGACAATGGAACAGTTCTGAAGAAGCTCTGTTTGTTTCCTTTGAATTCAATTTATCTTGCTTTCTTTAGTTTAATGTTGCATTGGTGTGTTGTTTTTATTATTTTGTTTTGATACTAACAATTCTCACACACATTTTTGGTGCCCACCATGGGGCCCTTGCCCCAATTTTAACATCTTTTTGCAGATTTTTCTGACAGGTCATGACTAGAACAATGTATTAGCGCATTAAACACGCTTCAGTGCATTTTACACCCAGTTCAATGCTTTTTATCTCTGTTACAACACCCATATGTTATTCCATAGCGCTCTTTAACTCTGTTATAGTGCCCATTGCATATTTCATAGCGCTCTTTATCTCTGTTACAACGCCCATTGTATATTTCATAGCACCTATTATAGATTTCACAGTGCCTATTGTAGATTTCACAGCGCCTATTGTAGATTTCACAGCACCTATTTTAGATTTCATAGCACCCATTACTAATTTCACAGTGCCCATTGTAGAATTCATAGTGCCCGTTAGCAGTTTCATAGCGTCTGTTACTAATTTCACAGCGCCCGTTAGGAATTCCATAGCACCCTTTAGAGATTACTCAATGCCCTTTCATGATCCTGCAGGGCTCTTTAATTTTGTTTTAGCACCCTTTATGTCTGTTTTAGCACATTTTTTTTAATCTGAAATTTTGTAACTGTAATCTGTAATTAAGTAGAAATTTGACTAGATCCAACGTGATTGCGACCAGTAAGAGCTTTAAAAGAATAAACCAATCCTAGGATAGTCACTTAATTGGAATCAAGAAATCCTAGGATAGTCACTTCAGTTTTCATTTTTGGACTAAAAAGAACACCATGTTTTTGTGAAGCAATATCTTCACCTAGCATAGAAAACTGTTTATTTGGGCTTAAAATTGAACTTTTTGCTTGCTGTGATTGAACGGTGATAGGCCTATGCTCTCCCCTTAACTGGGTGATCAAAATGCCAAACTCATCTATTTTATTTCATGCAATTTTAAGCTTTCTTAAAACCGTTTAGAGAGTCTGCTCTTGTGGGAAAAAGTACTCACCCAAGAGGAACAACTCAAGTGGGTTCAAGCCAAAGCCAGGCTATTCCACCCCACTATAAAATTTAAAGCAAATCTGGGGAAACCCTCTTTTGCCGGTAGTGTGCAAGATAACCATCCCCAAAGCATTTTTTCTAAAGGTTGGGAGGTCTCCTGAGGGAGTTTATTATTGCCACACTGAACGGAAACCCTTACTAAGAACCTAGTGTAGTATCCAGTCGAGTCAGTAACCAAACATTGTAATACTCGTAGTGCAAGGGGAGGGAAGAATCTGCCCCCAAGACACTCACCATATAATTGCCAAGGACCATTTGCTCAAGGGATCCGGTATCCACTTCTGTCACTTTGAGTACGCACCTGGAAAAGACAAAAACATGGGCGCCCTCTAGGGGGTGACAAGGCTGTGTGAGTCGACACAATTTTAAGCTGTGGGCTATTGAGTATAACGATGACCTTTTGACTTTAAGAGTGAGTCTATCTAAAGTGCATTTTTGTCTATCAAACCAATGAAAATAGGACCATACATGGTTCTTTTGAACATACACTATCTGTTTAGATTACAACTCTTAAAAACATCTATTTTCATTTGAGTGTTGTGTATTCCAAAATCATTAATTCAGTAAAGATCATCCAAAACTCACAATTACATTGATTATTCACATGATAAGAGATTGGAAATCCACAACCTTTGTTAAGAAGTCTATTCTCAAAAGAATCAAAAAGCCAAAGAAATCACTTAGTTTCAAGAAACTATTGAAGAAAAGACGATTCTTGTATCAAAGTCGAAAGGTTTTACTTAAGCATAGGACCTTTATCCATCGATATCATGATTGTGTTAGAGGTTACACTGATGATTATGTTGTAGAATCATTATACTCATGAGCTTTCTTTCAAAGAAGAGCCCTTTCTCAAAGGCACAACCATAGTGAGCGTATTCGTTCTTCTTATATTCCCCAACTTGCAATTGAATATTCCACTAATCCAAATCAATTTCTGCAATAGAGAATTCAATCACATTAGGCATTTCTCACAAAACCATCTTTTTACGAAGCTACGATGAAACTTCATAAGGTGCAAAATCATTTTTCTTGGTCTTTTGTTTAAATTCTCACAAACAGGATTTTCATCCTCTCACTTAGGGAAAACACAAGATTAGAAAGCTTTTAAGTCATAGAGTTTTCATTCTATCCTGACTTTCATATCCATCAAAACTTGCACTATTTCATTATTTTGATCAAAAGTTAGTAAAATTTGGGGCAAAGCATATGCCTGTTGTAACGAGATCTCAAAAACACATAGAAAAAGACGAAAGCGAAAGTTCTACAAGCAAAATGGGGGATAATAGTGAGAAGGAAGAGAATCCATTTCATATTGAAGACATAACAGAAGAAAAACTTCAAGAAGCAGAACAAGATCCCCAATTCCATACACTTATAGAAAGGATTTTAGAATGAAATAGGGAAAAATATTCCTTTCGTTGGCTAATCAAGGAGCTAAGTTACTTGCTAATTTTGATATAGAAGGAATTAAAGCAAATCTTGAAATTCCTCCTAATGACTTTAGTGCCCTTACTCAACAGATAAAGGAATTACAAGGACAAATGAAGGAGATGCAAGGTGGTACAACAAAGAAGTATGTTTTGGAAGACATATGTCCTTATCCATTTGATAGGTACAATGGAAACATTGATCCCATTGAACATGTGAGGGATTTTTGAAATATGAGTCTAGAATTCGCTTATGAGGATACCTATTGAATGTGATTGTTTCCATGAAGTTTGGGTGCACAATCTATGGAGTGGCTTTCAAAGATCACTCCTCCCATCAAAACCTTTGAGGAGCTCATAAATTAGTTTATATCACAATAATCTTACAACATTCAACACCAGATCACCATGCTTGATCTTTGTAAAGTGAAACAAAAAGTAGGGGAATCTTTCACTACATTTTTGCAAAGATGGAGAAAATTGTTTGTACGATATTCCTGTCCTATTCCTGTAAAGGAAAAGATGGATATCTTCATCAATAGTCTAAATCTAGAACTAAGCTATAGGCTTAATCTTCATTGTCCTCCTAACTTTGAAAAATTGATTGAAAACGCAATCACCATTGAAGGGGCTTTGGTCAAAAGGGGAGTGATAAAACTTGATAATCCAAATTCATCTAGCCATAACAACAATGATAAAACAAGGTTTTGGAACAGAAATAAAAATGTTGTCAATGACGTTATAGTGGATGCAAACAATCTCCGAACAAAACCATCCATTTTCAACCTATCAAGTACACCACGAAACAACCAACAAGGAAATACCAATCAACAAAGGAACAACAATCAACAAGGACAAAATTCCAATCAAGAAAGCATGACCAATCAAAAAAAAAGGATAACCATGATAATCTTGGCAATAACCAAACATCAAATCCATCTAGACTTCCATTCTTTTCAAATTGACGAAATTTTATTGCTTTGGGTCAATCTCTTGAATCTGCTCTCAAGGAACTTCTTGATAATAAGGTTATCACCTTACCACCACAAAGAGATTACGAGCCACAAGTCAAACCACCATCATGGAATGACTCATATTATTGTAATTATCATTGATGTAAAGGTCATAGAACAAATAATTGTCAAGCCTTGCAAAATCTAGTACAAGATTTAATTGACAATGGCACTATCACAATTGAAGGACATCATACCAATGATGATCATCAAGCATTCAAAGAACCTTTACCAAACTATCAAAAGGGGAAAACATCAGATCCTAAAGCAAAAATTATAAATAATGTTGAAGACAACATAATCTGTCACATATATGCAGATGATCAGCAGGTTAATGTTATCAAAATCAAGGAAAAACAAGAATATCAATAGGTTAATGTGACTACGAGAGGACAAGCAAAAGTTTTCTTAAAAGGGAGTTCATCTAAGGTAGCTATTCCTCCTCAAACTCGTTACAATATAGTTAACCAATTGAGAAAAACATCAGCTCAAATTTCCATTCTTGAACTTCTAAAAATATCTCCCATACACAAGAATATTTTAGAAGAAGCTCTTGTAAACACAACTGTCGACACTGATTTGGATGTAAATAGATTTCAAGCCATGGTAGGACATTTGTCTTCCCCCACTTGTCTTTCATTTTCTGAAAGGGATGATGCCTCCACTTCACATCCACATAATTCATCACTTTATCTTGAAGTCATGATTCATAAACACCGAATCAAACGTGTTTTAATAGATGGAGGAGCCGGTTTAAATATTTGTACCTTAAATTTAATACATGCCTTAGGAATATTAGAAAATTCCATTGATCCATGAAGTAAAATAACTATTAAAGCATATGATGATGAAGAAAGAGCTTCTAAAGGACTAATAATGTTGCCTATCAAAGTGGGACCTGTTGTCAAA
This sequence comes from Sequoia sempervirens, assembly GCA_007258455.2. NCBI lineage: Eukaryota > Viridiplantae > Streptophyta > Pinopsida > Cupressales > Cupressaceae > Sequoia > Sequoia sempervirens. The sequence goes on from VDFB02075321.1 coordinate 35,080,540, forward strand.
AATACTTTTTGTCAAGTTCTAGATCATGATATTTCCTATAACATACTTTTGGGTCATCCATGGATCCATGATATGCAGGCGGTACCATCAACATACCATGAATGCCTCAAATTTCCATATGATGGACAAGAAATAACTATACAAGTTGAATACAATAGTGCCCAAACTTGTTCAAATCTTCGAGCAACTCAAGATTTCTTTGTGCCACACAATAGGGAGGCTCTTACTGCTTCTTCTTCCAATTTACAAACCCAATTGCAAGACTTGACAAAGAATCTTGATACCAAGCTACAGTTAAAAGAAAAAGGAGTAGGTGAATATTCCTTGTGCCTTACTAGCTTACCTCCTTCACCAAGGTCACATGGTCAACCAACTCTCTCAAATCAAAAGATTGTAACAGCCTCTACATCCCAAGTTTCTGTGCCAATCACAAAATTTGATGGACAATTTATTAAAGCTAACACTACTTAAGAAGAAGCTGAAGATAGGGACATTTTAAGCTAGTTATACAAAGATGAAGATGAATCTCTCTTGCATATCAAAATACCTACTGAACAATATGGTAAAGGGTATGCCATCATGCAAAGAATGGGCTATGAAGGAAATGGAACTATAGGATAATCGATAGGAGAATGCCATCATAGACCTTGTCCATCATGAAAATGATAATTATATCATGGCTTTGACAGTTCAAGATCTTACCCAACCTAATGATCCCATACCTTTAGTTTATCTAGAACTTATTGATTGGGACAATGATGCACCTATTCATATTCCTACATTCCATGATGATGAGGATATTGTAAATTTCCTTTGTTCATCTAATCAAGAAAACAGTTGTTCCATCAAAGAATTTTATACTCAAGATTTTGATGAGGGTGTCAAGTCTCTTAGCTGCAAAAAAAATGAAATAAAAGATGGATCTATTAATGAAAACCGAAAAATGGCAGTAGTAGATCAAAACAAGAGAAAAATAAAGAGTGAATCTGATGGTGAAAACCTTTCTAAGGCACTGAAGGATGAGAAACTTAACACTCTTCCTGAACACTATCAAGAAAGATCTGTTGTTTTGATTGAACCAATAGAATCAATCAATACAGGTACAACAGAAAAACCAAAAATCTTGCAACTTGCAGCATCATTAACAGTGGAAGAAGTATTGAAATTCACAGAGTTCTTGAAGGAGAATCAAATCAACTTTGCTTGGTCATATGCCAACATGCCAGGGTTAGATCCTAATTTGATAATGCATCATCTATCTATAAACACATGGGTAAAACTTGTAAAGCAAAAACTTAGAAAGATGCATCCACATGTTGCATTATTGGTTAAAGAAGAATTAAAGAAGCTCTTAGATGTTGGATTCATTCGGTCTATTGATTATGCAGAATGGATCTCTAATATTGTGCATGTTTCCAAACTAGATGGAAGGATTAGAGTTTGTATAGATTTTAGGGATTTAGACAAAGCATGTCCCAAAGATGATTTTCCTTTTCCAAACATAGATATAATTGTTGATTTAACTACTGGCCATGCAATGTATTCATTAATGGATGGGTTTTTAGGATATAATCAGATAAATATTGCACCAGAGGATCAAGATAAAATAGCATTCACATGCCCTTGGGGTACCTATTGTTGGAATGTCATGCCATTTGGGCTGAAAAATGCAGGAGCAACTTATCAAAGACCAATGACCACCATATTCCATGACATGATGCACACCTTTATGGAAGACTATGTGGATGAATTGTTGGCCAAATCTAACACAAGAGAATGGCATCTAGAAATATTGTCAAAGGTATTCGTTAGAATGGAAAAGTTCAATGTTCGACTTAATCCAAAGAAATGTGTCTTCGGCATTAAAACTAGAAAACTCCTAGGGTACATTATTTCAGAAAGAGGCATAGAGGTTGATCCAGGAAAAGTACAAGCTATAATGGACATGCCACCACCACGAAATATCAGTCAGCTCCGATCATTGCAAGGACAATTACAATCCATCAGGAGGTTTATAGCTCAATTGGCAGACAAAAGTTTTCCATTTACACATCTATTGCATAAAAATGTCCCATTTAAATGGGAGGAAAAGTGTGAAGCAACATTTAATCAAATCAAGCAATATCTTATAAATCCACCAATTCCAGGAAAGCCGCTCATACTCTATATTTCCACAATAGAAGTATCTTTGGGAGCATTACTAGCACAAGAGGATTCTACAAGCAAAGAAAGGGCTATATACTATATCAGCATAACTTTAACAAGTCATGAACTAAACTACACATTCATTGAAAAGGCTTGCCTAGCAGTAGTTTTTGCTTCCCAAAAGTTGTGACACTATATGTTGGCTCATACAGTTAAGCTGATAACCAAAATTGATCCACTAAAATATCTCTTAAGTAAAGCTACCTTAATAGGGAAACTTGCAAAATGGATAATGATCTTAAGTGAGTTTGACATTCACTATGTAGATTGAAGAGCTATAAAAGGACAAGTCATTGCATATCAGTTGGCCGATGCACCTTTACAAGAAGAAAATCCAATGCACATTGAATTTCCTAATGCAGATGTCTTCACAGCAACAATTACGAACTCATGGATATTGTACTTTGATGGATCTTATGCGCAACATGGCTCGGGGGTAGGAATTCTTTTTGTCACACCTGAAGGACATACCATTCCAAAATCATATCGGTTGGTGTTTTCCCGCACAAATAACATAACTGAATATGAAGCATTGCTCACAGGTATGAACATAGCATTAGAATGGCGGATTACAGAGTTGCAAGTTTATGGTGATTCACAACTTGTCATTAATCAAATCAATGATGATTATGAGACAAAAGATGATAAGTTGTTACTTTACAAGAACATGGTGGATGATTTTAAAAAGTATTTTATGGCAATAAAGTTTTCACAAATCCCAAGGATTGATAATAAAGCTGTAGATGCAATGGCTACAATTGCTTCCTTGTTACAATTATTAGAAAATAAAAAATGGTATGAATTCTTGGTGGAACAATTGTTTTCTCCTACCTATGATAATCCTAAGACCCAAGTCATATTCCATTTAACCGGTTCAGACTCACCTTTATATGGAAAAATTTATACCTACTTGAAAGATAACATCTTACCTCCAGACTTATCTCGAAATGAAAAAGGGAATTTTACATGCCAATCATCCTGTTATACTTTGATCGCCAATATCCTTTACCGACGTGGTCTTGATGGTACGCTCCTTCGATGTCTAGAACATGATGAATCTAAAAAATCCTTACACGAGGTACATAGTGGTATTTGTGGAACTCATTCAAGTGGTTTAACCTTAGCTAAGAAACTTGTTAGAATGGAATATTATTGGCCTACCATGGAGAAAGAATCCTTTGCTTTTGTCAAAAAGTGTTCTAAATGCCAGATCCATGGGAATCTTATTCATGCACCTACATAGGAATTACAGCCTTTCCTTCTGACATGGCCTTTTTTCTCAGTGGGGACTAGATCTTGTTGGCAAAATACATCTTCATCATCAAATGGGCATAAATTCATCATCACAGCTACAAAATATTTTACAAAATGGACTGAAGTTGTTCCTTTAATGACCGTGACTGGCAAACAAATCTCTTCATTTATCCTGAATTATATCATTTGCCGATATGGAATTCCTAATTTCATCATCACGAATAATGGAAGGCCTTTTAAGAATCAAGATGTTGATGAACTTTGTGAAAAATTTCACATCCAACACAAGTTCTCTACACCTTACTATCCACAAGGAAATGGTCAAGCTGAAGCCTCAAACAAAACAATCTTGAAGATCTTAAAGAAGACAATAAATGATGTTGGTCGTGATTGGCATGTCCAGTTAAATCCAGCTTTATGGGCATATAGAACCAACATTCGCACACCAACAGGAGCTACTCCATATGCCTTGGTCTATGGAGTAGAAGCAATTTTTCCATTAGAGGTAGAAATACCTTCGCTTAGGGTTTCACTCAAGGGATTGATAAATGATGAAGACTATCGAGTATCTCACCTACAAGAACTATAATTGTTAGATGAAAGACGTCAACATGCAGCTAATCACTTGAAAGGTTATCAAAAAGTTATGTCCCGTAGCTACAATCACCAAGTTAAGCCACAGACATTTCAAGTAGGTGACTTAGTCTTGAAAGAAAACCCACACAATCAACAAGATAGGGAAAAGAAAGGAAAATTTGAACCAAATTGGCTTGGTCCATTTGTCATCATTGCAGCATACGGTTCTGGGGCATATCAATTATGTACATTAGAAGGGGACCTGTTTGAAGAAATAATCAATAGAATTCATTTGAAAAAGTTCTATACATAAAAATCAGAAAAGTCTTGAAAAACTACATAAAAATAAGAAAAAGTCCTAAAAAAATCTATAAAAATAAGAAAAAGTCTTGAAAAACTCCATAAAAATAAGAAAAGTCTTGAAAAAATCCATAAAAATTAGAAAAAGTCTTGGAAGGTGCAATAAAAGCAAGTAGTGAAAACCTGGCAAACAAGCACTACTTGTGATCAAAATGGGCTCCTCCATCAATTAGCTTATGTTTTGCATTCATTTTATGGCATCATCCATCCATATCCATCATTTGTACAATCAATCATATCCATATCATGCAATAGGAATTCTTGTGTTTCATCATGGCTTGATGAAATTTGTATATATTCATAATATCTAGGTTGTGTTAACATTGGGGGCAATGAGCTTTTAGAACATCATAAACAGACAAACAACGGTTTGAAAAAACACAACATACATTCACACACCAACTCAACCACAATATCAACACGATCACTCAATGCTAAAGGAATCAAACAACATGGTCAAAACAAATGTAAATCAAAACACAAACATCAAACGTTGACCACCAAATTGGATGATCTTAATCTGAATAATGTTTGGAATAATTTAGGAAAAAATTTGAATAGATGGTTGATTTTCTATCATATCTCTGGAGCAATTTGATGATGTATTGAACTAGAAAAGCAAGGAAGGAATATGATTTTTCTTTGTCTGTTGTTTGTGAGGAAATCATTAGTACTATGCAAATTGGTCGCGTGACATGCTCTACCAAGTATCATTGATGACATTTTGGAATTTGCATAGGAAATGGGTTAACTCTTGTCTATTTATGCAAATAATACTCAGGTCATCTCGGTTCAATTATACCTAGATGCTTGTATTACCTTGCTATATCAAAATTCATGAAAGCAATACTCAGGTCATCACTAGTGCTAACATACCCTTTGATGCTTGTATTAACTTTCAACATTTCAATGCTCTATGATGACATAAAAAGCACAAATAATCTCTTAGAATGGCAACATTGTATAGATACTCTGAATAGTTAGTATAGATTACATTCATTTTAGAGTTTTCATTTTGTATATATAGATTTATTCGTAGAAATAATGTAGTAGTAAAAAAGCATAGAGATTCATAAAATAGTTAGAAATATTACTATGAGTAAGGTTCAAGACATAATAATATTCGATAGAATTGATTTTGTGAACAGTCTCTAGTGAAGAGCAGGGAGGAAGAAAAGCTAACTTACTTTTCCGGCAATTGTTCTGTTTCTATTTATTACATTCAAAAGATAATTTTAGGATAAGAAAAAAATCGAATAGAAACAATTTTGGGTTATCATGCATTTACTTATATTGTATTAGTTGAGTTTAACAGAATAAAATCTGGCAAAGTATTAAAAGTTTCATATTTTTTGAATAAATGACTAAGTATATTTGACATTTACAAAAATCATCACATACATTTTTCATACATGTTTGCATCAAAAAAAAAAAAGTTTACATCATAATCCTCACATCATTTTCATTGCATTTTCATTTTCACAACATATCATACATCATACATCATACATCATATATCACATCATGAAACCATCACATAAAACATCATGCATATATGAAATAAAATCAATCATCATAACAAATCATCGCTGCATATCATATATCTCAAAAATGAATGTCAAAATGTACAAAGATGTTAACTGTGTATGACATAATATCATAAAAAATGGGACCATATCAATCCATGTACAAATGTCTCAACAGAGTATCAATAAGATGCACTATGAAGTGTTAACCTCTGATGGTGCTGGTCTAGGACCTGTCCCACCTACACCTGATGTACCTGCTCCGCCTGTCCCTGATGGACCTCCTAGAGGTAATGGCTGTGATACACCCCTGCTGGTAGTCCGAGAGTGACTACGTGTAGACTGAGACTTTGTAAAACTCACTCTCTACTCAGGTGGCACTGCATCATGATATCTAATCCGATAGAACTCTGCCTCCCAGACAGCTTTGGTCAGCTCTCTCACCATACCACCCCCTATTGATCTCTATAGACTATCAGCTAGAGCCATGGCCTCCTCACCCTGTCGTCTGGTTGTATCTCTCTCAGCTGTAACTGCAGTTAACTATCCCTGCAACTGTGTAGCCAAGGCCTGTGCCTGTGCTAACTGACCCTGTAAGCGCTGCACTCTACTCTGTAGGGTAGCTATCTAACTCAATGCTACTGGATCTACTGATGACGATGGAGCTGACACTGCTGGATCGACTGATGATGATGGCACTAAATGCCTCATCTGTGGTCTGCCTCTACCACCTCTGTCACCCCCTCTACCACCTCTATCACCACCTCTACCACCTCTATCACCACCTCTATCACCTCCTCTGCCTCTATCACCCTCATCCCCACCACTATCATCCCCATCACCATCTGACTCTTCATCACCCTCCTCAGAGTCATCACTCTTTGAAGCTACCTCTCACTGTCACCTATGTCCTGCTATCTATGGTCTCTGCTCTGCAATAGGGATAGGCTCATCAAGATCAAATAGTCATGGTGCAGGATGCTCTAGCACATATTGACCATACTCTATAGTCATCCCCCCATCAAGAATATAAGGTTTGTAGTCCCACATCTGAGCTCCCAAACTAACGAACTCTACCACTGCTGCATCATATGAAATCCATGGACCCCACACTATAACCTCCTGTTGTTGATGCGCATAAATCACAAAGCCCATAGGCATACCCTAAGGCTAACCACTATCGACACACCCTTCCAACAAGAAATCTCTCGATAATCCTAGGAGTTCGACCAATCAGATATCTAGCAGTAAAAACATAGGGCATCTCCCTAGCATCCTCTAGCCATCCCTCACAATCTACATAAGGCCGCTGGCATACTGTATCTAGATCATCTAAAAGATGCTGCCAATGATCTAATTTACCCAACCTCGATTGAGTAATGATATCTGCATATCTAAATCTATAAGACTGACCAACAGGCCATCGTCCTCGAGTCAATGGTCGCATAACAGCAAAATGCTTCCATGCCCATATCTGTAATAATGAACAACCAACTACAAAACTACGACCTCCACTATATACAATGTGATGTAGCTCATCATACAAATGTGCAAGCATGCATGATCCCCAAGCATACCGTATGCCCTGCATCACTATCCTCTCAAGTACACGACCCCACCCAACTGCAAATCCCTTCGACCTATGGTCGGGGCACAACACACCTCCAATAAAGCCTGCAAGTACAGAGGGCAACGATGCATATGAGTCTGCAATCTCACCCCAACGGATGAAATATCCAACAATATGATCATCTCTGAATACCTGTCTCAAAGCCTCAGTGCCTCCTACCTCTCGGCCATCAAACCTCACTACCTCACCCATCACTAGAATCCTCAGAATGTGATATACATCCTTAGGAGTCAGGGTAATCTCTCCTATCGCCAAATGAAAGGTGTTTGTATCACTGTGCCACCTCTCTACAAATGCTGTCAATAAACCTCTGTTGAGGCACACCTCAGGCATGTCAAGTAAAGAAGTTAATCCACATGCCTCGATAACATCTCTATCTACCTGTACAAGCTATGGAATCAAACTCCATGTCCTCAGGAATGTCTCCCGTAACTACAAGACACCCAATCTCTCCTGTTGAATAGGAAGAGTCATCAAGACCAAACAATATCAAAATAACTTCATCATGACAAATCAATCAAATCTAAAAGCAAATTAATCAAAATCCTGTTTGTTTTTAACAACTTTAGAAGCAAATTCATCATCAAACAATTTATTTTTCATCATCATGGAAAGCAAATTAATCAAAATCCTATTTGTTTTTAACAACCTTAGAAGCAAACTAATCAACAACTATTTGTTTTTCATTCACTTGAAAGAAAATTTATCAGCTATTGTTTGTTTTTCAACAACCTTGGGAACAACGTAATTTTTAGATCATCGATACAGAGTCACGAATTCTCAAATTAAAAATGGGCTTTGCAAAAATGATAATATGCGCTATAGAATCATAAGCGCTACAAAATGTCTAATGAGTGCTACAAAACTAATCACGGGTGCTACAATATTATGGGCGCTACGAAAAACAAAAAGAGTGCTGCAAAAATCTTAAATAGCGCTACAATATCACTGGCACTACAACACATATAAAGAGCGCTACAAAACCACTCATGGGGGCTATAAAATGACGGGCACTATGAAAAGTTAAATGAGCACTACAAAAGACCTAAAAAGCGCTAAAACACATACTTTTTACATCCAAACATTGAAAAACGTGCCTTACACAAAAAAATTTCAAATGCTAAAAGTTTAACAGGGTACATACCGTAGGTCCATAGTGTGTTGGCCACTGATATCATTGGATGCGCTCGAAGCGGTGCTGGTGGATAGGAAGGGCCATTTTTTTCACTCCATAACTCAAAATTTTCACTTTTTACTAGGTTAAAATTAGAAAATGATATGGAAAATGACATTTTTAACCTATTTTAAAGATCTTCAACATTTTAAAGAATATCAAATAAATAAGCTTGGGGTAGCAAAATAATAAAAATTAGATCATTGACCGCAAATTTCAAAATTCTTTGAAGCAATGCGTAAAACACATCACTTCAAAGAGGGGCAAAATGTATACATCTAAAAATAGTCACATCACAATAGTCTGGTAATTAATTAAATATTTTTAATATTTAATTAAATCTCTGAATTCAATCTATGTATAAATAAATTTAAATGATTTATTTATATGGTTTCTTTCATTTCGATTAAATAAATAAGTTTATTTAATCACTCTTTTTTATCCATTTCTTAATTAATTAAATAAACATTACGATTTATTTATATTAATTATCACATAATCTTGGCTTGAATACTTTATTCAAATAAAGATTAAATATTATTCTTCTAAAGTCCATTCATAATTAAATATTTCTAAATAATTCTTCTAAGATTCATTCACAATTAAATATTCTAAATATTTAATTGAGTCTTCTATAGTGCACTCACATCAAATATTTCAAAATTATTTTAAATCTTCAAATTCACATAAAATTAAATAAATTTATTTATTTAATTTAATTTTGGATTATCTTCAACAACCGTGAAACAAACTTCAAAACATAAAATTAATTTCTCTATTTCTGAGCAAGCTTGTTCCCATGGGTTGAAAACAAACCTCCATTCTTCTCTCCAACCTCCCAACATCTTCCATCTTCTTCTCAACCTCTTCATCTCTCGCCATTCAAAATTACCAGACAATCTTACAGCCATTGATCTTTGCCAGCTAGGTTCTTGCCTATGAAAATCTATAAAAGGGACTACCAGGTCTTTGAAAACAGAGAAGCTTTCATACAGGAAAACTATAGCCATTTAGCCTTTCAGCATCCATAGCATTCTAGAATCATAGCATAGCATAGTTTAGCATATCAGCATTCCATATCATGGCCTATCCACCTCATATCATAGCTTTCATAATCCACAGCCCCTGTGCATAGTCTACAGCCCCTATGCATATCCGTACATCAACATTTCAGTCCACCAGCATATAGGATAGAGAAGGTTTGCATACTCGTTCTTTAGGCCGCCATTCTGAGAAGCTTTGCTTACACAATCTGAGAGTAATAGCTTCAAGTGAATCACTGTAGATAGAGGACAATGGAATAGTTCTGAAGAAGCTCTGTTTGTTTCCTTTGAATTCAATTTATCTTGCTTTCTTTAGTTTAATGTTGCATTGGTGTGTTGTTTTTATTATTTTGTTTTGATACTAACAATTCTCACACATAGTAGTTGTGTTGCCTTTGGATCTCTGAGTGGTGATACTCCTGTGAGAAGCTAGCTCTACAAGTATATTGTAATCTTTGTAATTTTTGAATAATATATTAGGTGGCTTTTGGAGTGGGGTTTTTCTCCCGAAAGGGTTTTCCCCACATAAATCATTATGTTGTGGTATGCATGATATTTGTACTTATTTATGTTTAAGTTTATGTAACTATTAAAGATTTGTAAAATTTTGCAATATTCTTCTCTCAAGGTTAGTGTAGGAAATTTTTCTGCTACCTTGGCTACCTTACATATTTTTTTGTTATTTGTTTCTTATTTTTTTGTTATATGTTTCTATTTAGCAATACCCTTAAGTCTAGTCTTCTTATTTCTTTCTTACTACAACATATGGATTGTCCTACATGTATTCATATATTTGATATGTGAAGTTGGGCCATATACAAGACCTACATGGAAACATGTACTCTTAATATAATTGTGAATCTCAGTCCTTGGCGATCAATGGTTCCCATGTCAAGTGCTTTTTTTAATCGATAGACCTTGTGATTTGTAGTTTTTTAATTCCCATATCATCATAAGAGGAATCTAGTGACACTCATTGTGACTTATTGGGATTATTTAATTTACATGAGTGAATTTATGAATAAAACATCCTAAATCTTATTGAGAGGAGCATGGTTGAGATGGAAATGACCTTGATATACCTTGGGATTTGATTGATGGAATTATCAATTCCTTAAGTAAATGGCATGTGGCCTCAATAATAGCTCCTCATGGACATTAAATAGTTTATCAAAAGCCAATACTGTCTCTTTTAATCTCTCTTTCTAGTTATATCTTGTATATTTATACATTCTTAATATAAAATGATAGATAAAAAGCTAGTCTCTCTTTTCTCTCTCTTTCTCTTTTATTCTCTCTATCAAACCTATCTCTATATCTCTATCTCTATCTCCCCCTCACCATCTATATAATTCTCTCTATCTCCATGTAGCTCTATATATATATATATATATCACTTTATCTCCCTCTCTATTTATCTTTAATATATCTCTCCATGCATACATATATACATATAGATATATGTATGTGTGTATGTATATCCCTCTCCATTTATAGTTTTCTATCTCTCTATCTCTATCTCTCCTTTCTCTCTATCGTTATCTCCCTCTATCTCTCTCCAATTATTTTTAGGTCAAACACAACCACTTATATTGTTCTTATTAAAATATGGCGAAACACTTCAAACAATGGTACTCATATCCTTTTTCTTTAAAAAATATCACTTCTACTATGTGTCATAGATTTATAGGTAATTGTAAAGGAAAATATTTCTATGAAAAAAATATTGACTCAATTTTTCTAGATGATAAAATATATCCAATTATTAGGAAAAGGAAGCAAACATTGACAGATGAAATATAATAAATAAGAAAAATAAATAGATACCAAAATTTATAGAACATAAAAGACATTAGGGAGACTTGATTTTTTTAAATTTATTTGTTTTATATCTCTCTTCCTCTCCTTCTCTCTATATCTCTCTTCATCTATCTATTCATTTCTTTGTCTTTATCTTTCTATCTCTCTTACCTCTCTCTCTATCTATCTATATTTCCCCCCTCTCTCTTTCTATTTATGTATCTTCCTCTTTCCCTCTTTCTCCTCATTTCTATATTTCTTATGTATATCTCCCTCTCTATCTCTCTCTTTTTTTCAATCTCTCAACCCCTCACCATCCCTTTATCCCTCCCTTTCTTCCACTCTTTTTCTTTTTCTATATATATTTTCCTCTATCTCTATCTCTTTCCCTCTCTCTAAATCATTCCCTCTTTATCTCTCTTTCTAGGTTTCTCCCCCTCTCTATCCCCACTCTTATAGAGAGAGAGACTATGAGAGTGATAAAGATAGGGAGAGAAAAAAAGATAAAGAGAAAGAAGTAGTAAAGAGAGGGAAAATTGAGAATGTAATATATATAAAGTCTTTCTATATATTGTAGGCACCTAAAATTGTCCTAAATATATCACACCTCTTGATTTCACTTATTAACATCATTTTCCTCATTTTTACCTAATTCCTCCATTTGATTGAATAATGTATAATTATTTAGTTAAATTCACTGTATTCTCCTATTAATTGAATAATTAAGGTTATTTGATTAATTCCTCATTTTTCATGCTAATTCCCCTTTTGGTTAAATAATTCTCAATTATTTAATTAAAATATTAATTCCTCTCATCCTCACAATTAAATAATTTTCATAATTATTTAGTTGACTAATTTTCCTCCAACCCTCCAACTTGCACAAAGAATATTCCTTTTTCAAAAAATAGAATATTCCCAATTCGAATTCAAATATCTTCTTCCCTCCTATTCAAAATATCTTCAACCTCTTTCTCATAAAATTAGGGATATTTTGGGCTCTCATTAATCTTCAACCATTGATCTTCCCTCATCTCCTTGATTTCCTCTCTTCCATTGATCCTTCGATTCAATCCCAACCATTGATCAAAATTCCTAAAATCTATAAAACAAAGCCTTTCAAACATGAAATTCATTTACAATACTCATAAGCATAGGAACTCTCTAGAATTCTCGAGTCATTTCTTGAGAATTTTAGAACATCTATTTTGTGATCACACCTCTGATCAAGATTTGCAACATGGATTATGCATAATTTGAGCAATCCACATCATAAATTTGCATAAATACATAATAGGATTGAAGGTTTCCACTCTCTTATGATTTAGTTTATTTGAATTTGTATTCATTTCTTAAGATTAAATTTTTTAAGTTTGTGCAAGCTAATTTCATTATGGGTTTGTAGGATCTTAAATGTGTAAGTTCTTAGTGATTTTAGACTCTACTTGCTTCAATTACACTTTCATTTGATCATCATGTTTTCCCCTATGACATTTTGGCATGCCTGATGGGACCCACATCTTAGATTTAACACTTTTTGTTCAAAGTTTTATCGGCTTATAGGTTACAAAGATGCATTTAAAGAAGATTGACACTTATGTTTTGGGTAGTGCAATGCTTTTGTTAAATTTTGGCGCATTTATCAAAAGTTTGATGCATCTACAAAATCATGACGCTTTTGACTATGTAAAGTTCGGTGCATTTGAAATATTTCAACACTTCTGTTTTTAACTATCTTTTTTTGTCTGCAAGAATAGTCTGACGCTTCTGCTCAAAGTTTGATGCATATGCAAAAGGGTGATATTTCTAACTATGCAACATTGTGACACTTTTACAAAAGACTAACGCTTTTGTCAAGTGTCATCACTTTTGTCCTATTTACATTTTTAGATTTCTAGTTTGATATTTTTCATTTGCATATCCCTAACATCTTATTGTTTTCTAATGTTATTCTTTTGAATATAATATTTTAGCAACGTGTGGAAATCAATGGAAGAATACTAAGTTCAACACTACTAAAATTTTTGGTTGTACATTTTTTATTAGTCTAGGACTCACGTTTCATTTTGTTGTACCTAAAATTTTACTTCACATTTGATTGGGTGCACTTAAAATTAAAAAATCAACTTTCACACTTCATTTTGATGTACCTAAAATTTTACTTCACATATTGGTGTAGCTAAAATGAACAATTTACAACTATTAGTTTCATTTGTTGTACCTAAAAACAACAGACAACTTGTACACTTAGTTTTGGGCTTAAAATTGAACAATACAAATCTCATTTTTCTTTCCGATGTACCTAAAATTGAACAAGATAAATCTCACACTTTCTTAAATTGGTGTACCTTAAATGAATTATTTGATGTTTTTGGTATGTTAGTGTTGTATATGCTCTTTCCTTACATTTAATGTGACCTTAGAAATCAAAAACATTACTAATTTACAATCTATTTATACAACTTGAGGTGTGGTGTTGTGTATGCTCTCCACTCGTGACTCCTAAGAATGATCTTGGGGATAAAAAGTAGCACTATGATCATTTATTTCAAAGTATGAGACTTGCTTGGGAACCTTATCACCCCAAGTTCTAATCTCAAGCATACTTCCTAGCAGGCTATATAAAAGGGGGGGGGAATGAAATTTGTACCCCAAGGAGTAGCTAGTGTCCTTCAAGCCAAGCCTCATGACTGTTGCTTTGTTGAGATAGGGAGGTGATGAGTAGAGAGGATACCTCTCTTTCCTTAGGCACAACAGATGAGCTCTTTGTTCACAATAGACCCACACTATGAACTTGTTTATCTAGAATCATTTAAGACCTTTTAGATGTTAGCTTAAAGTAGTGCAATGTACAAGTATCAATGCATGAAGTTACTCACCATGTGCCAACCTTTGTTGAGGTGATTGATATTCCTTATTAGGATCTTTTCCTTTCAAGGTGAGAGGTGTCGAGGTGGTACATGACCTTGGCATACTCTATTCACCCATTCATTGAACGATATTCTAGGGTGGGCCTACAGTAAGCTAATAATCCTGATCTACCACTAAAATAGGTTGTGAATTTATAGTGTGTGTTAATTGTTAAATATACATGTGATACTAATTAGTGTGGTCTTGTTGAAGAAGAAACATGAAAATCTACCAAAAAAATCCCTTTTGAGTTAGTCGTATTTGTGATTATTTATTGTTTCTATCATTTTTTAAAGAGCAAACAAACACAAATCAGCCCTAAAATAGTCAAAAATCATCAAAAACCCTAGAGACACTTAGAAAAAATTTATAAATTCTAAATCTAAGTCAAAGCAAGACTTTTTATTATCATCCTGCATCACTTTTATTTGCATCCTGACACTTCTATTTTTATCAAAAAAGTGATTTTGTGTGTAAATTGATGCTTGTGTGCATTTCGACACTTTTGTTCAAAGAAGTCTATTAGCATAAAACAATAATACAGTAACTTGATTCCTTTTACTGTCACAATACATAACTTTTGCATTTAAACCAACACTATAGAAATATCTCAATGCTTTTGTTGCAAGCAATGCGAAACTTCTAACTATAACTCAACACTTTTGATTTCCAATCTAGAAAACATAGAACCCTAAAAATTCTAGATTCCTATTTTTAATTAGCAAACACTAGGAAACAAGAGATTTATGTAGAACAATCCTATAGTCATCCTTTTCATCCAAAACAAAAAAAACTTAGTCATCTTCATCACATTTCTTTAGTTCATTTTGGACTTGTCTAAACACCTTCTAATCATCACTAGATCAACTCAACCACATCAAAATTAGCAAAACAATCCATTCAAAACAATAATCTAAATTTTAAATTTCTTGATTTTAGTTTAGATCTCCATTTCATCTCCTAGTTTAGCTTTGTGCTTGAAAAATATTATCCTTTCAAGTATTTCGCTGAATTAGTGTCAAAGAATTATGAGTTAGCTTTTTTTGGAGTCATTAGTCTACTCCTAAAGTTTGTGATTGCATTATTATCTTCCTTAGCTTGCACTATTTATCTAGTACAAGAAAGGATTATCCTCAAATACAATTTAACAAGAGATCTAGTCAAAACAATCTTTTTCTACATTCAGGGTTTCACATCCTGCATACACCCAAATCTGATTCAAAATTAGTCCAAAATCACTTAAGGTATCACTACTAGCCCGATTTGAAGCAACACAAACATCTCAACAAAATCATCCTCACCCACCTTCAACATCCACACCTCTTAAGGTTAAGGTTTATGGTTACAACAAGATCTCAACATAAAAGGAACATGGAGAAAAATCCTAGTGGTTCTAATATGCCTACTACCATGAGTAGTAGTGATCAACCTTTTGACATGCCTGATTCCAATCCTAAAGGGTATGATATTCCTAGAAAAATAAAAATGAAACCATGAACACCACTAAATAAACTAGAAATGGTATCCATAAATGAAGGTGAGAGGTTTTCCAAGCCCCAAGAATTTACTCCTGAAGAGATATTAGAGATTTCACAAGACTCATCTCTTGCTAGGGAAATGGATATTATGTTAAGGCTTGATCCAAACCAATACATTTTAAAAATCACACAAGCTAATGCTAAAATTCCCTCAAACTTTGACGTTGACCAACTTAGAGAAATAACCTTTTCAAGTATAGCAACAAGAAATCATCCACAAGGAAATGGTCCCTTAACACATCATATTATATAACAAATGTTGGATCCCTCTTCAAAAAATGTACCAGGTAATCCTACAGTCTCTCTATTAGGAATAGATCAAATAAATTTTTCAAATCAATATGTCAACCAATTGTACAATAATTAAGGTCTAGGGACGCCAACAAACCTAGGCATTCAAAACACAAACAATCCACCCATATACATAAAAAAAACTAATCCTAATATGCAAAATCCAAACATGACAAACTATGGGATCAATCCATTTATGACTCCACCTTCACAAAAAATACATGTTCAACAACAAAAAACTCCCCAATGACAATTTATTCCACAACACCATTAAGAATATCCTTTGTAAATCATTCGACAATGACTTCATTAACAACCTCCTCAACAAAACTGTTATTCCCCAACATCATCAACAACCTCCTTGGCAAAATGTTATTTCAAAACATCATCAACAATCGGGCCCTTAATAGAATATCATTCCATAAAATATTAACCCACAACATCAATATGTACCTACACCACAACAACAACAACATCACCAATACATCAATCCTCAACAACAAAACATTACTTACCAACAATAATTACATGCACAACAACAACAAAAAACCTTGCAACAAAATCCTCAACATCAACAATATACCTAATATCAACCACAATAAAACCCCCAACCAAATGTCATCCCCCAACACCAATATGGACAATAAAATGCACCTCCTCAATCACAAAATAATCCACAATATTAAATGGGTCCTCAACCTTAGAAAAATCCATATAATGCATATAACATAAATGACCCTCCATATCAAGACCCAAATCAATACAACACTTACAATCCACCATCTAGGGAAAAATTTATTGGCGAATCTTCACCAATTGGCGAATTCTACGAATTGGCCAAGTCAAAATTGGCAAATTTATCGCACCCAACAGGGTGTCTAAATCGCCTGGATTTTACGAAATATAGGTCCAATGCATGTCCATTTTTCAATGAGTTTTTTTATGAGGCATATTTAAGAAAAAAATTCACCATTGTCAAACTAAGTGTTTCAATTGGACTGACTAATATTTTTGTCTGGAATCTCGAAAGCATTTAATAAAACACCTACATAGTCACAAATATTATTAAAACAACATTGTATTAGGACCCATTTCACCAATTAAAATTTACATATAGTTGCTTGTGAAGACCCATTTTGCCAATTAAAATTTATAAATAGTTGCTTATGAGGACCTATTTTGCTAATAACATTAAAAAATAATTACATTTGAGGACACATTTTTCCTTGAAAATTACAACGTATCATTGAATAAGCATGTGGGATTCACCAAATTTTTAATATACCATTTAAAAATCCCATAAAATTTTCTAAATATGGAATCATGGATTGATATAAATACAATCGAAAGTGTCAGTTATTCTTACACATTTTGTTTGGTTTTAAGGTTCTACTTCTCGATTCAGAGGTCAACGAAAGCCGAAAACATAGACTTAAAGGTGAGTGATCATTTCTTCACAGTGTTATTAGTTATAATAATAAGTTTTCTTTATCTATTTTCCATTCTTGCTTTAGTCTTAAAGATGATATTTAGTAGGGAATGGGATGCATATTAATATTCTCTGTCCTTAAATAAGAAGACATTTTTTTTTAGTTTTTATTCAAAGTGAGAGATGAATATGTCGAGCGAATCAGAGATCGATATGTTGAGTGACTTGAGAAACAAGGGTAAGGCTCTTGCCGCTCCTCAAGGTGGTGAAGATACTCCTACCACTCCTCAAACTCCTTCTGCTCGTCAGGGTGGTAAGGCTCATGCCACTCCTTAGACTCCTACTGCTCCTCAGGGTAGTGAAGAGACTCTTGCCGCTTCTTAGTCTCCTCAAGGTGGTGAAGAGACTCTTGCCACTCCTCAGGCTCCTTAGGGTGGTGAAGAAACTCTTGCCACTCCTTAGGCTCCTAAGGGTGGTGAAGAGACTCCTACCACTCCTCAGGGTGGTGAAGAGACTAGGAGGCCATCAAAACACCAAAAACTTAGAAGTACCATACAATCTTAGTTTGGAATTTCCAAAGCTTTTGATCCATTAGGTCAAGATGGAGCTACATCATCCACTCTTCCACCAAATATTGGTAGCATTCATAATACCACATTTCCACCAAAAGGTCAAGTTGAGATTGTCATTAATTTAAATCAAAATGTATCAAATCAGGATGGCAATATTGTAGAAGATGTTCCAAGGGATACCCTGGGCCCGGTTAGCTAGAATGAGATAATTGACTTGGATGAGGATGATGATGCTGGTAGCAAGAAAAGGAAAAATAAACCAAAAAGGGGGAGTAAGCGGGAAATTGTAGAAGTTGAAAAACCAAATTCACAGTCCCCAAGAATCACCTGCAAGAAATCACCTATCACATGCGAAGATATTCAGAACAAATATGAAGAGAAGTTTTGTAAACTCTGAGAGAAAACTTGTGCAAGAAAAAATCAGAATTATTGATTATTGAATGAATTTTTTTACAAATAATACAAAAGCCTTCGAAAAGGCAATGATGAAATAAAGCAGGAAAAAACAACCCTAATCTTATCTTGAGCAAAAAGATAGCTCAATAAGATAAGATAAGAATTAAATGATAATTATCCTAGGAAATAAATAATTACCTAAGTAAACTTATCCTAAAGTGTAATTAAATAATTAATTACACCAACACCCCCCCATAAGTGCAACTTAGGGAGAAGCAGATTATTATGAAAATATGAGTCCCAGCAACAAGGCCTAATCAGGTACTCATATACAAATGCAATGCAAACTAAATCAAATGGGGTAAAGGAGAAAACCACATGGGAACAAAACTCCTCCCCAAAATAGAATGCAATAAACTAACTAAGTGATGAAAGATGGAGGACTCCATAAAACCCCTCAAGGAAACCATCCATCACAAAGATACATAAATGAATCCCCCCATAAGAGAGGAAGAAAGAGACCACAAATCCCCCCAGAATGAAGTAACTCCAAGAGAAGTGAAGAAACTGCATCTCCTGAAAGAAGTGAGAGGGAAAAGGCCAAATGAAAGCTATATCTGAAGGTGAAGAAGGTGCAGCCCATGATGTCTCCACAGAAGCAGGTGTGACCTCAATCAATGAAGAAGCCAAAGTATGTGAAGACTCGATAGAAACCTCCAAAGATGTATGATCAACTGGATCTTACTGCACTGAAGCAGAAGAAGCAATAGGAGGAGGAGATGGAATGGAAGACTCGGGAATAAGATCCGAAGTGAGAACACCAATGTTCAAGAAGCCAAATCTCTCCTCTGAATGATGATGCACACTAGAAGTGTGAGGAACAACTATAGAAAAAAAAGCACCACCAGTAGCAAAATCAGTGAAGGAACACAACTAAGATGAGTGGTCCACTATCCCAATAGCAATAATTTCTCTACTCTCCAAATCTCTGATGATAACCGAATCAGGTGTGAACTCCATAGATCTCCCATTGCCCCCATGTGTTATCTGATAGATGGAAAGAAGGTTGTTTGTCAAGTGAGGAACACACAAGACATCCTGAAAGGAGTGGTCCCCAAAACTAATAGACCCCTTCCCCGTAACACTCATGTAAGTTTTGTTTCCCATCAAAATGGGAGACATAGTGCAAGGCTCAAAGGAAGTGAACATAGACTGTGAAGATTCCATATGATGAGATGCTCCTGAATCTAGAAGCCATCTCCCTGATCCAATACCTGAAGAAGCACAAAGAGCATGTCCCTTCATATTTGATGAAGTATGTAAACCAACTGTGCCTGTGTTATGCTTCTCTGAAGAAGAAGAAGAATGAAGAGAAGAAGATGATGCAGACATCCTAGAAGGAAAATGAATCTGATGTTTCTGAAGATGTTTGAGTTCATCAATGTCCTTCTTGTAACAATTATGTTCTGCATGTCCTTCCCTCTTGTAATATGCACATGTAGACTTCTCCTTCCTAAATTATTTCCCCTTAGAAGAGGAGGATGAATCTGAGGACTCCTTTTGCTGCTCATGAGGTTTGGAATCCTTTTGTTTCTGTTTCTTTCCTTTTCCTATAGAATTCTTCTAATCTTTGGGCTCCTGTGATGCAATAAGTGCTTGTGAAGAGGAAGAAGGTTTCACCATGCCCATGCTAGCTAACTTAGCTTTCTCTTGAGTGAGAGATGAAGCAAAGTCATCAAGAGATGGCATAGTGAATCTCGTACCAAGTGCATCCCTAGTGGCATAAAAGGTAGATACAAAAATTGAATAATCAGGTCCAAGCTTAGAAAGGATGGACAATATCAACTAAGAGTCCTCTTTCTAAACACCACATTGTGACAACTATAATCTAAGAGACTTGAGTTTGGTGAAAAACTCTTGAATGCTATCAAAATCCATAGGATTTAAGCTAATAAGCTCATTCTCTAATCGAAACCCTCTCATAGTATCCTACTTCCCAAACAAAGACTCCAAAGTAGCCCATATCTCATTTGGTGTAGTGCAAGATTCAATATGAAAAAGAATTTCAAATGAAAGAGACAGACATAATGTACCATAAGCTTCATCACACCTATTAAACCATTTTCTTTTTTCAGTAGCACCTGTAGGTTCAATTTCTGTACCCATGGTTACCCTATACAACCCTTTATGTTTCAAGTGAATCTCCATTTGTTTTTTCCAACCAAAATAGTTGAATGGAGTAAGGGGTACAATTTTATGTAAATCCATGACAGAAAACAACAATATATACTCTCAAATAGAAAAACAATGCTCGCTGATCTCAAAAAAATAGCCTGATTGCACGCTTTCCAAGAAAATAACTGAAAAGGTAAAGGCTGAGATCAAACAGAAATATCAGATACCTAGTAAAAAAATATGAAAAAACAAATATGATATCTGTGTAGAGCATTGAACCAGCTTTCCAACGCCTATTTGTTTTCGAAAAACGGAGCCAGACTGCAAAAGTTACGCCCCCTGGATTGCAAAAAACATGATCTGACTTTGACTACAGTAAAAGGAATCAAAATGGAAAAATCCAGAAACCACACCTACACTGTTAGGTCGGCACTGCAACTAGCTTTCCAACGATATCTCGTTTTTGAAAAATGGAGATTGTATGCTCAAGATATGACTGTTTTACTAAATATGCTCATTTAGGCTTTAAACCAAACATTTTATTAATTTAAAGATTAAAAAATTAATAAAATATTCAGCTATACCTTCATGACACAAAAATCGAGGTGGCATAGAAATCAAAAGGGCACATAAATCAATGCAAAATGGTACGAAAATCGAGGCAACTCAAAATTGATGCAGAACCCAAAAATATATGGCACAAAAATTGAGATGTTCGTACGGATCCGTACAATCGTACGAATTTTTTATGGCACTTGTTTTGAGATTCCCCAAAAACACTAAAAAATCAATTTTCAGCAAACCCTATCATATTTTATATGAAAATAGGGATTTTTGGGCCTTCTAATTGCATTCGTGAGGTCTATTTTGCACCAGAATGCACTGTTTGAGATATTGAGGTCAAAATTTCTCAAAAAATGATGGAAACCCCCTCTGATCTGGCAAAAAAATTGGAATAAAATCCTTGCATCGAAAAAGATGTTGTGAGAGAATATCTTCAAAACACAAATAGGCAGCAACAAATCTGGAGCTCTGATACCATGTAGAAGTTGAAAAACCAACTTCACAGTCCCCAAGAATCACCTGCAAGCAATCACCTATCACATGCAAATATATTTAGAACAAATATGAAGAGAAGTTATGCAAATTCTGAGAGAAAACTTGTGCAAGCAAAAATCAGAATTATTGATTATTGAATGAATTGTTTTACAAATAATACAAAAGCCTTCGAAAAGGCAATGATGCAATAAAGCAGGAAAAAACAACCCTAATCTTATCTTGAGCAAAAAGATAGCTCAATAAGATAAGATAAGAATTAAATGATAATTATACTAGGAAATAAATAATTACCTAAGTAAACTTATCCTAAAGTGTAATTAAATAATTAATTACACCAACAAAAATGACAAGTAGTTTTCAACTTGGTTGGTTGTCAAAGTACCCATTCATGGTACTAGTGAGGATTGGCAATGCAAACAATATTCAAAAGGAAACATTGGCCAAATGTAATATTTGTAGTTGGAAATGTGGTAGAGCCAAGACATTGTAGCTAAAGATTGACCTTATAGAAAAGCATATCGGTAAAGATTATGAAAAATAAATCATAGACAAAAAGGAAGAATCATTCGTATGATGGAAATCAAAGGAAGAATGTCTTCATGTTATGTATGCTGTAGATTATGAAGAGCATGAAAAAGAATGTCAAACTTTTTTGCATCTAAAGTTACACTTGAGGCTTAATTGGAAAAGCAATGGAAGTAGCAAATCTATCAAAAACTATTCAGATGAGTGTTGTTTTTCATATTTTGTCCAGAGGGTGTCCTATGACAAACTACCCAAAATGTTCTGGTTTATTATCTTATTTGAATGTTCCTTACTATCCCTACTCATATTGATTAGTAAACACTAGATGGGAATGGGAAAACTATCTTGCTGCAGTGGAAAAGGAAGAGTTAAAGGATAAAGTAAAAGAGTCAAATTTCATTGCATTATCTTTAGATGAAGTTACTATGGTACACAATACTTCTTGGGTTTGTATGCATTTGTATATTGTACTAAAACATGTTCGCCAAGCTCATCTTCTTTGTGTTCATAAAATGAAGGACAGTTCAACATCGCAAAATATATTTGAACTAGTCAAGAAATCTTTGAATGAAATTGCAGGTATGGATGAGTTGACAATTGTGACAAAATTTGGTGTGTGTAGGAGCTAATGGAGTTGTAGTGATGCGATGCCAATGGACTAGTGTTTGCACAAAGTTACAAACTACTTGTGCACCATACATTCTTGGCATTCACTGCATAGCCCACAAAATGAATTTAGCATTTAAAATTGTAAGCAAGTTTCTTACAGTATCAAAAGTCAAAAATCTAGTATGTGAGATCCACGTATACTTCTACCGATGTCCTAAACATTTTATAAAATTTCAAAATTTTGAAGAGGGAATAACACCAAGAAACAAGCTTCTCAAGGATGTCGATACTAGATGGATCTTCCCGCATGGACCAATGCAATGAGTTCTTTTATAATATAAATCCTTGATTGGAACTTGATGTATGAAAATCACAACATAGTAGACAAAGCTCCTGACCTCTTACATAGGTTAAGCGATATAGAGACACTCTTGACTTTAACTATTATTTTCCCCATGTTGGATATGATCAATGAGATTGTGAAGAAATCCCAAGACAAAACTATGCATATTAATGAATATGCCAATTTACATAAACATACATGCTTGGCCCTCGATCATCTATATCTAGATCTAACACAAGATGGCACAAATTATTTCATGTGGCAGAAAATCACTGATTTGAATGATCCTGATAATTATTTACAGTTTAATGCAAGAATAACTTATGTATTTGTGTATGTGGATATGAGATACAAATGTACCAATGCAAGATAGCCAGGTGCTCTAGCAGAGAAGTAGCTATTAACGAGGAAGATTTTGAAGGCATTGTTAAATCAATTGGTGATAATTTGAAGGAAATTGCAAAATATCTTTCCTTAGAGATTTTTGAAAGATTCCCTTGACATGAAATACTTGAAGCCATGGGTATTGTGTATTCTCAATTTTTGGAAAACTGAGATAACCCAAAATATTTTCATGCTCAGGTAAAAATCTTAATCGAACAATTTTTGAAAACTATAACATACAATGAGTAGAAAATAGAAGGAATTTTAGATGAAGCTAATCTTAGAAAACAATGTAGGAGTTTTGCAATAGCTATGAAGGACCAATATAAATCCATGGGCAAGGACAAGGCCTTTTAACCAAGATCAATAAAAAAGGTTTGGATAAAATTAGGTTAGAGTGAAATATTGTGTGGTTCAATATCAGAATATTTCAAACTTGTTGATTTATTTCAAACAATGATATTGGGGTCGATGGAGGATGAGATATTTTTTAGTACATTGGGGTTTTTGAAATCAAAGTTAAGAAACAAACTAGACAAGAATTTGGAAAATTGCTTGAGAATGAAAGGAGCAGTGTATAATTTCAAAAAATTTCCTTTTGAAAGGGCACTTGCAATTTGGAGGTCCAAATGTGAAAGAAGATGGACCGGGTTGTGCAACGCTCCAATGCCAAAGGTTGGTACTGGTGGCATTGGCACTGGCAATGGGACTCAGACAAATGACATTGACAAAAATGACATAATGAATGTTGAATTTGAGACACAAGCCAAAGAAAATTAAGAGCAAACTTGGAATCAAATGCAAGATGGCTCTTTTACTTTATCTGATGATGAACTTCAGTTTGAGGTCCTTGACTTTGTTTGGGAAATGGAAGAGAAATAGAATTGGCAGCTTTTAGGTATTTATATTGCACTTCATGCATCCTAGGATTAGATTTCATTGTTCCATATTGTAGTTGATGATATTTTATATTGTATTCAATGAAATTGTGAATCATTTCATGTCATGATATTTTATTTTATTTTGCACTTCATGAATCATATTCCAAAGTCAAACTGTAGTTGATGATATTTATGTTGTATTCCATGAAATTGTGTTATTTTATATTTTATATTATATTTTATATTTTACATTAGTCTGTACATAACATTCAATGAGGTGTCAAATGACAGCGCCTTTGAAAGGTTAAGGAAAGATAAGTCCATAATGTCACATGGTCATTGAAACTTGGAACCTTTGAACCAAAGTTTGAGGTTTCAAAGTTTTCCAAACCCCCAACCCACTGAATAGAATGATGACCAAGAAAGACTTGCAACTCAACAAAGTGAAACATCAACCATGTCAGGGAATCGAGAAGTTATGAAAATTTAGAACTCTAGGACAAGGTTATAAAACTCCGAGGACTAGTGACTAAGGTTCAGAAAAGCACCAAAACTGCAACTTTGAGTGATAGTAACTACAACAATGAAACTAACCAAAAATCCATCATTCCAATTCCAATAATAGATAATCCATGGCATGAATTCATATAAATGTTTAGTGGATATGCTAAGTAGTCATGGAGATTGAGTATTGATGTGTGAATTGTAATCTAATTTCACTAAGATTATGGATGCCTAGAATTAAAATCACCTTATAGTTCATATTTTAATTGTGTTAAAACTAAAACTTGAGCATGTGCTCAGCAATTCATCACTCAACTCAATTCTTATTAGATTAATAACATATTAACAATAGTATTAGTAGCATATACAACAATGAACATCAACAATTGTTTAAAGTGTATCTAGAAGTTCAAACCACTACCAAATTTTTTCTTCAAATGATATAATAAATAATATAGATAATTAAACATCAACACATTATCAAAGTTTGAATTTGAGCTTTTAAATTGATTATCACATGAAGGAATACATAGAGGAATTGGCAATGCAAAATCTTTCTCAAAGACAACTCTGCATAGAGTTGAGTTGGAACTTGGAAACTCATATTATCAAAAATTAAATCACTGCTTCACCTTTTCTAGTAACTTCCACTCTTCAGGTGTTGGAATTGTCATTTGTTCTAACTGATGTTGTTTGAATTGAAGATTTGTTAACAATCCATGATTCAAATTGGAACCTGTCTTGGATTCTTTAGTCAATTTTTCATTTAGGGTTAGCAATGGTTTGATGGAATCCAAATAGGTCACCACATCTGGGTTTTGAGGAAACTGGTCCAAATCAATCTTTCTTGCATTCTCCATCTTCTTTCTGAAATCATTCTTTCCAATTAATCACTTGTTTGTGTAAAAATCCTCTAGTAAACCAAGATTTGTGAAGTTCCTTACCTTTTCATCCACCTTCTTCATCTTGTTTGTAGCCAAATGCAAATATTTCTCTATTTCATGTATTCTCAAACATTTTTCAATGATAGATGACAACATCATTGATGTAGAAAGTCAATTAGTAATACATTTTGATTTCAAAACATTGTCATTGGCTTTGTAGACTATTTGTTAAATTTGATTTGTTGATTTCTCTAATGACAACACATTTTTGTTCTGCATTAAATATTTTATGCGCTTATTATGATGTTGTCTGATAGCATCAATAAATTGAAACATGTCACACAAATGATCAATCCCTTGCATTATTTCATCCTAGATTTTTTGTTTCATATGCCTCATTGTTTCTCTACAAAATGCAAATAGCTTATTTTGACAAGACTTAATTTCATTTTTTGCTTCCATCAGCTCTGCCTTCAATCTTTCATTTCTTTTTCTCTCCTCCATTTTTTGTTCCCACTGTGCATTTCCATTTGCAATGCTTAGTCTTAATTTTTTTGAAGTGGATTTTTCCTCATCATATTTCTTGTTGTTCTCATCTAGCTTTTTCTTCAATTCATTCATTGTAGTCTCATTTTGCTTATGCTCTTTACTTGTTAATGTAGAGGTAGAATTTTTAATTATTTTTTCTAATTCATTGCTCTTGTTATCTATTGCTTTCCTCTTTGCTTTCTCATTTGCTAGGTCTACTTGTAACTTTTCAATTTGAGTTTGCAACCTTTTTTCTCTCTATATTGCTTTAGCAATGATGTGTACACCAATTCATTGTTCTTTGATACATTAATTTTGTTAGAATTTTTTAGTCTAGAAAAATCCAATTGAAAATTGTTCACCTATAATTGAGATGGAGCCATCTAATTTGCTGGTTTGTTTTGAATTGTGGGAACAAGAATTGTGTACTCCATGATTTATTCACTTGTGTCAAATGTGTGTAATACCATGGTTGTTGTAGGCTCTGAAGTTAGAGTAGACACACTCTCCATTAGTTGCTTATTTTCTTTTTTATTCAATTATGATTTCTTTTGAAACTCTTCAATGTAATCAAAACCCATGGATGCAGGAACAATGGAATGCTTGAATGGAAAAGGAATTGGAGTACTTGTAGTTGCTAATGATGTCGCAGCTAGACTAACTGACATTGGGGTGAGCTTGGAAATAACTCCTTTGTGGTGGATCCACTAGTAGTGTGACTTGGATTTGGACCTGTCAAAATCATTTGCCTCTTTTGTATGCCTTGATCACCTGGTGTTTCTGTGGTATATTGTGTCGTTGTCCTCTTGTGTGTAATTTTTTGTTGTAGCACATGTTGACCACTACTAGTACTACTACCCATACCATCGCCACTAGAGGTAGTGCCAGTTGCACTAAGCCCTCCAGCATGGGCATGTCCTAGTTGTGATTGTGTTTGACCATGAGGACGAGGATTTGAAGCTCTAAAAATTTTAATTATTTTGGCTCTACTTGTTTTCCCTTGGTCTACTTTGTCAGCTCCAAGGCCATATTTATCAATTGGTTTTCTATGTTGTACATCTATTACTATAGGAATTCCTTGTCCTTGGGATCCCAAACCACCACCTTCATAACCCATTTTTTTAGCTATGGTTGCTCCTGTAGTAAATTCTTCTTTTGTGGCCTCACTTAAACTAGGTTCAAAATTGACATGGATTTCTTCTTCCCTATCATCATCATAGTCTTCATCTTCTTGTTCATTCAGATGCTCTATATTCCATAATTTTTTAAACTCAAGATCTTCTTCGTTATCTCCATACTTTGCAAGAGC
Organism: Sequoia sempervirens; assembly: GCA_007258455.2. Classification (NCBI taxonomy): domain Eukaryota; kingdom Viridiplantae; phylum Streptophyta; class Pinopsida; order Cupressales; family Cupressaceae; genus Sequoia; species Sequoia sempervirens. The sequence goes on from VDFB02075321.1 coordinate 35,108,445, forward strand.
TCTTAGATCACCTAGCTCCTTCCTCATAGACCAAAAGGCAATATTTTTTTATCGTGACTAATTTTTTCTGTAACTTCCTTCTCTAGAGAATCTGGCATTTTTAATCTACTAGATGGTTTATGAATTTTTTCATAAAAAATTTTGTACCTCCTAATTGTCTTTCGATGCAATTCCATAATTTATGCTAACATCTATTCAAAAGAAATACCATTCTCAACAACACTTTTCTCCATTGCTACTTTGACCTCATCCCAAGAATCCTTGTTTCTCAAGTTTTCAAGCAAGGGTTTACTTTGATGTTGAATTCTGCTTCCAACATTCTTATTGAGAAAAATCATTGATTTAATGGTGTCACATGGATCATACTGCTAGTGACAGATAGCATCAAAATAAATAAAAATAAAAATATCATTTGCCACACTAAATGCTTTTCTCTTGAATGTCATCCCTCCACATGAAAAAGGTAAAGAAGGAAATAAGGTCTTCTTCCCCTGACTACTAAAGTGTCTTTTATTAGTACTCTGCATCTTCCTTACATATTCCAAAGTAAAAACCCTTTCTATCACATGTATTGGAAGTTTGTATGGATGTACTTTCAATCCATAAAATCTTAGCACAATATATTCTTCCATTAAGTACCAATCATCCAATTGTATTTATTTTCCTAGTTGAATGCGGTTTCTACATGACATAGGAAATCTAGGCATTAGAGTATTTGTAATTGCTTGATGCAATGGAGCCAAAAAGTAGTCTAAAAAATGACTATAGTTCCTTTGAGAATCATGTAGCCTTATAACAGTGGTCCATTCATATACTGGAGCGATTTTATTTTTCTCAAGATTGCTATTACCATAGGGTTGAATCTAAAGCTTGTTGGTTTGAAACATTCCTTTGAATTTGAATAGAAAAATATAATGCAAGTAGGTTGTGAACCTAAATGTCTTGGTGGAACCTCCTTTAATCATTAAAAAATATTTATGCATGGATTCTACAATGTGCTCAATAAAATTATATTTGGCATGTGGAACACCATAATGGATATTATACACCATTTCAAGGAGGCATGCACCCACTTCCAAATTGCTATCCAGTCTGAGGCAAAATGATAGCATGGAAATAGTATCCTAAACCCATGGTTTAAAAATATCTAAATCATAAGGAGGCTTATGATCACCTTTCAATTTTTTTCTATCTTGAACTATTCTATTTAAGAAATATTTTTTCTCCATTTCATCCACTACTTCATAATCACTACCAAGCTTTTCTAGGCCAATGTGGACATTTCCAAATTCTTCGGTTATAAACCCCAAGGCCAACAGTTTTCCAAGTTCTTTTGCATTAATGGATAACAATTCTTCTTTTCTATCTTTATTAACAATTTCTCTTTTTTTATCATCATAATTTAGGGTAGAGACCATGATAAATTTTGGGCAAGGGAAAACCTCATGTAACATCATGCTCCCTATTCCAGTTACCCATAGTGCACTGATACTAGTAACTTGCAATTACATATGCTTTGTAGCCTTATTCTTAGATGAAAATATAAGTTCTGAGGTATGCCTACCATAGGTTTCAAGATCATAAATATCATGGTATTCATCAGTGAAACCTAGGGTTTTAAGCAATTTTGCATAATGTATTTTTTTATCCAACATTGCTCTAGTGGTACTAGTGGTAGATATGTTGATACAATCAACAATATGAAATTTGTGAATTCCCTATTAGACCTTAATTTTTCTTAATTCTTAAGCCTCTTAACCCTAAACCTAAACTTCAAAGTTTGACAAAAAAATATTTTAAGAAACATCAAGCAATGAAACGTAGCCACAAGAATTCTTTAACTTACCCAAATTTTGAATTTTGATTCTTGAAGTTGAAACTGGGTTGAAAATTGAAACTAGGTTACTAGAATGGCTTTATTAGAAGTGGAACTGTGGAACCTAGAACAAGGTGGTGCACTACAATGAGCAAACTGAATGACACCAAAACGTCTACTCATTACTTACGGACTACATAGTACACAATTAGGTAGTACAATGTGCATGGTTGGCAACATTTAAAACAATCCATTAATGATTTACTCCTATATTGACAACAAATTCTAAACCATTGATCTTTCTTAATCTAACGGTTATAGGGTGATTCTGAAGGTTTAAGTTTGCAAGAGTAGCACTCTATGCATTTCATTCTAGAATGCAACTACAACCATACATCAAATGTTCATCAAATGGATAAGTAATTTATGATATGAATAATAAACATAAAACATGTGTTTTAAATTTTCTTTAAACTTTTTTTTTTGGTATTGAACAAAGCAAAAGAATTACAAGAATAGAGCTACCAGCAGTAGCTGAAAATAAAACTAGCCAAACTCAACAAAATCAAATATACAACATGTTTTTTAAATTTGATTTAAACTTTAATGTGCTAGGATTGGCATCAAGTCCAAGGGGAAAAAAAGTTAACGTTGCAAAGGCCTTAATAAAATGAATTACAATGTCACATTAATAGTACATTACACAACCATTAATAGCACTTAACTTGCAAAGGACTTAATAAAATGAATTACAATGTCACATTAATAGCATAACCATTTATTTTATTACAACTGAATTACAATGTCACATTATTACATATTACAAATACAAATGTAAGTGCAAGCACCAAGCTTTTGCTAGACTGTTGGTGAAAATTTGAAAACATAAATGTGATACATGTATCTTTGAAAATAAATGGAACTTTTTAGGTCAACCATGAGCTCTAAAAGTAAACACATGGGACTTGTTAGGTCAGTCATGGTCTCTAAAAATAAATGCATGGGGAAAGGGGGCCGAATCAAAGTAGGGAAATGGGAGCTTTGAAGATACAAAATGTACTTAGACCCTTTCAGAACCAAAATCATGCAAAAGATGAGGGGTTGTAAAATTGCTCCCATGTAGAAGATGAGCACTTAAAATAAATGCATGGGGCTTTCTTGGTAGGCCATGGTGTCTCAAAATAAATGCAAAGGACTCTCCTAGCTGACCATGCAGACGATGAGGGGTAGTAAAACTTCCCCCATCTTCTACTTGGAGCCTCCATGCATGAGGATAGCACTTATGTCCATTAGAGCTCCTCATCCTAGATCAAAACCTGTCTAAGAAGTCAGGTGAACCAAATCAACTTCTTTCCAATTCCACCCATTCTAAACTTGAAGGGAATTGATCTTTTACTCTGTAACTACATAACTGGAGGTAGGAGAATTTAGAGCATCCCCAATAATACTGCATCATCTTCTTCCTAAATCCTTATTAAGTTATTAACCCTACAAAATGAAAACCCTTATGTCAATTAAAGGAATGATTTTAGTTGTGAGCTCGCTATCCTTATTTATGGGCCAAAAGTGCCAATACCATCTTGGTCCCTTGTACACCTCACATGTGTCACATGTGAGGTTATGTATAGTTACTACTAACTAGTAATAATTGTGATTCGCGCAAACCAAAAATCTAACTTAATTGGTACCTCAAGTTGGCTTCATGTAAAGTTGCAAATTGTACCTCAAGATGACAAGCTGTCAATTGTCAAAATTGGTAGTGCTATACAAGCTATCAATTGTAAAAATCACTAGATTATTGACATCATCATCTATGATTCTACAGTACATCATGTAGTTTTCAATATAAAGTTATCCAATCAATCATTCTGGCTATTCATATAGCATTAATCCATGCCGCTGCCCAGTACCATAGCCAAATTAAGAATTTCAATAGAATAAATGAAAGTTAGAGTACTTCGACACATTGAAAAGAGAGAATTAAATGTCTCATTTTACCTTAATCATTATCAATTTCCCAATAAGTCACAATAAATTTCACTCACTTATGATTAGAACTATATGTTGATTTCTGAAACCAATAATTAATAAAATATCAATCATTGATTTCTAAAAATATAATGGTTCTAGTGTTATTCTAGAGGTTTCAGTTTGCAAGTCTAGTGCTTCAAGGATTTACTTCCAAAATGCATCTATAGCCGTCCATAAAAAATCCACAGAACGGTCCCTCTTTTAAAACAAACTTTATGCACATGCATAATTTAAAATGGGGACATCGCTAGGTTGACGAGGCTCAACCCTCAAGAATAAAGAGTTAACATTTAAGGATTTGTCATAAACTGTCTTGGTCTAACTTAGGAAATATTAAAGAGTAAACAAGAGCACCAATATTTAAATAGTAAAATATTTAACAGTTCTAGTGTAATTCTAGAGGTTTCAATTTGCAAATCTAGTGCTTAAGAGATATACTTCCGGAATGCAACTACAACCATCCATCGAAAATTCATCGAACGGTCATGGTCCATAATGTCGCATAGTCACTGAAATTTGGAACCTTAGAACCAAAGTTTGAAGTTTCAAAGTTTTTGAAACCTCTGACCCATTGACTACAAAGATGACCAAGAAAGACTTGCAACTAAGGTTAGGAAAAGCACGAAAACCCCGACTTTGGTAAATTAAGATAGGAAAGGCAACTAAGGTTAGGAAAATCACCAAAACCCTGACTTTGGTGAATTGAGATAGTAAAGGTGGCAAGGACGATGTATTTATGAAGTGAAGATTGCGGCAAGATTTTAGCAAGTGGACATGACTAGAGGATTGATGGGTAATTAAGATCAGTACGTACAGAGTTTGGAAAATTATTACCTCTCGACCCTCGATTAGTGAAGTTAATAATAGAGTTTGGTGTGCAGAAGAAGGCACACATAAATTTTGAAAGAGTGGTGGTGGTGGCGGTGTAGTTGCAGTAGTTTTCAAATGGAGGCCAACTTCACTCTGCATTTGAGGAGGCAATTAAGCCCGTTTTATGGTGAAGCTTCTAACAAAATATTAATGGGTATGTTTTTATTCACTAAAGGGAGGTTGGTACAAAGTGTACGGATGATTTTTGGGGAAATCCTTTAGAAATATGAGGCATAGATATAGGACTAACATGGATGTATACTCCTTGATTATAGCATGGGGTTTGGACTTGGGGGAATCGACAAGCACAGTGAGAGAAGTGATGGAGATGATTGTGCATAGAGATTTCTTGGAAGGATTAGAATCAATACTTGAATGGGAAGTTCCAAGTGAAGGTTTCGACATTTGGGAAGGCTTTGAAAATGTGGAACTGGAAGGGGAAGAAGGGTGTATCCTTTCGTGTGTTGGCCCGAGGATGAGATTAAAAATCAATGTAGGGAAGAAGCAAGGTTAGGCTGGCAAGCATTGAAACTCTTTATAGAGCTGATGAAGGTGGAAGCAATTATAGCACAGGTGAAAGCAGAGGCAGAGTGCATGGAAGCACAAGCGAAAGTGGAGGAAAAGTGTATGAAAGAAAAAGGAAAAAATGTGAGGAAGCAGAAAATAAAAGGCAAAGCAACAAGGAAAGTTGGTTATGAAATGGGTAGCACTAGTTGAATTTGTAGTTTTTGTAGGGATTTTGTAGAATTAATGCAACACTAATACTAAATTTTTGGCTTGTTGAAATATGTAAGGTAGATACAGATAGGTGTGAACTGGTTTTAGTTGGGCAGGGTTACTTTTTATATTATGAAGCATGTTAAGATGCTTTTTTGAAAAAATTGTTATAGTTGTAGGTGATTTTTGGATGGTTGATGAAAACAATGAGGCAAATAATCTTTATTTTCATATTTTTTTATTAGTTTGATATAATGTTTAATTGCCAATGTTTTTTCTTACTCATTTGAAAATAGGCTTAATTCACCAATGAATTTTATTTTTTAGTTTGGAAAAAGTTTTAATCACCAACGAAAAAATATATTCTAGTTTGAAAATAGGTTTAATTTGCCAATCAAAATATTTTATTGCTTTGAAAATAGATTTTAATTGCCAATGGAAAAAATTTAGTGGTTTTAAAAAAATTGCATTTTGCCAGGATTTTCCACAGACTTCTAGTGATTAGAAAAGATTCGCCAATGGACTTTTTTCATGAAAAATGAAAAAATTTGCCACTAAAATTAATATTTTTATCCGGAAGTATACAAGATTTGCGAGGATTTTACACCTTCGCCGAGCAGGGGGGGGGGGGTTTCTTAAAGTTTCCTTGCCACCATCAAATGTTCCTCCTATGAATATATCCTTATAAATTAAAATTTTGACATAAAATTTCTAGGATATAAATGGGAAATACTAAAAATTAATATATTTTTTAAGAATTATGTCCTTGTCCATTTGACAAAAGCATAGAGATGTTACACTTTCCTCAAAACTTTGAAATTCCAAAGTTTTATAAATACAAAGGATGAGGTAACCCCAAAGAGCATATACGAGAGTTTTGTGTAGCTTGCATGGAGTTATCCTATAATGATTCATATCTTGTGTGCCTCTTTCCATATAATTTGGGTGGAAAATCTATTGAATGGTTCTCACATCTACCCTCGAGAATAAAAACATTTCAAGAGATCATAGATCAATTTGTAGCTCAATTCTCGTACAAAATTGATGTAGAAGTCACCTTAAATGAACTATACCTTTTCAAACAAAATAAAGGAGAAACATTTACCTCCTTCCTACAAATATGGAGACATAAGGTGAGCAAGAAAAAATGACCCATCCCCAAGAAAAAACAAGTGGAAATCATTGCAAGTAATCTAAACAAGGAAATTGATTTTCAACTACACATGCAATGTGTAACAACCTTCAAAGGATTCATCTCAAAATTTCTTAACATTAAAAGATCACTTATTACTAAAGGCTTGGTGAAAATCTATAAAGATAACAACCAATCATCTAGTTCAAGTGACAAACCCCATTTATAGGATAAAAGAAATAATGTAACTAATGATAGTGCAGTGGATGAGAAATTTGTGATAAACACACAATCTCAATAAAAAACATAAAAAATAATACACAAAATGTTCAAAACACTAATCCTCCAAGAGAACCACCACCAAGACAAAATAACTACCCACCAAGATGCAAATACACTCCCTTAGAGGAACTTATTGAAATAGTCTTGCATAAATTGATCCAAACAAACTTGATTAAACTTCTTGATTTTTGGTAGTATGAAGAAACCCAATTCAAACCCTCATGGTACAACGATAATGATTACTATGACTTTCATCAAATGAAAGGACTTAAAGCTTCAAATTGCATGAAACTAAAGAATATTATCCAAGACCTCATAGATCATGGTGAGGGAAACATTGATCAACATCTTGGAAATTTTAGAAACAATAAATTGGCTATATACAAGCATCTGATGCTTGACCATGGTAAAGGAAATAATGTTGGAAAGGCTAAAACATACAATAATGTCAATCACAAATATGACAATGTTGCAGGAAATACACAAGGTGGTGACCTTTATATATTTGTTATCACTATACAAGGATAAAATATCGAGTGTAGAGTCACCACACGAAGAGGGAAATTTACTATTCAAGTGACCCCTATACCAAAAAAAAGTTCAATAAAAAGAAAATACTATAGATTATTACCTACTGGACCATCTCAAGAAAACACCAACACAAATATCTATCATATAACTCTTGAGAATTTCATCCATACATAAAGAAATCTTGGACAAGGCTCTTTTATCATAATTTTTACCTACTAAGCTAGATACTAAGCAATTTCAAGCCATAGTGAGGAATATTGCATCCACTCACCAGCTGCTATTCATGAAAAAATACCTCACATCCAAATCATTTCATAATCATGCACTACATCTTGAAGTATACATCCATAAACACAAGGTGAAGAGAGTCTTGATATATGGAGGTGCAGGCTTAAACATTTGTACCCTTCAATTCATCAAACACTTGGGATACTTTAAGGAGGTTATTGAAAGAGAAAAAGGGATAACCATCATAGCATAGGATGATAATGAGTGGGACTTAGAAGGAACAATAAGGTACCTATACAAGTGGGTCCTACAACAACTAAGACAACATGTCAATTCTTAGACCTTGACTTGCCATACAACATCCTTCTGGGTTGCCCATGGATACTATGTAGGTTGTTGCATCTACCTATCATTTGTGTCTAAAGTTTCCATACATTGACAAGGATACTAAGATCCATCATGATCCTAAGCCTTTCTACTACTATAAATGTATGGAAGATAAATATCATAGATTGCTCCAAGTTTCAAATAGTGATCTAGTTCCACTATCATCTTCATATGTCAATCCAATGAAACTTGCATCTACATCAACTTCACAACAAAAAATTCCTAAAATCAAGGTATGGATAGAGGACAATGGTTATGATGATTACAACCTTGGGGAATCCTTCTATGTGGGAAAACTACAACTTTCTCCTAAGACATATGGAAAACCCCATCATATCGAGAAAGTGTCTAAAACAATAAAGGTCAAAAAAAGTTTCTTTGTAAGATGGGGAGAGCTAAATGTCAAGGTCATAGGTGAAGAATTATTATCAAAATCGGTATATAAAGAGGAGCAAGAAGAAGCTCCACTTCCTATGGATCTAAGTAGCAAAGGATATCAATTGATAAAAAATATGGGCTATACAGGCACCAATGGACTTGGCTTGAAACAACAAGGTATTTGTGAACCTATCATCTAAGAAAAGCAACAAAAAAATAAAGGTCTTGGGTATAGCTCAAACAAAAGTGTGACCCCTCTCATTGAAAAAATATTTATTAAGGAAGTTGAAGCTTCTCCTTGGTTAAATCCATATAATGATGAGGACATCGAAGACTTACCTATGTGTAAAAAAAATATTTGAAAATTCCTCTATATACACCATCACTACCACATCATTTGCATCCCCTATCCAAAAAAATGAAATCAAACTCATCTACCTCCAGTTCATAGATTGGGACCAACAAAAAGCACCAATTCTTTATTTATTAAAAAATGATGGGGTTATCATAAATTTATGGCACTCTAGGAAGGCGTACCTTTTGGAAATCACAAAGCAAGGTTTGATATTGAATTTGATATGCAAGCATACTATGGGAACATGGATTTCATAAGACCTATTGACTATCTAGAGTGGGTTTCAAACCTTGCACCAATATCAAAACCCACTGGGGGCATTTGGATATGAACATAATTTGGAGACTTGAATAAAGAATGTCCTAAAGATGATTTACCATTTCCAAACATTGGTATCATTGTGGATTTTGCAACTAGACATGATATGTTTTTTCTCATGGAAATATTTTCAAGATATAACTAGATAATGATAGCACAAGAGGATCAACATAAAATTGCATTCACATTTTCATTGGGTACCTATTTCTAGAATTTTATTCCCTTTGGTCTCAAAAGTGATGGAGTAACATATTAGATAGCAATGATCATAATATTCCATGAAATGTTTAATAAGATTCTAACAGATTATGTAGATGACATATTAGCAAAATCTATGACTTGAAAAGGTCATCTTGAATTATTAGCTCAGATCTTTGACAGATTGGAGAAGCATCAGGTGAGACTAAATCCAAAGAAATGTGTCTTTAGAGTCACTTTATGTAAGCTTTTGGGATACATAGCACAAAGGGGAATTGAAGTGGACCTACCAAAGTTAGAGCCATCATTGAGATGCAACTACCTAAACACTAAAGAAACTCCATAGTATACAAGGGAAGCTACAATCTATTAGGATATTTATTACATAGTTGGAAAACAAATGTCATCCATTCACACACCTTCTTCACAAGGGTGCAACATTTAAATGGGGTCATATTTTGCTACAATCCTTCCAACAGTTGAAGGATTACCTTGCATCACCACTAGTATTGATGCCACCCATTGTGAATAAACCGTTGATATTGTACATTTCAACTACATTTATAGCATTTGGGTCTCTCTTAGCACAACACGATGAATAAGGAAAAGAAAGAGCTATCTTTTATATCAACAAGGCCTTAGTCAGATATGAACTTAACTACACCTTAATTAAAAGATCTTTTCTAGTAGTAGTTTTTACTTTAAAAAATCTAAAAAACTATATGTTTATCCATCATGTTAATCTTATTTCTAAGGTTGATCCATTGAAATACTTATTATCAAAGGAAACTCTCATAGATAATATGGCTAAATGGGTAATGATCCTAAGCAAGTTTGACATTGAGTATGTGGAATGAAAGGCTATCAAAGGAAAATTCATCACAGATCAGTTAGTAGAAGCTCCAATATATGTTGAGAATCCTTTGGTATTTGAATTTCCATATGAAGGAATATTCACCATAACATTGAAAAACCTATGGAAGCTATACTCTTATAGTTCCCATATGCAACACAGATTAGGAGTAGGTATCTTATTCATCACCCCTCAAGGCGATTTACATTTCAAAGTCCTATAGGCTAGCTTTTCCATGCACTAAAAAAATAGTAGAGTACGAAGCCCTCATCAAAAGGTTAATAATGGATATTCAATGGAAAATCCAGGAACTCTATGTCTATTATGATTCCCAACTAGTGTTAGGACAAGTCAATGATGACTACCAAACTAAGGATGATAAGTTGATATCATATAAAAGAATGGTAGGTAGATTTAAATAATACTTCATAGTCATCACCTTTCAGTAAATTCTAAGAGATAAAAAAAAAGTAGAAAAATCCATGGAAAATATTGGATCTTTACTAGACATGCCACATAACAGCTTAAAATGTGAATTTCTCGTGGATCAGCTTCTCATACTAGATTTCAACACAATTGAATTTGAATTTTTATGCAAAATTTATGGTCTTAATTCCCATTGGTACCATGATATTTTCCTATACCTCCATGATGGTAACTTTCCATCTAACCTTACCAGTAACCTCCATAAAACATTTATCGAAGATCCTCTCACTTCATCATCATTGGTGATACCCTTTACTGAAGAATTCTTGGTGGAATGTTACTCAGATGTCTTAACATTGAATAAGCTTCAACTAACTTAAAAGAGATACATGAAGGCATTTGTAGGTCACATTTTAGTGGCATTATCTTAGCAAAGAAGTTTCTTAGAATGGGATATTATTGGCCTACCATGGAATAAGAGGCTAATCAATTTGTGAAATAGTGCTTAGAATGTCAGTATCATGTGGTGATCTCATCCATGCTCCAACTCAACAATTAAGAATTATCATGACACCATGGCCTTGCTCACAGTGGGGGATTGATGTCATTAGGAAGATAACAACTACCTCATCTAATGACCATAAATTCATAATCACCACCACCAATTGTTTTACGAAGTGGATATAATCCATTCCCATGACATATATCATAGGAAAACATATATCCAAATTCATCTTGAACTACCTTATTTGTCTCTACAATGTTCCACAAGAAATTATCACATATAATGGAATAATTTTCAAAAACCAAGATGTTTGAGAACTTTGCAACCAATCCCATATCCAACACATTTATCTACACCCTACTACCCTCAAGGAAATGGTCAAGTAGAAGCATCTAACAAAAGTATCCTAAAATCATGAAAAAGACTATTAATGATGTTGGTCAAGATTGGTACTTACAATTCAACCTTGCCTTATGGGCATACTGAATGAGTATCAGAACACCCACTGGTGCTACTCCATATTCCTTAGTTTATGGAATTGAACTTATCTTACCCATTGAGGTCAAGCTCACATCACTGAGAGTTTCACTGCAACATTTGATCAATGATGAAGAATACGAGGCATATAGGTTGAATGAGCTTGAATTGTTGGATGAGCGTCATCTACAATAAATTGATCACTTACAAGCATATCGAAATTAGATACATAGAAGCTACAAAAAGAATATTAAGGGCCAAAATTTTTAATTAGGAGACCTCATTCGTAAAGAGAATTAGAAAAATTAGTTCGATCAAGACAAAAATGGAAAATTTGAACCTAACTGGTTGGGACCTTTTTTCATCACCACAAGCTATGGATCTAGATTGTATCAATTAGCAACACCTAAAGGGGACCCCTTACAGGAACCTATCAACTATCACCTCAAGCGATTCTTTACCTAACTTGTGAGGGGTATCGTATTCCAAAAATAAAATAAAAATAAAAAAATCCAAAAATAAGATAAAATAGTAAAGAGAAAAATCATCCTCCAGTAAAAACCACTTTGGTGGCGCTTTGGGAAAGTACCTAGGTGAAAACCTAAAAAATAGATATCTTGTGTAAAGAAGCACCATCTACCATCTATCAAGTACTCTTTTCATCTCACCATGATAAAATCTTCATCCATCCATCATCCTTCCATTCATCTCCATCCCTATCATGGCTTGGTGTTCAACTAGTATCTATCACTATCAATATTACTTGGCATTATCCTAAGGTCGGCTAGAGTTTCCTATAATGAAGTAGTCTAACACATGACTAGGGGCATCATTTTATACCTAGTTTTCAACATTCTATTCTTGTATATCACCTAAGTGGCTTGAAAACCAAAAACATCTAGATACATTCAAAAAACCAAAAACATCCAAATATTTCAAAACACCAAAAAAATCCAAATATTATGAAAGTACAAAAAAAAATAGAAAATGTCAAATACCAAAAATAACCTCAAAGCATTTTAAAAAGTTAAAAACATTTGAAAATTTTCCAAAAAAGAAAACAACCATCCATTTCATCCATCATTCATCCATCCATAATAATTTCCATCAACATTCATCCATCCATAATAATTACCATACATAATAAACCTATCATCACCTTCACCTTTGGTGAAACAAATAGAAGCAAGTACAACCATTGTTGAAACACAAAACGTACACACAAAGTTACAGTTCTTGATCGGGTATGTGCAAGATCATGATGGGCCAAAAAGTGGCAATATGATGGGTATGTGTAGGGTATGTGGAGGACGACTTTTTTTTACCCAAAATTAATGAAATGAAAATGGTTTTTAAAGGACATTCTCAAATTTCCACCAATATAAATTATGCTTTACTTTGAATTTAATAAATAATTATTATTCATTTTCTATTTGAATTACGACTAAAAGTCTTTGATAGGCTAATTGAAAAACATCTATAACTTTCAAATGATATCACATTTTTCAATATGAAACTTTTGTTACATTCTATGCTTCGCATAATATAGGATTAAAAAAAGAAAAAATTAATTTCATGAAGTTTTGACCAAGTTAAGGTGGTCAAACATATGAGTTTTTATATTTTTTAAAAGTTGTAATAAAAAAATTATAATTAATTATTTATTTGGAAAAAAAATATAGAAATATATGCACCACATTGGTACATAATTCCTATACTTATATCTAAAATCTTATAAAGAAAATATTATCATTTCATTGTGGTCAGGGTGGTTAGATAGACACCTACTTATTTTTTCCCTGAAATTTAAGTACTACTGCATTGAAATTTTAAATTTTCACCAAATAGATTTTTTTTCTTTTTCAATAAACCTAGTAGCTTAGAAACTACATTCAATTTGCTACAGATTCTATTCTTACATATTTTTGAAATAATACAGATAACTTATTCAAATTTTTATGTCAAGTTTCCTAACTCTGATTTTTCTGAATTTTTCGCCACTTAAGGGCCTATTTTTTCCATGATGATCCTGCACATACCTAATCATTGTCAAACATGTCAACAAAATTTCATATCAACAACCTAAACATTTAGAAAATCAACATCTAGTGAATGTCTTTGTTATCCTTGAATTCAACTGTGCTCGATTCATGGGATAACCCCATACAAAAAATCATTCATTCTATAGGCCCATGCACTCTAAGCATGCTAAATGAGACAAAATTTTATTGGCCTTTACACATTTCCCTAAGCCTCAAATCATCCCCTCAAGTGTTCATCTTTTATCATTTTTTGAAAACCTTCAAAACGAATATTTTTTCGTTTTATAGTTTTCAGGTGTTAGGAAATTTTTTATCTTAGTAATTTTAGAGTTTTTCCCCGCTTATACAAGAAGTTGTGTTTCATTTGCAAGGGCATCAAAAATTGTCAAAACTACAAAGTGTTTAGTCTTACCTTACTTGTAGTGTCGGAAATTTTCACCAACTCTACAAGTGAAAACAGGTTACTTGCATTTTAGGTAAAATTTCTCACTTCTACAAATTTAAATCTGTATGTCTGTTGTTTTCTTTCATCTCTACATTTTCATTTTTTGCACTGAGTCATTTATTGCTATTTTGTGTGGTCCTTATAATCAATTTTTGAATTCTTTTTATTTGTCTTTTCACCTCGATTAATCCTCTTTCTTCCTTCCACATGCATTGAGAGCTTGCTAGGAATTTTGCTTGTGGCATTCAAATCTGAGCTAAGGAAAATTTATCAAAAGTTTGACATTGGGTTTCATTTTTCTTATAGGTATGCTCTTGTTAATTCCTTTGTCATTGTCAAGTTAGGTTTTATTTTTATTCAAGTTTGTAACAACATTTTTCTTTCTTCATAGTTGTATAAATATTTTTGTTTATAATTCTTTCTTCTTTCTTCATAGTTGTATGTTTTATTTTCTTGTGTTTGTTTTATTTACTTGTGCCCTAGTTTTTGTGTCATTGGAGCTATCTTGATTGTGCTTGTTCATTGTATGTGCCTACATCATTCTTTGGAATGATTCATGACTAAGATTGAGTTTGGTTTATGCCTTTTTCATGTCCCTGTATGCTAACATTTTCATGCACTTTATCCTAAATGATTGCTTGCTATGTGTTTTTGTCAAGTTGGGGTTTATCTCCTTTCCTTAAAAAAGCTAAAAATGTTTGGGAAGGTAGTGTGTGTGTGTGAAATTTGTAAAGTTAGTAAATCAACACAAACCTTAATGAAATGAATTATATCAAAGATTCAAAGCAAAGAAGCTACCCTAATTTGCAACAAAACAATTTTTTAAAGAACGTCTCATTGTCCTCTATTCTTAAAGATTTCATTTACCCTTTGGCCCTCAGATTTCTATGTGCACAAAGGCTATTAGAATGAAACTTAAGAAAAGATATTAGTATTCAACATACAAGCCAACCAAGTTCCTACATGAAACTATACGATTGAAAGGATAATGGATGCTAGGATGAATGGATGATGGTGTTAGATGATTCAAGGTAGATACTATGGTAGTGATATGGGATGATTCTACACATGCTCAAATGCAAACCATGAAAAACTAAGATGATACTCTATATGGTCAAATGCTAAATATGAAAATGCTAATCTAAACTGTAACTATGATGCAAAGGATTACTTTAAGATCTAACTATGATGCAAAACATGATATAAAATGTAACTATAAGACTCCATAATTCTCCCAAGCTCGAACGATATTCCCACATGATAACTCTATTCAAAAGTGGATGTAAAATACAATGGCAAAGGGTTATATTTATAGCCTTTTCCAAGCATTTGGTGAGGTGGCAACTATCAACTATCCAGATTCGAGCAAGAAGGATGAATGGTGGAGATGGAGAGAATCAAGATGTTGTCCCCTTGACCAAAGACAACATGCCAAATGGAGGGAAGAATCTCTTGACCTATAGACAACATGCCAAATGGATGGAAGACTCAAGTGTGGGAAG
Organism: Sequoia sempervirens; assembly: GCA_007258455.2. Taxonomy (NCBI): domain Eukaryota; kingdom Viridiplantae; phylum Streptophyta; class Pinopsida; order Cupressales; family Cupressaceae; genus Sequoia; species Sequoia sempervirens. Next base: position 35,123,938 of record VDFB02075321.1, read on the forward strand.
AAAAGACCATGTGTTTGAAAATTGGTGGAAGTGTGTGAGGAATAAGCCATGTGCTTAAAAATTGGCTGAAGATAATTCTAATTAAAAATAGAATGATTTAATTTCATGTGACCTTCGTGAGGTGGCACAAAAATTTGTAGACATGTGCTTGAATTGCTAATTGAGATTACTGAAACTTAATTAAATAAACAAGCTTATGGAATTTTTTTTATTTAATTAATTTAGAAGAATATGATTTTAGACTTGGAGAATTTAGAATATGAACAATATAAAGAAATCAAGAATTCATTTATACGTTGTCGAAATATTAATTAAATAACTAGTATTTAAATTAAATAAATGTCATGACCAATTTTAGGTTTATACATTTTCCCCTCTTTGAAGTAATGTGTTTACATGTTGCTTCAAAGAAAAATTTGATACCGATGCCAAGAAATTTTTTCAATGCCCTAGATGCTAATTTTCAGGTGATGACAGATATATTTCCCATCGGGAGATAAATCAGTGATTGTTTGAATTTTTAGGATTTTTTGGAATGTTTTTGAAATTTTGATGATTTACTAATGATTTGATGATGATTTACAAATTTTTATGATGTAGAAATGATTTATCTCCCAAAAAAGAAGATTGAGCCTACTAGATTGATTAATTGATGCCTTATATTGCCTCCTTGTGTTTGATGTTTGATGATCACATTCAATGGATTGATTTGATGATGTTGATGGTATGTTATATGATGGATTTGATTATGAAATAATGATATGTGATGAAATGTTATGTTCATATTGATTATGTAAATGTGTGATGTTTTGTAATGATGAATTATGATTATGTGATGCAAATGATTATGCAGATGATTGTGTTCTAGGGTCTTAAGCTTAAATGAGTGAATCTATACAACTTCCAAGAGTTGTGAGAAGATTTTCGTCAATTGATTCTTTGTTAAATTAAGCTTTCACAAAGCCTAACATATTCCCCAATTCTTTTGGAAATCTGAAGAGACTCACTCATTTAAGCTTAATTAATCACTTTCCTAATGCCACTATATGAAATGATTTTGATTATGTAAATGAGATGTGATGCATGTCCTTTTTTGTTTTCTGATGAAAATATTATGATGTGATGCATGAATGGATGAATGATGTTGTCATGTTTTCTAATGCAAGTGATATGCAACTAAATGAGAATTTTTTGCAAGTGTTGTGTAACTATATGAAAATGATGTGTTTTTGGCAATGTCAAGTGTACTCAATCCCTTAATGCAAGAGATAACATCATTGTTGCATCTTTGGAAATCCGATAAATACAGATGCAAACTGACATGGATGCACTCTCCTCTAACCATGTAGATTTCGTATGCAAAATTTGTCATTCGTAATAGCCAATTTGTCATGCTTTTTATATCATTGGGCCTTTAAAATGTTGAAAGTGAGTACAAGCATCAATGGTATATTTAGACCATGATGACCTGAGTACTACTTCCATGATGTTTAATAGTCCAAGTTAACACAAGCATCTAAGTATAATTAAACCGAGATGACCTGAGTATTTCTTGCGTAAACAGGCAAGAGTTAACTATTTTCCTATGCAAATTTAGAATGTCATTAGTGATACTTTATAGAGCATGTCCTGTGACAATTTGCACAGTAATAATGATCAACTCACAGACAATAGACAAAGAAAAATCATACTCCTTCCTAGATCCTCTAGTTTGATACATCATTGAGGGGCTCCAAAGATATGATAACAAAAATCAAAGTACAATAATTGAACATTTGTGTTTAATGTGGTAAACCCATGATTCAGAAAGAACATCATCCATTTGAAGTTTGTTTTTGGTTTGATTGATTTGTCATTTTGATTTTGATGGTTGATGTGTTCATGTTGAGGTTCAATGTTGAATTGTACTATGATGGGTTGTGTTGTACTACTATTGTTTGTTTGTTGGTTCAAGCTCAAACTTTATTGCCCCCAGTCCAAGGTGAGACACGAACACAATGCTAGGATATGTACATGGTGCTTTTCGAGGATAGGCAGATGGATGCCAAAAGAAAATGGTGAAAGTGAATGGTTGGCATGCTCAAATAGATGGAAAAGCTAACCTATCACAATTAGCACTTGTTGCTAGGTTTTCACTACTTGTTTTTATTGCACTTTTTTAAATTTTATGATTTTATTTTATTTTTTGATCTTTTTTGCTTTTTTGTTGTTTTTCTCTTTTTTTCCTTTCTATATTTTTTATCTTTTTATCTTTTTTTGTTGTTTCCAAGATGCCTATTTTCCAAGTTTTCATCAGGGCAACCATTTTTTTAGGACATTTTCTGATATTTTTGGTATTTTTTAGGACTTTTTAAGATGGAATGAGATGATATGACCAATTGAAAGAACAAGATGCCCCACAATAGAGATAATGCAACCATAGATAAATGATAGATCAAAATGAAAGATTCACTGCAAAACATGTCACACAAGTGACATATCTCTTGTCGAAAGATGATAATGGTTGATTGATTAGGATGCCAGGAATGATTGATTTCATAAGGCATGATGATGATAAGTACTTAGGATCACTAATTTCCTCTAAGTACAATAATATTGATGATTGTTAATGAGTGATTAACAAAAGATATGAGGATTGGATCATGTTTTACAACTAGGCTCAAATATGATTTGCATGATAAGATTCAAGGCTACAAAGGGACATTATGACATGGATTTTGATAAGCTAGGGGATATGGAATGGAAGAAAGCAAGGATAAAAATAATGAATGGGATGATCAACATCAACTAGATAAGATATGGACACAAGGCCCAAGTACTTTTCCCCTATTCCTCATCAAGGCCAAGGACAAGAAGAAAGGATGTATTTAGAAAGAATGATGGGATATGGATAAGGCGAAGGATATGGTATGGAAGATATGGATAGAGTGTATAGGATAAGATATATGATGTTCAAGAAGATCCTTAACCTTGTCAAGATCAAAGGTGGTAAATGTGGAGGATAATATATCCCTTTAATAAACCATGGCAATAGGTATTAGACTTGTAAATCTTGGCCTATCAAAGGTATGATGGAAGAACTAAGGACTTATCCAAGTGTTTGGATTAAAGGAGAAAAATGGGGGATGAATGCTGGGTAATGTATAGGAGGTGGGAAGGTTTGTTGATGGATAGATGGAAAGTATTGCAAGGTCAACATTGGCACACGCCTTCAAGGGTGGTGGAGTGATGGAGGAAAAATGGATTTGGAAGGTGATAGGTTTTTAGATGGAAAATTGGAGAAAGATTTTGGATTAGCGAATTTGGATGCCAATTTAGATTTTATTGCTTCTATGAGAATTTTTGGAATCCACATGACTTTTGACTTTGAATTTTGCTTTGTGGGCCTTTGTGGCCTTTGATATTTTTCTTCTTGCTTTATGGACCTTTGTGGTCTTAGGAATTTTTCCTTTTTCTTTGATGGGCCTTTGTGGCCTTTTCAAATTTCCTTTTGATTTATGGACCTTTGTGGTCTTCAAAATTTTTATTTTTGCTTTGATGGGCCTTTGTGGCCTTTTTAATTTTTCCTTTGATTTTGGATCAATTTTTCTTTTATTTTTCATGCCTCTTCAAGGAGACATGTTGATCCTTTGACACATGTGGATTTTGATATGGAAGCTTTTGACATTAGGCAACCAAATTGCTTCCAAGAGCAATAGGAGAGGTGGATTGAGATGAATGGTATGGAGGTATCATAGATGAGTTGTTGGAGGTAGAATTTTGAAAGGGAATCAAGGATGTGTGCTTTTGTTGTTCTTGAGGAATAGGTTATGGACCTAGGATAGATGAAAGGTTTGATGAACTAGGATGAGGACCTAGGATAGATGGAAGTTTTGGTGGATTAGGATGAGGACCTAAGATAGATGGTAGGTTTGATGGACTAGGACACTTAGGTATATAACCAAGGCCATGGTAATATGGGTTTTCTTGAGAAAAAAGGGGTTCTAGGATACCTTGTTCATGAAGGCCTAATCCTTTTCATTTGTAGTTCATACTTTGACACATTCATTTACCAATGGGATATGTATTTTTTGTGAAACAAGATTCAATTCCATTTTTGGGAGGATATGATATTGATGAAAGGATAGGTGTTGGAAGTAAACTGGAGTGGGTATAGTTGGAGGATCCCAATTTGTAGGTGTGGGGTTCATGGATATCTTGTATAGGTATGATAGGATCTTGACATGGGGATGATGGGGTACTTTGATCTTGACTTGGAAAAGGATCACGAGGTGTAAGAGAGGGAGTAGCTTGCTCTTTATTAGGTGTGGAATCAACATGAAGTGGTATGAAAGGAACATCTTGATCTTGAGAAGGATGAACATCCTCATGAAATGAAGGGATATCCTCGAATGGAAGCATATCTTGATCTTCATGAGGAAGGGAATCATGAGATTTTGTAGAAAGCATATATTGATCATCGGGTGATAGGACATCATTAGATAGGATGGAAGAATTATCATGCTCCTGGGATGCAATGGAATCATGAGATGGTATAGATTCATTAGATGTGGTGGAAGGAGGACTTGGAAGAATACTTTTCTCTTGAGATGGAAAGGAATCATTGTGGATGAAAAGTGAAAGGAGGGGATCATCATAGAATTCTTGAGAGATGGGATCTTAGTCAAATAATGGACTAAGAGATTGACATGAATCATTGGATGTAGAAGGTATGATAGAAGAGGATGGTTGGATGGAATTGTTAACTTGGGAAAAAAAATCATGAGGTATATTTTGGCTTATGGGAGATGAAGATAGATGCATGTCATGGTAAGATTGTTCAATATCTTTTTTTTTTAATACATTGATTTTGGTTTCTCATTTAACTTTTTTAACAATTCAAAAAAATTGAACTTGGATGATGCAGTTGTTGGTGGAGAAGGTGTCATGTCTAGATTTTTTTTAGAGGAATAAGAAAAAATGTTTGGCAACAAATATCTCTTTGTGGTTGTTTCCCTTTGCATGTCCTATATTTTTTGTTGAAGGTTCTTCATTTGATGAGCTAAAGCATTCAATTGAGCCTCATCTATTTCAGCCATGGTGGTTTGAGTTTCAATTTCTCATTCTTTTAGTTTATGATTTTGTAATCTTGTTAAAATGGGAATACAAGTGTTATAGTTTTCACTAAACTTTTGATCTTTGTTTGGAGGAGTGTCGAGGATAAAAACTAAGTCAAATAGAAGGAAAAATTCTAATGAGACTAAGTTTGATTTGACTATATAGCTTTGTTTCATGATGAGAGGATGATAAATCTTGATGATGGAACTAGGCTTAATAATCAAAACTGTGATAAATTTGATGATTTTGGAACTTTAAGATGTTTAGATCTAGGTTTAGATAGACATGTTCACTTGTTAAACCTATTTGGAAAGTTTAGACTGCTGGTGAAACTAAGGAATGACTAAACACTGTTGAGGATTCCTAGAATGAGATTGATTGTTCAATAGGAGATGAACTTAGGTCACTGGTTTTTTGGTCTACAAAATGTGCCATAACATGTGTAATATGCACCAGAACAAGTGCAAAATGCACCATAATAGGTATAATATGTGCCAAAATAGGTGCAAGATGCACTGAAATAGGTGCAAGATGCACTAGAAGGCAGCCACTATGTGCTAGAAGGTTTACAAGATGAGCTAAATTGGGAGAATAATGTTGTTTCTTGGAAGTTTGTTTGATTCTTCAGATTTTCCAGTTAGAGACTTCATTGTTTGAATGAATTCTTTTCTGAATCAAGGTTTTCACTTTCAACATGTGATGTTTTTGTTTGAAATTGGTTCAAAAACACATTGGTAAAGACACATCAAACATGTACAACTTAGCCTGTGTATGACTATATTTGTTAAGTTCCCACTTGGATTTTACTCTAGCTATACTTACTTATAGTGGATGACTAGGTGCTTGACCCCACTAGCTCCCCTCCATGAAACTCACTTCTATAGGGAAACCAAGCATCAATACCCATGAATCTCTCATGGCATATTTCTCATCTCTACTAAAAGTCACAAGAATGTGGGATGGCTTTAGAATGACTGTTCTTGCACCAACAAATAGATTTAAGGATTTTAACCTTGCTACAACAAAGGGTTTTAATATAGGCATTTCATTCATGGGGGATGATCCATGTGGTGAGAGATCATTGTTTCCCTTCTCATCGGAACCATCCTCGTGATACTTTCCTTTCAACAAGTACCCACACTTATATACTAATTGGAAGTCACTTGACTTTAGCATGTTACCAATTGGGTCATTCCATTGGGTGATTACTTTTTACCACAAGGCATACCCTCTATGGGTAAACAAAAGCAAGCAAGTACATCCACAGTTTGATTAATCTTTGTTTTTGTGTGAACAAAGAGAGAACACACACGATATACTCAACTCACACTTGAAAACAAAAAGTGAATGGGTCTGGATTTTTGGTCACCTAATTACAGGGAAAGCATATGCCTACCATCCATCAACCACAAAATACATGGTGTTTATTAACCTTTTAATTAAGCTATGTTCCTAACTTAACCAAAAGGAAACAATTAAATCACTTGCATCCCCTGCAATATATAGTTTGATAAATTTGTCTTTGACAAGTGTATTTAGTATAATGGATATCAAATTCTTTTTCTTTGACTTCAATGCTCCATGTTCCTCTTAAAACCTGCAATAAATGCTCAAAATGTTAGATGAGATTAAGAAATAAGAAGACATGAGGGTTAGATGAATGATTAAGCATAAAAACCCTAAAACTTAGACCAAGTTACAATGTGATTTGACTTTAGGTGTAAAATTGAAAATTTTAACTCCACAAAAATTGAGAAACACTTACACCATTTCATAGCTTACGAAATTCTACCCCATTTCAAAAAAAAAATCTCTCAAAAAGACCTTTGTATGGCCAAGATACAACCATTTTAAGATTGAGTATGAAAGCGCTAAAACAAAGACAATATGCGTCAAAACACATACAAGATGCGCCAAAATAGAGACAATATGTGCTAGAAGACATGCAATATGCACAAAATACATGCAATATGTGCCAAGACAGAAACAATATGCACAAAAAGACATACAAGATGTGCCAAAATAGAGACAATATGCGCTAGAGAAAGTGTCATTTGTGAAAAAAGTCTCACATCCAAACCTGTGAACATAAATTTTCTTGAATGTTAAAAAAAATGGGACAGGGCCCCACAATGGGCACCATTTTGTGTGTGTGTGAAATGTGGAAAGTTAGTAAATCAACACAAACCTTAATGAAGCGAATTATATCAAAGATTCAAAGCAAAGAAGCTACTCTAATTTGCAAAAAACCAAATCTTTTAAGAATGTCTCATTGTCCTCTATTCTTAAAGATTTCTTTTACCCTTTGGCCCTCAAATTTCTAGGTGCACAAAGGCTATTAGAATGACACTTAAGAAACAAGATTAGTATTCAACTTGCAAGCCAACTAAGTTCCTACATGGAACTATACAATGGAAAGGATAATGGATGCTAGGATGAATGGATGATGGTTTTAGATGATTCGAGGTAGATACTATGGTAGTGAGATGGGATGATTCTACATATGCTCAAATGAAAACCATGGAAAACTAAGATGATACTGCATATGCTCAAATGCTAAATATGAAAATGCTAATCTAAAATGCAACTATGATGCAAATGATTAATATAAGATCTAACTATGATGCAAAACATGATATAAAATGTAACTATAAGACTCCATAATGCTCCTAAGCTTGAATGATATTCTTGCATGATAACTCTATTCAAAAGTGGATGTAAAATACAATTCCAAAGGGTTGTATTTATAGCCTTTTTCCAAGCATTTGGTGAGGGGGCAATGATCAATGGTCTAGATTCGAACAAGAAGAATGCACGGTGGAGATGGAGAGGATCAAGATGTCCCCTTGACCAAAGACAACATGCCAAATGGATGGAAGAATCTCTTGACCAATAGGAAACATGCCAAATGGATGGAAGACTCAAGTGTAGGAAGAAAAGACCATGTGTTTGAAAATTGGTGGAAGTGTGTGAGGAATAAGCCATCTGCTTAAAAACTAGTTGAAGATAATTCTAATTAAAAATTAGAATTATTTAATTTCATGTGACCTTGGTGAGGTGGCACAAAAAGTTGTAGACATGTGCTTGAATTCCTAATTGAGATTAGTGAAATTTAATTAAATAAACATGCTTATGGAAATTTGTTTATTTAATTAATTTAGAAGAATGTGATTTTAGATTTGGAGAATTTAGAATATGAAAAATATAAATAAATTGAGAATTTATTTATATGTAGTCAAAATATTAATTAAATAACTAGTATTTAATTAATTAAATGTCATGACCAATTTTAGGTGTATATAGGTAGTACATCAAAAAATTTCGTCAAAGGTGCATAATGCTTATCCAACAGCTCCTTGTAGTTTCAGAAAAAGAAAATCATCCTACAAGTTAAGCATTAGTCATATTACTTGTAGGGTCAACGATATTCCCCGACCTGACAAGAAACTTCTAGGTTCCCCACTTGTAGTGTTGGCAGTATTTTCCTACCCAACAAGAAGCTTAGTCTTACCTTACTTGTATGGTCAGGAATTTTTTCCAACATTACAAGTAAACCTATACCTCATTTGTAGTGTCGATGATTTTTTCCAACTAAACAATCTACAATGCTTAAGTGTTTGTGAAGTCATTATTTTTCACTAATTCTGCAAAAATGCTAAGTATTTCCCAAAGCTTGTAGGAGCAGAATTTTTTACGAATTTATGAGAAATTGAGCTATCCCAAATGTAAAGTGGTTCTTTTTGACAATTTTGCAAGATTGATAAAATCTCATTTTCATGCATACATTAAAAACATTTTTTCCTTGCTAAATCAGCCATTAATGCTCCATTTCTCATGCAATCATGCTTTAAAGCCCAGTTTCCATGCTCTCATTCCATTCTCCATGCTTAGCTATTTTTTGTAATGCAATATTATCCTAACATTTGAATCATACTGATCTTATTATGTAGTCTTTTACACACATATTAGGATATCACCCTTCCATTCCTCCAAAGTTAAATTTTCACCAATTATTGGTCCATCTCCTTCAAGGGGGAAAGAGAAAATGAAATACAAGTACCAAGGTGTACTTCCTCCTACTATGGTTGTATCAAATGTGTATGAAAATAAAGATACTAAAATTGGTCATGTGGATTTGCAAGAGTTTGTGGAGAGAACTAAGAAATAGTCAAGTTATAAAGGGATGATGTTAATACTTTTCAATGGCTTACACTTAGTGGCTTCTTTTCCAGTGTCTGCATAGAATCCATAATTTGTGTTGTAGGTTCCTGCCCATTATAATAAAAATTACAAGAAGATTAGGGACTCCAATGGAAGAGTGATAATGGATCTAGGAGCAGATGTCTTTCCTAAGATGTTCAAATCTCCAAATGTTGAATCATATGTAGAGATATGAGAAGAATAGGTTCAAGCAAAATTTGAGAAAGATCCTGATTCTGAAAATAGACATATCAATAGTAAATGGTTAAATGAATCTAGAAATAGCATTACTAGGTGGCCAAAGAACTCTCCTCGAAGTAATTACATTGAAGAGGTGAATGACATCACCAATCTTCTCAGTAGAGTACATGGATTACCAAATTCATTCTATTTTGAAGATTGCATGTTTCAATATATCAAGATCATTATGAGCTCCTACGAAAACAACATATCCTTTGGGGAGAGGAGATCAACAATGCTCTTTATGAGCAATATTTGACTCAAGTAGATAAAACTCATAAGTTTTATATGACCTAATACTTGGTTTATGCTACAGCCTCCATGAGAAATTTTCCAAGCCTATCTACTAAAGGTGACATAAATATTGTACTAGTCCATAAGTAGTTTTCACAAATTACTCTTCAGGTAAGCATTCATCATTTTAGGAGGGTTAATGATGCCTTTTTTGGGCCACTCTTATGTGCTTTCAATTCAGAGTTGGAAAATAAGAAGGTATCTAATGAAGCCTATAAAATAGTGAATAAATTTGGATGTATGTTTTTACAGTTTCCCACTTTTACTTATTTGAGAGTAGGATGCTATGATGGCTATCTATACATGCTTCTCAGATATCCCAATGATAAGATCTTCTTAATGGAGTTATGTAGGCAAATCATAGTTGTTCACAATCAAAGGATGGAGGCTCATAAACCAAGTTTTAAATTTCCCATATCAATTGGAAGGTATTAATTTTTTTCATTCTCATAAGGCCAATGCAGTTGAGTTTGAAATGCAGCAAGTAACAATCAAGTTGTTTAAAGCAAGGTTAGATTTTGACTACAGAGGGATGAAGGCTCGCATCAAAATGGATTTCAATCATGTTCATCAGACTGAGGATATTTGGGTTGATATAAGAATGGAAAAGGAACACAAAAGATTTGATTATTGCAGGATTAATCTATATCAACTAATGGAGTTGGATCTTCCAGATGTTCCAAAGGATATGGAGGAAGAGGATAATGCTATAAATGAAGAATATGAAAGGAAAAATATTGAAGCTTCACCTCTTCCCCCAATTCAATGGTCACAAAATAAAATGATACCAATTTAGGAAAGATTCCAACCAATTTTAGTCAATTCTAATGCTTGGTTTGATGAAAGGGATCTTCAACTAAAATATTTCATTATAGGATCAAAAAATGAAGCTAAAGTTCAAGTAGGAAAAAGATCAGAGTTGAGAACTAAAAACAAGAATGATGCTCCAAGTTCAAGTAGAGTTTCAAAAAATTGAATCAAATTTGTGGTCCGAGGTGGTAAGAAGACTGAGAATTCTATAGAAATGTAATCTACAAAATTTGAAGAGGAGCATGCTTAAGAGATTTAGGAGGAAGAACATGTGCAAGAAGAAGAGATCCAAGAGGAAGATCACCAAGAAGTAGAAATGTCTCCCCATGAAAATGTTCATGAGGAACCCCTATTTTCTCATCCACTTTTGGTGATGTTGTAACTTCTTCTATTATTCCTCCAAAGACAACATCCTCATCTACAATCCTTGATAATTCTCCCCCTATGGTCACAAGTGTTTTGACATCATCTATTTTAGTCAATTTTGTGCATTCCTCACCTATCTTAGGATTACCTTTTGAGAGTCCTAGATGGTGCTTAGGAAGTGTTACTAGTTCTCCAATCTCATTACCTAGTTTTTCATCCCCATATTTTGATATTACATTGACTTCTTATTTAGATCAATTTCTAAATGATTTTGTGCAAGCTTCTAGAGTTGAAATTATTCATGTCATTTTGACTAACACTTCTCCTATTGTGACTACAACCTTTGTAGATACAACTACTCCTCATCCAATGGCTACTCAGCTTGAAGGAAGCTTGTCTTTGCCACCATGGTTGCCGACACAAGCACTGAAAAGAAGAAATGAGGCCATTTCTCCTAATGAATTTGATTTTGCACAACTTGTAACAATAAAGACAGACAAAGAAGAAAGCAAAGACCCTTTCTAGTGTACTTTTTGAAAAGTATGGTCACAATTATGCAAAGATATCACAGCCTCCTCCAAATAAAATTCATAAAGAGGTAGATCTTTTAGAGTATTCTATCAGAAAGATTGATTTGGGAAAAATAACTCATGAGGGTGTGAAATTTGATGCTCAATCAGCTTTAGATTCTCTTTTTCAAAAATATGATCAAGAAAAAATATGAGGGATCATTACAAGAAAGAGGTAGAACAACTCAAAAAGGTATTACAAAAAAATACTAGGTATGAAATTGTGGAACCTGAGGTGATTGTCATTGATATTGAGAATCCTATCATACAAAAGACTGAAAAGGCATAAAAAAGAGGCATGGTTGTTGTTGGTTATCTTGAATGTTTGAATACACTATGAATAGAAATACTTGGAGCAACCATGGAGAAGCTGGTGAAGATGAAGAACATAAGAGAAAAATTGGATGGTACAATGAATGACTTCTCCCAAGTGAAGAACATAGGGGATAAAGTACAATCTTGGAATAAAAGGAGGAAACTTAAACTAGAAAGATTAGAAGAGTTTGGGATTATTCCCAACTGAGATGTGTATGTGGAGATTGAGGAATCCTTGATCCACAAAGAGACTGCACTCACTAATTTTCTTGAAAATATACAATCTGCTTAGGAGATCAGTGAAGAGCATGACTTGCAACTTATAAACAAGATTGAAGAACTTCCATGAAAGTTACAAGATGATGAAAAAAAAGTTGCTTCCCCAGACAACGTGATCCAACAAAATTTGTTGATGTGATCCAAAAAGAATTTGAAGATCAAGAATTCTCTATTCCCTTGATGGATTGCATTTTTTATCTCCAACTATCTTTGAGAAATTGAAAACAATATGTTGGAAGGAATGAAAAGCTTATAATATTGTTAGATATTTAGTGTCTAGAGCTCGAGGGATCATTAAAAACATTTCAGTGCCAAATGATGAAGTACAAATCATATTGAAGAAATATGATGATTTCCTAATGCAAGATGTTGAAGGAAGTTGATCACACCTTAGATTAATTTCTGTGATTTAGCATTTAACAATTTTTTGTTGTTAGATGAAGAAAATTTACATGTTATTTGTAAAATTGTAAATATGTGTAACAATTTTGAAGCCTTCCAATAATTTTGGACTTCAAAGTTGAACAAGTCAAATAGTTAGTTAGGGTTTTTCCTATATTAGCTCTCCTCTCTTACCTATAAATATGAGAGGATTCCTTTGTATTATTTACCTTTTGTCTTATGCAATGAGGTGCTGCCGAATTGTGAAGAAATTTTGAAACTTTGAGTTCTAATTGTGAAATCATTTTTAAGTCAATAAAGAATGATAAGTTGCATACCAAACTTTGAGTTGGGTCAATTTAAATGTATGTGAATGTTCTTATGTAATTCCCATAAGTTTATCTTATTATTGAATTGAATTAGTGGTGATTTATGAATTGAGTTTGAAAGGATTTCACAATAATTTATGTAGACTTTGTGTTACTCCTTTTACTTGGAATCACATGATTGTTGATAATATTGGTGAGTTATCTTTAAGGCTTTGTACTTGAAGTTATTCATGTTGCTCTTGGATCTATTTGTAAGGTATATTAAAGACTTTATGCTTCATTTATGTTGTTGGTTACTTTATTGTTGAATTCATCATTGGAGACTATGGAATGACTCTGTGCCTCTGTGAGCCTTTTGTCTATGTATTTTTGTCACACTAGTACTCCTAGACAATGCTTTGACAAGTTATAAGTATTGAGATTACCTCTTAGATTTTATTTAGAGTTGTATTTGTATACACCTAAAAATGGTTTGGAGAATATAATTAGTTAAATATGATTTATTTAATTAATTAATCCTAAATTCATCTACTTAGTAAATAAATAGAAATATTTATTTATATTAAGTTCACTATTAATTCTTCTATTTTATCATATTATTTTCCTCTTAATTAAATAAAAAAAATTAAATACTTTTTTTTATTTAATTATTATCATTAATTATTTCTTTTATACCTTATCTATTAATTCTATCTTAAATTAAATACACAACTTCAATAGTTTGTGTTATTTAATTATCCTATCATATTTCCTCTTAATTAAATAAAGATGTCCTAAAGTTTTATTTAATTAACCATATTCCTCTTTATTAAATAAGCAAATATCAAATATTTGTTTTATTTAATTAAATCTTCCTATTTTTCTAAAATTGAATAAATCAAAAATATTCAAATAAAGGCATAAATCAAATATTCATCTATTCACTCACCAATAAAATTAGATTTTTTAAATATAATTAATGCAACTCATATTCACGGGAAACCCTCGGAGACAAACCTACAGACAATCCTCTCAATCTTCTTCCTCTGATCTTTACTATCATCTTGCATGGTGTTTTCATGGGGAGGAACAATCCCCATGATCAGCTCCAGTTTCTCAATCTCTTACCATTCAAATCTCTAGGTTGAATCTCAGCCTTTGTTGTGCTACCTCTATGCAAACGTATTGCTGTAAAATCTATAAATACAACTTCTTTTCACATGAAATGGACCCTGAATCTTTGTGCAAACTTACTCTGCAGCATTCATAGCAATCAAGCAATCATATCAATTTCAATAGCAATAGCATTTAGCATCATAGCATCAGTAGAATTCACATCACAACAACATCATAGTTTTTACTATAGCTTTCATCCATCATATTTCATATCTGTATAGATTACAATAGTATCATACCTTTTTAGTTTCATTATCAATCATCACATCATTGCATTTAGCATCAATTCCATTCTCTAGATAGACATTTTAACCAGTTATGGTGCTTACAAATCTAAGAGCCTTATGTAACTTGATAAATCTTTGGAGATAGGAGACAATGAGACGCTTTCAAGTTTTCCATGCTTTTAAATTAGTTTAATTCATGTTAAGTCTTGATATAATGTTTCATTAAGAATTTTTTTTAGTTTTTTTACTTATTTATTTATTCACACTTACATTTCGGTGCCCACCATGTGGCCTAACCCCGTGTTTTTAACAATTTTTTTCTAAAAATATTTTCTATAGGAATCTAGCATAACTCTTTTAGTGAGATTGGAAGATTTTGTAGCACTTTCGAACCAAACTATAACACTTTTTCATGTTTTAGTGCTTTCGAAAAAAACAATAATGCTTTGGAGAACTATTTTAGCACTTCGACTAAAAATTTTTTAGCATAGTTCGACTGACAAATTTCAAAATTGATTTAGCGCGTCCAACAATTTCTATAGCGCTTTTGAAGGATTTTATAGTGCTTCTGCCACTTTCTATAGAACTTTTAAGAATTTATATAGCACTTTTAATCTTTTTTATAGCGCTTCTATAAATTGTTATCTAGATCTGACGTGACTGCGACCAGTGACTTCATTTCTTTAGTTGGTTTAAAATTTACCAATCTTAGGATACTCACTTCTTCAATTTGGTTTAAAATTTACCCATCTAGGGTAGTCACCAAATATTTCAATTTGGGATTAAAAATGAACACCATGTCTTTTTTTGGAGCAACATCTTCACTATGAAGCAACATCTTCACATAGATAGAAAATTGTCGTTTGGGCTATAAAAATTGAACAAAGTTGATTTTTGTGTTTGTATGGTTGATAGGAATATGCTCTCCCCTTAACTGGGTGATCAAAAAATCCAAACTCATCCTTTATTTTATGCATTTTCAAAGCTTTATTACATCCTTTAGAAGGCCTACTATAGTGGGAAAAAGTACTCACCCTATGGGAATGACCTAAGTGGGTAACAACCAAAGTCAGGGTTTCCACCCCACTCTAAAATTTAAAGTGAATCTGGAGAAACCCACCTTTGTCAGAAGTGTGCATTATAACCATCCCCAAAACCTTTGTTCTAAAGGTTGGGAGGTCTCTTGAGGGAATTTATCACTTTTCACTCCAAACGAAAACCCTTTTTAAGAACCTAGTGTAGTATCCAACCGAGTCAGTAACCAAACATTGTAACACTCGTAGTACAAGGCGAGGGAAGAATCTTCCCCCAAGACACTCACCTTATAATTTCCATGGACTGTTTGCTTAGGGGATCAAGAAATCTAACCTTGAATATGCACCTAGAAAAGATAAAAACATAGGCGCCCTCAAGGGGTGACATGGCTGTGTGAGTCAATGCAATTTTAAGCTGTGGTTCTTTTGAACATACACTATCTGTTTAGATTACAGCTCTTAAAAACAATTTTCTACATTTGATTGTTGTGTATTTCAAAATCATTAAAATTCAGATAAAAGATCATCCTAAAAAATACAAACAAACTTGGATGAAATAAAATTGAGAATATATGATTAGAGATTGGAAAACCACTAAGTTTGTCAGAAAATATCTTGCCAAGAGAATTAGAAAACCCAAGACACCATTTAGTTACAAACACCTTTTGCAAAAAAGATATTTCTTGTATCAGAATAGGAAGATTTGTCTTCATCATAGAACATTCCTCCATAGGTTTCATGATTTTTCTAAAGGTTACACTAATGATTATGTTATAGATCCCTTGAATTCACAAGCATATATTCAGAGAAGAGCTCTTTCACAAGAACTTAACCATAGTCAATGTATTCGTTAATCCTCCATCCCACAACCTACCATAGAATACTCCACAAGACTTGATCAGTTCTTGCAGTAGAAAAATCTTGGAAACATTAGGTTTTTCCTTCAAAACCAGGAGTTACCACCACACCTTATGACCATTTGGTGACCTACAACTCCCATTCAACAACCCGGCCTTACAACACCTATCATACAACCTAGCCCCATGCACATTGAAAGTGCTCAAACTAACATTATCAGTAGTTTGAGAACAATCATCTACGAAGAAAACAAACACCCCATCAATTTCTCATAGCATCCATCATCCTTGATGAAGAAGAAGAAAAGGAAAACATAGTAGTAGGAAGACCCATGTTACTACCTCCTACTTGGAAATAAGTAGTGAATGACATTGTGATAAAGAAATTGAAACCATCATACAACATACCTTATGACCATTTGGTGACCTACAACTCTCGTTCAACAACTGGGGCTAACCACACCAATCTTTCAACCAGGTAATGTACACATTGAAGGTACCCAAATTGACATCATAAGCAGTTTGAGAACATTCATTTTTGAGAAAAATGAGACACCTCATGAATTTCTCATAGCATTCATAGTCTTACACGAAGAAGAAGAGAAAGTAGACATAGCAGCTGGAAGACCTGTATTACCACCCCCCACTTGGCAATAAAACAACACTTCTACCATCTATTATAGCACTTGTGCACATTATTCTAGTGCTTCTACAGTTAAAAAGAACACTTTTTCCACCTATTTTAGCACTTTTGTCACACATTATAGCGCTTCTATCAAATAGTAAACAAACTCTTTCAAAGTTAGAAAATCAGTGTCATAGCGCTTTTACAGTTTGTTTTAGTGCTTCTGAGTTATCTTTTAGTGCTTCAAGAATCAACAAAAGTGCTTCTGCCAACTATTTCAGTGCTTTTGATCAAACTCATAGTGCTTTTTTCAAATATTACTAGTGTCACAATTCAGTCTTTTAGCACATCAGTGGTTTGTTTTAGCGCTTTTTCTCTTTTTGATAATGCTTTTACCAAACCTTTTAGCGCTTCTGCATTCTATTTTGGTGCATGTACCCTCTGTATTAGCGCTTCCACAAAACTAAAAAAACAAAGACCTTTCAGAAATATGTGTTAGATTTTTTGCTATCAAAAACACAAGTTTTTACCAGTCATAAACATTTTACAATTCAAACAGAGTCTTAAAAACCTAAAACATTGTAGATTTTTATAAGTCAATTGCTTTCAAACATAAAAACCTAGATCTTGCAAAACACAAAGTGTCCTTTACCAACACAAATCTAGATTATTGAGTCAAAGATCCCTCATCAAGATTCTAACATCCTACCATCACAAAAAAAAACTCAAGTAATCATATTTTCAAACTTAGCCTCATCAATAGAATACATTATTCTATTTGGTTTCGCTAAAATCAAATTGACACTAATCACAACACAAAAGATCCAAGTTTAATGAAAACAACCAAAACTTGTATGCTAATCTTGACAAGTTTGCAAAGACAACAATTCAGAGAAAAGGAAATTGAAAATCCAAACATGATTGAAGAAAACCCTTTTCTCCAATTTTGACAAGATACAAATGAAATAACACAAGAAGATATACAACATGCCCAACAGGATCCAAGTTTTCATAAATTTATGGAAAAGGTCTTAGAACAAGACATGGAGAAGTATCTCTTGATGTTAGCGGAGTCACGTGCAAAACTGCCAAAGGATTTTGACATGAATCGATTGAAAGAAACACCAAGAATAAACAAAACAGAACCACCCAACACACGTGATATAGATCAAGTGGTTCCTTTAATAGCACAAATGCAGACTTTGTAGGAATAGATTCAAAATATGCAAATGGGAACCACAAATAAATACTTATTAAAAGACATTTTTCCTTACCCTTTTCATCTATGTGTGGATATGATACCTTTCCCAAGGCATTGTGAGTTTCCTAAATATGACAAATACAATGGAAAATCAAACCTGATTAACCATGTATGGGAATTCAGAACAATGAGCCTCGAGTTCGCACAAGAAGATACATACCTCATGAGGTTACTTCCTAGGAGTTTGGGAGCCCATTGTATGGAATGGTTCTCAAAATTAGAACCAGGAATTTGATATTTCAAATAATTGGTCAAAAAATTCATTTCTCAATTCTCCTTCAACATAACACATGACTTAACCATAAAAGATCTATATAACCTAAAATAAAAAAATGATGAAACATTCCTATCATTCTTACAACATTGGAGAAAGTTGTTCGCTAGATATCCTCGATCTATACCTGAAGAGGAAAAGATTGAATTATTTATCAACAACTTAAATGATCAGATGAGTCATAGACTTGAACTACAATGTCCCCCAACATTCAAAAAAGTAATCAAGAATGGGCTTAAAATTAAAGAAGCCCTAGTCAAACTGTTGAAAAAAAGAGGTGTTTTCTTAGCTTAATACTCTATAGAACTTTAATATTGGTGATCTAAGTAATCTTTTTCTTTGTTACATATATTCTTTGTGGGTGATTATCTTGATTAATCCAATTTATTGTTGTAGAATGTAGATAGAAGTTGATAGAAGAACTAGATAGGATATTATAAAGATTACACAAGATGTACCATGGAGAAACCCTTTCAAGAAAAAACTCCACCAAGAATTATTCTATTATTCAATCTTTGAATTACAATAGCTTCAATTCTTGCTTGAGAATGCTTCTTCTATCTTTACCAATCTTCTTCACAATTTAAAATAAAAAAACTCTCATTCAACTTGCTTGAGATATATAGGCTTTAATTAGCTTTGTAAACTCAACATGAGTTACAATTACAATGTTCAAGCCCTATCCCTACAAGGTACACCATATCTCATGCAAATAGGGTTATCTCATGAAGAACAATGCTAAAACATGTGCTTCATCCATTTGGGCATCCCAAACTGAAGCTACAACTCATCCTTCACTTCAGTGATAATTCCAAAGCTCTTCCTCAAAGTTGGCACCCATAAGTAATCCTACTTAGTTGAGCCTTTAGAAATATCTCAACATGCAAAAGAGGTAAATCCAAGAAAGTATCTTGGGTTCCCAAGTTGGCTCCAAGTGATTTCTAGTTAACTGAAACATTTACTCAACACCCTTCATGCAAGAATGGTCATCCACAGTTAACTGGAGATAGTCCCTATTATCTATCCTACAACTCAAGTTATTAGCCATGCATTCCAAGTTAACTGAAGTTAACTACATGCAACTCAAAATAACCAACATGCATGCAATATGTACTTGCATGCAACTGAAGATAATTGAACCATAACTAAATTGAACTAAACTAAATTGAATTGAACTAAACTAAACTAAACTAAACTGATTATGAAGTAAACTAAACTAAACTGAACTATACTGAACTCATCTAAATTGAATTGAACTGAACTTCATGCATGCAAACATCAAACCCTAACTCCTAGGATCTTTACATGCATACAAAAGTGTTATCTCTTACTCTGAATAGTTAACTGAACTCAAGGTGAGTGTTACCTTACCATGTGTGCACCCACATGTTCCTATTATTTAGGAATAACTACAAATGTCAATTTCATGATATATTTCATCCAAATAATTAATCTCATCCTAATCTTAGTGTTGTTGAACACATTCCAAGAACTTAAGAGATACATGAAATAATTAATGTTTAGGATTTGTAATTAAATGGCATCCTCTTTCCAAAATTCTCCCACTTGACATTATACATTGAAATTATTCTAAACAAGGAATAATAAAACAAGTTCAAGACTCAAGGCCAATGGCCTTCTCGCACCAACTAATCAAACCATGCTAACTTCAAATGCAACTTGCATAATCATGAAACTTCCAAGCAAATGATTAAAACCAAGAGAACTTATTTGTGTGGTTTCATAAGATAGTATGTAACATTAATTAAAGTGTCAAATTTCTCAATTAATACCTTCCCATTATCAACCAAACCAATACCTTTCCCAAGTCTTTGTATTCAAACCACCTCTTTAGAGGCATGCTAAACCACCAAGTGTGTTGAATTCACATTCAACCAAGGTGTAGGCTCCTTGGTCTTTTCTATTTTTTTCTTACAAGTAACCATTCCAACAAATGTCTCTTACCATAAGAGAACTCCAACCTCACCTATTTCTCCAAGTATCCATGAGGATCTATAACTAACCAATCCATGCCAAACTCCAAATGCAACACAACACTTTCATGAAGTAATCAAGCAAATTATTAACGTACCCAGTACTTAAGAGAACTAAACAAGATCAATTTCAAAGCTCCAACCTTGAACATAAACATGGCATCCATGATCTAACCATCTCCTCTTAGGAGATCACATGCATCATAACATACTTATACATCCTAGTCTCAAGAGAACCATGTAATATTCCAAACTGTAAATGCATATCAAGAGTAAACCATGGAATCAATAACAAATATAATCTAAACCAAGAAACCATATCTCTAATCACATGGAGATAACTTTACCAATGATGCATCCAAGTCACTACCAACAACTCCCACTGAACCATGGTACTGAGTTACACATGGAATTATGACTATCATCCTCTCTATGAAGATTACTCTGAAACATGAAGCAAAGAGTTATCACAAACAATATTATCTGAAATAATCAATGCATCATTACTATCATCTGAGGACTCCTCTGTAGAAGAATCAGAACTCTCTTTCTTGTTCTTCCAATCCTTCTTCACATGTCCCAGTTTCCCACAATTCCAACACTTTACCTTACCCTGTCCTTCTGACTTACCCTTCCCTTCCTTGTTTCCCTTAGGATTCTTTTTCTTAGGCCTACCTTTTACAAACAAGGCATCTTGGATTTCCTCCTTAGACTTCCTCCTTATCTCATCTGATAGGAGAGTAGGAATAATTTTGTCCATCTTTGGATCTGCAACATTACCACTAATTGCAGTAATTAGATTTTCCCAAGAATTTGGTAAAGAACAAAGTAATAAAATGCACTTATCCTCATCCTCTACCTTTACATCTATAGATGCTAACTAACTGAGAATTAAATTGAAAGCATTTAAATGTTGTGCAATAGATTCACCATCTTTCATTTTAAATAAATACAACTGCCTTTTCAGATACAACTTATTGGTGAGACTCTTAGTTTGATAAATATCCCCTATTCTCTTCGATAATTTATATGCACTGGTTCCATTGAAACATTTAAAAGAACAACATCAGGAAGACATAACCTAATTGTTCCTCTTTCCTTCTTATCTAACTTAGCCCAATCTTCATCTGAAATAGTTGTAGGTGTCTTTGTCTCATTATTAACTGCTAACCACTAATCTCTTTCTTCAAGAAGATCTTCCATTTTTAATTTCCACATTTCATAGTTAGAACCATTGAACTTTTCAATCTCTAACCTTGCATTCATTGTAACAAAACTTAATTCCAAAATCAGCAAATAAAAATAATAATAAAAGCTTCCACTAAGCCAAAAAACCTCCAATCTTTTAAGAGAAACATGTTCCAATACTCTACCCAACCTCAACTCTAATACCAAATGTTGAAAAAAAAAAGGTGTTTTCTTAGCTAATACTCTATAGAACTTTAATATTGGTGATCTATGTAATCTTTTTCTTTGTTACATATATTCTTTGTGGGTGATTATCTTGATTAATCCATTTTATTTTTGTAGAATGTAGACAAAAGTTGATAGAAGAACTAGATAGGATATTAGAAAGATTACACAAGATGTACCGTGGAGAAACCCTTTCAGGAAAAAAATCCACCAAGAATTATTCTATTATTCAATCTCTGAATTACAATAGCTTCAATTCTTGCTTGAGAATGCTTCTTCTGTCTTTACCAATCTTCTTCACAACTTGAAATAAAAAACTCTCACAACTCTATTCAACTTGCTTGAGATATATAGGCTTTAATTAGCTTTGTAAATTCAACATGAGTTACAATTACAATGCTCAAGTCCCATCCCTAAAAGGTACACCATATCTCATGTAAATAGGGTTATCTCATGACTCTATTCAACTTGCTTGAGATATATAGGCTTTAATCAGCTTTGTAAACTCAACATGAGTTACAATTACAATGCTCAAGCCCCATCCCTAAAAGGTATACCATATCTCATGTAAATAGGGCTATCTCATGAAGAATAATGCTAAAACATGTGCTTCATCCATTTGGGAATCCCAAACTGAAGCTACAACTCATCCTTCACTTCGGTGATAATTCCAAAGCTCTTCCTCAAAGTTAGAACCCATAAGTAATCCTACTTAACTAAGCCTTTAGAAATATATCAACATGAAAAAGAGGTAAATCCAAGAAAGCATCTTGGTTGCCCAAGTTGGCTCCAAGTGATTTCTAGTTAATTGAAACATTTACTCAACACCATTCATGAAAGAATGGTCATCCCCTCTTAACTAGAGGTAGTCCTTGTTATCTATCATACAACTCAAGTTATTAGCCATGCATTCCAAGTTAATTGAAGCTAACTACATGCAACTCAAAATAACCAACATGCATGCAACTAAAGATAACTAAACCATAACTGAACTGAACTGAACTGAACTTCCTGCATGCAAACATCAAACCCTAACTCCTAGGATCTTTACATGCATACAAAAGTGTTATCTCTTACTTTGAATAGTTAACTAAAATCAAGATGAGTGTCACTTTACCATGTGTGCACCCACATGTTCCTATTATTTAGGAATAACTACAAATGTCAATTTCATGATTTATTTCATCCAAATAATTAATCTCATCCTAATCTTAGTGTTGTTGAACACATTCCAAGAACTTAGGAGATACATGAAATAATTAATGTTTAGGATTTGTAATTAAATGGCATCCTATTTCCAACACAAACGAGGAGTGAGTAAACACTACAATGATACACCAAACAACACAAATCACTATGGAAACAACAACAAACCAAAATTTTGGCAGAAGAACAAAAATACTAGAAGCATCGATGCTACAACTGACAATACAAAACTAGTATTCAATTTGACAGCAAAAACTATCAAAGCAAATCAAAATGAAAAACAAAACAACAATAAAATAACTACTCAAATCAATAACACCAACAATGGGGAATCTCGGCCATCATATCAAAGACAATCCAATCAATGGAGATTTGCCCCATGAGGACAAACTTTGGAATCAGCAATGAGAGCGCTCATTGCAAACAAACTTATCACTCTACCAGAAGCCCAAAATTGGGAGCCAAAGGTAAAACCATCCTGGTGGAATGATGTTGATTATTGCAACTTTCATAAGAATAAGGGACATAAAAAAATGACTATATGTAACTAAAACATTTGATACAAGACTTGATCGAAGCAAAGAAGGTGTTTGTCGGGAATCATATAAACAATGATCAAACTACATTTACCAATCCATTACACAACTACAAAAAAGGAGAGTCTTCTTCAATTAGTAAAGGAAAAAGTATAAACTATGTCTATGACAACACTATTCTTTTCCTTTCTAAGGTTAAAAAAAATGACATTGATAATCAAACAGATGACATGAACATCAATGACATTGAGTCCCTCAACATGATACCAAGTACAAACACATCGAACAATCAAATCAATGTCATAAAGATTAAGGAAACACAAGACCATCAACAAGTCAATATAATGACAAGGGGGTAGTCCAAGGTGATATTAAAAGGATTTTCATCCAAAAACACTACTCCCACATTGCATCAATACAACATCATGGACCAATTACAAAAGATACCCGCACAAATATCCATTCTAGAACTTCTTAAAATTTCACGATCACATAAAGAAGTTCTAGAATAGGCTTTAGTAGTTACAGCGGTCCCCAATAATTTGGATTTTTTTCAATTCCAAGCCATGGTGGGACATCTTACCACACTTCATTGTTTGTCATTCTCTTAACAATATGATGTGTCTTTAAATCACCCATATAATGCAACATTGCATATAGAGGTTCTAATCCATAAACACCATGCTAAGCATGTCTTAATAGATGGAGGATATGGGTTACATATATGTACTTTGAAACTGATTCATGCACTAGGCTATTCCGGCAATGCCATTGACACCAGAAGAAAGATAATAATAAAGGAATATGATGAAGAGGAAAGGTCTTCAAAAGGGCTTATTGTGCTTCCAATTCAAGTAGGGCCGATTGCCAAAAACATTATTTTTCAAGTGTTAGACAAGGATCTAACATATAACATACTATTGGGTCATCCATGGATCCATGAAATGCAAGCGGTACCTTCGACATACCATCAATGTCTGAAATTTCTAGTAAATGGATAGGAGGTCACCATATTAGATAACAACAATAATCCACATACTTGCAACATGTTAAAAGAAAATCAAGACACTCTGGTACCTCACAACAGAGAATTCAACACTTCCACTTCACCCAGTGGTGAAAGACAACCCAATTTCCTATCTAAATGGGTTGAGAAGAAAGATCAAGTACAAGAAACAACTATTATAGAAATGACTATATCAAACACTGAAGGTCCTATGAATGAGTTATCACAACAATTTTCAGACAAGGTTTAGTTAAAAGGCAACGGCTTAGGAGAATATTCCCTTAAACAATCTTTGTGTCTATCACAATTGCTACCATCACCAAAATCATATGGACAACCCATATCAAACACACCAAGTTTATCACAACCAATCACAACTCTTAATGAAAGGTTTATAAAAGTAGGTACCCTTTAAGATGATTCAAAGGATAAAGCCATTCTAAATTGGCTATATAAGGATGAAGAAGCCTCAACATCAGTGAATATTGGCATCAAAACAAATCAGCATGGAAAAGGGAAGGCTATCTTAGAGAAAATGGGCTATGAAGTTCAAGGACCAATCGTCAAGAGAAAGGATGGTATTATTGAGCCTATCCAACCTCTAACACTGTAGCCTAAAGGTAAAATAGGATTAGGCTACACAGGTGAAGCAAAAGAGGAAGAAACTCAGAAAGTGGTAGAAAGAATTCTACAAATGAGAGATGGTTTTGACACAAATTCCAACGATTATGAATGGGATCATTTATCTACTACATACTATACTAACAAACAAATTGATGTTATCCAAGCATATACACCCTTAGGAGAGGAGGGACAAATTTTAGGAAATAGACCATTTGTAATAGGATCGACAAATGTCGATGAATCAAGCAAGGATGATCAGACATCAAGTGAGACAAATGACTTGGAGGTAAGTACTATCATAGACCTTGACCTTCCTACAGAAAAATTTAACCACCTAGCAATCAGAACACTTACAACAGTTGACCTTACTCAAACTAATGACTTATTACCCTTAAAATATCCTAAACTTTTTGACTGGGAACCCACCGAACCTATTCATTTACAAGTCTTTTTAGATGATGATGCTATCATAAACTATCTCTGTAGTGATGAACTTGATACGAATTCTATCCATAACACTCATAACAATGCTTCACAATAGGAGGGTGCCAAATTTTCCAGTTGCAAAAATGACAACTGGAAAAATGAATCTAATGGTGAAAACCTTTCTGATGTAGCATTAGATTTTGAAAAATAAAAAATAAAGAACATATCCAATAGTGAAAACCTTTATGAGGCACTGGAGGATGGAATATTTGACACCCTCCTAGAGCAATACCATGGCAAATCATCAGTACTAGTAGAACCAACACAGTCTATAAATTTGGGAAGAATTGAGAAGGCTAAGATCCTACATCTGGCAGTGTCCATGATAGAACAAGAGGAGCCTGCATTCACAAAATTCTTTGAAGAATGAAACATCAATTTTGCATGGTCTTATTCTGACATGCTAGGATTAGATCTAGATCTCCTTATACACCATCTATGGCTACCAAAAGGAATCAAACTGGTAAAACAAAAATTAAGAAAGATGCATCCCCACATTGCCCTGATGGTAAAAGTTGAGCTGAAGAAATTATTGGATGTCAGATTTATTAGGTCCATAGATTATGCAGAATGGATCTCAAATATTGTACCAGTATCAAAACTTGATAATAGCATCAGAATATGCATGTATTTTAGAGATTTAAACAAGGCATTCCCAAAGGATGATTTTCCTTTACCCAACATTGACATAATTGTTGATCTAATAGTGGTACATGCCATGCTATCTTTAATGGATGGCTTCTCAGGGTATAATCAAATAAAAATAGCACCTGAAGATCAGGAAAAGACAACATTCACTTGTCCTTGGGGTACATTTTGTTGGAATGTCGTAACCTTCATATTGAAAAATGTAGGTGCAACATATCAACGGGCGATGACCACTATTTTCCATGACATGATGCATACTTTCATGGAAGATTATGTGGATGACATCTTGGAAATATCGTACACAAGGGAAGGACATCTAGAAATTCTAGATAAAATCTTTACTAGTTTGGAAAAGTTCAATGTCAAGTTGAACCCAAAGAAATGTGTGTTCAGGGTAACATCAGCAAAACTCCTTAGTTACATAGTATTAGAAAAATGTATTAAAGTTGATCTAGCTAAGGTTAAAGCAATAATGGAGATGTCGCCATCGAAAAACATTAGTCAATTACGATCCCTACAAGGAAGGCTGCAATCCATTAGGAGATTTATCTCCTAGTTGGAAAACAAGAGTCGCCCATTTAATCATCTACTTCATAAAAATGTTTTATTCAAGTGGGATTATGACTGTGAAACAAATTTCAACCAAATAAAGCAATACTTGATGTCACCTCCAATACTCATGCCACCTACAACAAAGAGACCATTGATACTATATATCGCAACAACTGACATATCCCTAGGAGCTTTATTGGTATAGGAGGATTCTAAAGGAAAAGAACAAGCTATTTACTACATCAACGGGATGCTCAACAGAAATAAAATAAACTACACATTCATAGAGAAGGCTTGTTTAGCAGTTGTCTTTACAACCCAACAATTGTGACACTGCATGTTAACTCATACAATCAGGCTCATAGCAAAAATAGACCCATTGAAATATCTACTCAGTAAAGCTGCTCTAATAGGAAGATTGAAAAAATGGATCATGATCTTGAGCGAGTTTGACATCCAATATGTCAACAAGTGGGCCATCAAAGGACAAGTAATAGCAGATCAACTAGCTGAAGCTCCACTATAGGATCATCATCCAATGAACATTGAATTTCTAGATGCGGACATCCTAAATATTACAACACAATAATGGAGGCTCTATTTTGATGGATCATACACACAAAGAGGGTCTGGTATGGGAATCCTATTTGTCACACCTCAAGGGCACACCATACCAAGATCCTATAGGCTAATGCTTCCATGTACCAACAAGGTCATTGAGTATGAAGCATTAATTATCAGCATCAAAGTAGTTATTGAATGGAAAATCACAAAAATGCAAGTGTATGGGGACTCACAACTTGTCATCTATTAGGTAAATGACGAGTATTAGACAAAGGATGAAAAGCTCATGCCTTACTAGAAAATGATAGATGATCTTAAAAATTACTTCATGGATATCAAGTTTGAACAAATACCAAGGGAAGAGGAGAAGGTTGTAGATTCCATGGCGACAATTGCTTCCCTTTTACAATTACTAGAAAAACAAGGTCATTATGAGTTTATTGTGGAACAACTAACCCCGCATACGATAATCCTAATTCACAGACCATATGCCAAATAATCGACACTCAAACCTCACTATATGGAGAGATCTATACTTACCTCAAGGATAATATCCTTCCTCCTGATCTCTCTAGAAACCAAAAGCATAACTTTATCTGTCAATCCGCCCGACATACATTGATTGTTGATACCCTATACTGTTGAGGTCTAGATGGTACTCTTCTTCAGTTTCTAGAACATCACGAATATAGAATATCCTTATGAGAGGTCCATGAAGGAATTTTTGGAACCCATTCAAGTGGGCTAACCTTAGCTAAGAAACTCCTCTGTTTTGGGTATTACTGGCCGAATATGGAGAAAAAGTGTTATCGATATGTTAAAAAGTGTCAAAAATGTCAAATTCATGGTAATCTATTCATGTTTCGGTGTAAGAGCTATAGCCTTTCACATCAACATGGCCTTTTTGTTAGTGGGGACTAGACCTGGTAGGAAAAATAAATCCTTCTTCATCCAATGGACACAATTTCATCATCATAGCAACAAAGTATTTTACAAAATGGATAGAAGTGGTTCCTTTAACAACTATCATTGGAAAGATCTCATCTTTCATACTAAACTATCTGATATGCCATACAGGGTACCCCAATCCATTGTTACAGACAATGGAAAACCTTTTCAAAATTAGGATGTCCAGGAATTATGTGAAAAATTCCATATTGAACATTGTTTCTCAACACCATACTATCCACAGGGAAATGGCCAAGCAGAGGCCTCGAATAAGACAATTTTGAAAATTATAAAGAAAATGGGAAACAATGTTGGAAGTGATTGGAATGTTCAGCTAAATCTTCCACTATGGGCCTATAGAACAAGCATTAGAACGCCAACAAGAGCTACACCATATGCCTTGGTGTATGGATCAAAGGCCATCCTACCCATTGAGGTAGAAATACCATCACTTTGTGTCTCACTGAAGGGTATCATTACATATGAGGATTACAAAGTTTCTCAACTATAGGAACTAGAATTACTAGATGAATGTTTTTAGCAAGCTATTAATCATTTAAAGGCCTACCAGTGAAGAATTTCAAGGAGCTACAATCATAGGGTAAAACCTAAAGTCTTTCAAGTGGGAGACTTAGTCCTAAAGGAAAACCCTAGGAATCGGCAGGATAGAGAAAAGAAAGGGAAATTTGAACCTAACTAGCTAGGTCCCTTTGTAATCATATTAGTGTATGGATCAGGAGCATATCAATTGTCTACACCAGAAGGGGATCTATTTGATGAACCTATCAATAGTATCCATCTCAGAAAGTTCTATACTTGAATCAGCTAGTGCATGAATTAGCTTTTGAAAATGGTTACCTTGATGAAAACCTGGCAAACAGGCATCCTGGGGACAAAAAAAAAATCAAAAAAATACAAAAATACAAAAAAATAGAAAAGACTAAAAAGGTGCAATAAAAACATATAGTGAAAACCTAGAAATAGGCGCTATTTGTGATTCGAATCAGCTCCCCCATCTATTTGGACACATTCCATAGTCATTGCTTTCACCATCATTTTACATCCATTATCATATCATATCACGTGGTTATGTCTCACCCTAGCTTGGGGGAAACATCTGAACATCATTGGGGGCAATAATATCGAGCTAAACCAAATAAGAAAACAATGGAAAAACAAAACAAGTGAAAACAAAGATCAAAACGCAATGCAACAAGGAACAACAATCATCATCGGAAGAAAATCAAACATCAATTTCACATCAGAAAATCCAAAATCACATCAAAAAGGCCAATATCAAAAATCCAAAAACATGAATTTGTGTCAGTCGAACTACGTGTATAACGTAGGCAAGACTTATCTTTGATCAGCCCCTGAGGCCCCTAGGATAGGTTTTTAGGTTAGGTTTGATCCAAAATCTCAAAAATCACAAAAACATCATAAAATTAGGATGGATGATCTAATCTGAATAATGATTGAAATACTTTAAGAAAATGTGGGATATGTTGTTCTTTGATCATTATTATCATTTCTTTGGAACAACTTGATGATGTATTGAACTAGAGAAGCAAGGAAGGAGAATGATATTTTCTTTATCTATTGTTTATGAATTAATCATAATTACTGTGTGAATTGTTGCGGGAAGTGCTCTACAAAGTATCATGGATGGTATTCCAATTCACATAGGAAAGTGGTAAATTCTTCTTTTTTTTACACAAGAAATGCTCAGGTCATTTCAATTTAATTATACATCGATGCTTGTGTTAGCTTGCAATATCAAAAATCATGGAAGCAGTACTCAGGTCATCATTGGTTTACATTATACCATCGATGCTTGTACTCATTTTCAACATTTTAAAAGATCAATGATGATACAAAGCACAAAATTTTTGTTAAGCATGTAGATTTGCATGATTAAATTAGATTGTATTCATAATAGTTTTTGCATCTGCAGAGTGTTCGTTACTAAAGCTCGTGAAGGATTCAAATTAACGATTATCTTTTCTCATTAAAAGATTGAGTATACTTGACATTGACAAAAACATCATCATATCATATAAATTGCATCATCAAATTCATTTGCATACATTAGAAAGTAGTTAATCATCATTTCATCATTCACACATTTGAATCAAATAACTTTACATTTATCATATCACATTTTCCATATCACATAAAATTACATAAAGAAAATCTCAAAAACATAAATCTCTATCATTGCATTTTCAAAACATTCATATACCATACATCATCTTCATCTACGATAAATCTCTATCATATCATATATCATTAATCCATCCATTTATTACATCATATATCATATAAAATCCATCCATTTATTATATCATATAACATACATCATTTCCATCCATATATTACATCATATATTTGCATTTACACCAAAATAAAAGAACACGCATCTCATTTACATCACATAATATATATCATTTCATACACATCATATCATTAACCATATATGCATCCATACATCATACATATACATCATTCATCCATACATCATCCACACATCATCCATAAATCATAATTATACATCATCATAACAAAGAACATCATACATCATAACATATCATTATGATATCATCTGCATCCATACAATCATAGTAAAAGGATCATCATATAACATATAGAACATAGCAAGTAAATGCATCCATCATAGAATCATGTAGAACATCTATGGATTAGAGAGTCCACTACATATCATATAGATCAAAACAATAATGTCAAGTATACAATGATGTCTAAAAAAGAGAGATATATAATCAATAATAAAATGGTTGTAATCGAAATGTACATCATCATCTTCAAACCTTATTTGATTTAGAGCAAGCTTTGTTTGAGGGAAAAACATAATTCAGCAAGTGCTTGAAACAAATAGTAATATAAAAATCATTCAAGTTAAAACAAGGAAAGACATGGGTGAACTGACATACTTGTTCAAACGCTAGTTGTGGTTTCCCTCAGTAGAAATTAGACAAAGCCCATGTTGCATTTCTCAACATTGAAAGCTTAGCATGTTCATTCAATTGAGTAAGAAGTGGCATGAGAGCACCATGAGAAAAAACTAGATCTCTACATTTTGGGGAGTCACCAGCCACATTATCCAATGCCCAAACAACCTAACAAAAACATCAGGACAACGATATATCAAAGACAATGAATTTCGAATTTTCATAAATATAGATTCAGATGGCAAAGAAGAGAAACCATTTTCAAAATTTAACCTGCTCTCAAACATTGTCACTTGGAGAACTAAGGAGTTGTACAAAAATTGGTACTACTCCATGGTCAATGACTACTCGAGTATGATCAAATGTGCCTGAAGCTATATTTGTCAATGCCCATGTTGCCTCAAACTACAAGCAACAACAAAGCCAAAAAACTAAATAAGTACTTAAAGAATCCTTTTCCTAGAAACAGAAAAATAGTGTCACAATTTTTGTAAAAGATGGTGAAAACCGGAAAACTCAATAGAACTCAAAAAAATTTATGCCTTATGTTCATCTTCTTTACCAAAAAAACCCATGCACAAAGACATAGGGTAAAAGCCCAAACCTATGTCACACTTTATAAAGGAATCGGCCAACAACATAAAAAATTCTCAACTTCGACCACGTAAAAGTGGTCTTTATGTTTTGAATTTCAAAATGGTGTAAACTAATGAAATGTAGAACTTTTGGTATAGTTTATTTCTATAATTTTTAAAATTTAAAAAAAAAATGTTTTCATTATGTTTTTATCAATTTAAAGACAAATTTTGAAATTCTAAAAATTTTATAAAAGAGTGACTTCACAAGCCGTCAAGAAACAAATTGAAAAAAACTTTATTTCTCCCTTCTTTTTTCCAAATAGGTGACTTCAATATCTTGTGCATGGAAAAAAAATCATCTTTTGATGTATATTTTTCTTGTAATAACGTTTTACAGTCAAACATGTCAAAATTTGACAGTTTTCACATACCATAAACTAGTTTCAATTTTTTTAATCATTTTCAAAAAACAAAACATACTCTTTTGAAGTAGACTCTCTCCTCTTGTGCCCCATATAAGATTTAAAACATTTTAATAAATTTTACTATTTTTTTTAATATCTAATCAGCCTCTTTTAAAAAAAAAAAAGTACTTGCATTATTTTAAAAATAAAATATATTAAAACTAATCAAAATATTATAAAAATTATATATTTGGATTCTACACTTCAAGCTCTACAAAAGGGTATTTTTATTTTTTGCAGAAAGATCAATTTGACTAGAGAAATACTATGTCAAAGAAATGTTTCATAAAATTTTGATAAATGATGAGTTGGTTGTCATGTAGGATGCCAACTAGGCATTTTCGGCCAAGAGGGTTTCGACCGAAACCCTCTCGGCCAGTACTAGCTCGGCTAAAAAGCTATCGGTCGATAAGAACTTAGCCGAAAATGACTGAAATAAAAAAAAAAAAAAAAAAAAATTCTTTCTAATTTCTCAACTTAAGAAAATTCAAAAATAACAGATATTTCAAAATATTCGACTATTTTCTATTAAAGAAGGTTTATTTCGACATTTAAGAAGGTTTATAATTTCATAAATTTAGAAGACTTATTTTTCCGAAAGAAAAGACATTTGGACAATAGGAGAGCTATTTTTAAGGTATGTATTGATCTTCAACTTATTTAATTAATTATGTTTTTATAAAAAATGCATTTGAAATTTGTTTTCACTATTTTTTTTTTAAATATTAACATCAAAGAAATATTTGTAAAAATATATTTATAAAGAATTATATAGAAAGAAGATTATTTTATTTTATTTACATTATTTATTGAACAATTATTTTATTTATTTAAAAATTGTTTGAATATGAATGCATTTGTTGTTTTCACTATTTAAATTCTTAGATTTAATTACTATTGATCACCAATTATATGTTCTTCCATTCTTGTTCTTACATGTCCTCCTTAAATACCTATGTTTTATTAAATTTACCTTTACCTTTACTTTTATTTCCAATATATATACATAAAATTAGCATACTTATGAAATTAGTAAATTTATATAAAAAACATCAAAGATATCATTATTAAGAAGTTTATTTTTTATTTATTTATTTGAGAATTATATATAATTTTATTTGAGAATTATATAGAATTTTATACACATGTATGTATTATTCAATTAAAAATATTTTATGTTTTGCATGTTTATGTTTATTAAAGACTTTTGTTTAAATATTTTATGTTTATGTTTTGCATTTAGTTACAAGCTTTTTAAAATATTTATGCTATATTACCTGTACATGTTTCATGGAAAGCTCATGTGTGTACAAATTTGTATGTGGGCATGAATTCAAATTTGAGTGCAATTTGTGATGAAAAATCCAAGGACTAGATCGAGGAAGTATGATCGAACACGAGTAAGACAAAGAAAGAAAAAAGTGGATGAAGGAACATCTACTGAACAACAACCCATGGAAAATATTGATGATCAAGGTGACATATAGGTACAAGAACAAACTATTAAACCTAGTACTAATATAAAAATTTTGGACTATGGTATGGAAAATCTGATAGAGATGGATGAAGATTCTTTTTCAATAATATTTCATTTGAAGATATATTATCTGAAAGCACATTAAAATTACACTCTAAAAAAATATGGGATGAATTTTTTGAAGAGAAATCTCTAATTGGAAGAGCACAATTAGTTGCAAATTTATTTAGATGAAAAGAAATGACCCTTGTTTTGGAGTTGTTAGGGGTTGATAATAGGAAAAGTTCATTAGATTTAAAACAAACAATTGTTGAAAACCTGCAAGAAGCATTAAAATGTATTGAAAAGAAGAGTCAATCTAGTGATTTAAGTGTTGCACGTAGAGCGTTGATGACTATAATTTTAGATAATAAGAAATTATTACATAGAAGACAAGTTCAAGCAATTTCTGAATTACTAAATGTTTCTAAGAGAACTATTCAAAGGTATATTGAAAAGAGAAATGAAATAGATGGAAAATTTGAGAAAAATTGAGTAAATATTTATAGGGTTCCTTGAAAAGATAGAATTTCAAAAGATGTAAAGAAATAGGTAGTTGAATATTGGACCACACACTCTCATGTTTCTTCCAATAGAAGGGATACTATACAAATAATAGGTGATGATGGTACAAAAATTTCTAATCCAAAACATTTTATAGATACAACACAAAGTGAACTTTTTGAAGCATTTAAACAAGAATTTTCAAATGTGAAGATTTGTCAAAGGATGTTTGAAACATTACGACCATCATTTGTACATCTAAATGAAGTACGTGAAACTTGTTGTCGAAATCATGTTGAATTTGATCTACACCTACAATCATATATAAATTTTATGGCAACAATTGATTGAAATTTAGCCATCCCTTGAAGCACAACACAATTTGTGAAGTCTCTTCTATGTGAAAAATCAGAAAATTAGGATGAATTCAATGTTCAGTGTATAAAATTTGTATGTAATGATTGTGGAGATTTGAAGAATCTTTTACATGTTGACAATAATGAAATGCAAGTTACTTGGAAGAGATTTGAATATGAGACATACTTAACAAAGTCAGGAGTTGAGGCCAAAAAAATTATTCTCAAAGAGAGTGGATTGCCTTACAATGAATTCATAAGTAAATTTTGCAATATCATATATCCACATATCCATCATTGTCATGGTGCAAGATGACAAGCTAAGGAATTTCGTGATTTAAAGAATTATTTTCCACCAGGTTGTATTCTCTCTATTGTAGATTTCTTTGAGAACTATACATTTAGTCCTCAAATTGAGATCCAAAGTCAATATTATCATTCAGAGCAAGTTGCAATCTTTGTACGAGTTTGTTAAAGGCATGCAGAGTTAGCGGTTGATGGAATACAAAGTAGCAAAGATGATAGAATTATCATCAAAGAGGTTCACTTTTATATCAGTGATGATACGAATCATGATAGAAGCTATGTAGCTCATTATTTCAAAATGATTTTTGAAGACCTAAGATGACATGGCATAAATCAAGAACAACACTAGGCATGGTCTGATGGATGTGCTAGTATATGAGTACATTGTTTTTTAAATTATTATTTTTAATTTATATTTACTTTTAACTTTGAGACTTAAATTGTTTGATTGCTTAAATCCATATATATAATTACTTTTTTGAAGCTAATTTGGTTTTCAAGTGTTTAATTATTTGTAACTTCACAGGACAATTTAAGTCTGCAAAAGCTTTTGTTTGGTTAAGTAGTCAACATGCTAGATGCAACACCAATTTTTTGTGGAATTTTTATGAGTGGACATGGAAATGGAGAGCATGATGGAGCAGGAGCATGTGTGAAGCATGCACTTTGTCAACATGAATTTGCTAGTATGTAAAGTTTTCACCATATATATATGTCCAATTTAGCTTGATATTTTTTAAAAGATTACATATATATATTTAAAAACTAAATTAAATTCTTTTAAGTTCCTTGAAAGTAATAGGTGAAAAATTGTGCCAACTTGTGTGTAACTTGTAGGTAATGCCATACGGAATGCAAATGAAATTGTTGAATGGTGCAAAAGTCATTTTTCTACTCGTGACTCAACACACAACACACTATATTTTTGGGAAGTTACAGGTACATGTCTAGTCAAAATTTGTTAAAAATTGGAATTTCAAAGTTCAAGTACATACATGATTTCAAATTGAATTTTCAAGTTTGAATTTAAAGAGATATTTATAGATCAAATCCTTATAATTGCTAAGCAATTCATGGTATTAGAAATATGCATCAAATCATGACAATGGTGAGTAGTAGGCCTTATGCAATTAATGTGAGAGAAAAATCATGTTTTTGTGTTGATTGCATTGAGGACAATGCAAATATTGATCAATGTCAGAATATTAGAGATGGGTATGTTTCACAATGGGAAATGAAACAATTAATATCAATGCCTCCTTTTGTTGAAGATGACAATGTCGATGTCTACAGTCCACTATATTTAGTTGATTACGAACGTGTATTTGATTTAGTTGTTACAGGTATGGAAATTGATTAATTTAGTTAAAATCAAGATTTATATATATATTCTGTGAGGCCCACCTCTATGTTACATCTAGTGTGTAGACTATTTTAAGTTAATTATTGATTATGCCTGATGATACCCTTGATGATAGGAGATTTAGACATTTGTGTTCTTGTGATGATTTGATTACGACTATGCTACATCTAGAACTTGGAGTATTTTGATTTTTGTTATTATCTATGCCTATTGATAGGAATGATGATGAGATATTTAAACGTTTAAGTTCATATGATGATTGATCAAATTTTATGCTAGTTATTGAGTTGTTTATTTTGAATCTAGAAACTTAATGATGAATGAATGAAACCAATGGTGGGAACCAATCATGCTCCAATTGGATGAGTATGAAAGTTATGGTTAATGAAAAGGAGATAAGATAGGTGGCTAATGATTTTTCAATTATGTTATTGGATCCTTATGCTATGTGGATTATGAATCTTGTGTAAATGCAATGGTTTGATTTTTTTTATATGAATATGATTTACTTGGATGTATTAATGTGTGCATTGAGTGTGCAGGTACACTTTCCATGGCCAATGGAAATTGGAGGTGACTCATGGGAACCCTATGTAAATTAACTAGTGAAACCAAGCTAAAGTCCATATGAAGGGACTAAAGTTCCATCATGTAATTATTGATGTTATTTGTGAATGCTTTTAATTTGGTTTTTATTGCCACATCATTCCATCCAGGAGGTGAGTTGTCTATTCAAGTGGACAAACTCGGATTTGAACTTTTAGGCACTTTTTGGGGATTGAAAAGTGATATTTTTTAAGTATTTTTATGGGTTTAATGTCCCTAGGGCAGGTACCTATGGATTAGGTACCTTTTTAGCTTAAAATCTTGGGTCAGTCTCAAGATAGGGTACTCCTTTTGAGGCCTTAAAGGTGTTTGGAGAAAATAAGGTTTGGGAAGTGGGAATGGGGACTAGTCCCTTTCCAATCCCACTTCTCCATGTTGTCTTGGGAGTATCCCAAGTCCTCACACATGTGTGAGAACACATGGGTGAGTGTGCCTGGGAGGGTGAATGGAAGGTTGACAAATGTAAGCTCCCTATTCAAATGAATTAAAACTTGAGTTTCTATAAAGCAAACTCAAAAACAAGGGTTAGGGGATTTCTTTTGCATTCTTGATTTTGGTTGAATTTTGGGGGAGTGCGGAGTTTGAAGAAAAAGCTTGGAAGAAGAGGAGTTGTGTGGATCCTCAACCCATCCTTCATTGAGCTTGGTTTTAAGTTTAACTCACCACTTTTGTTTTTTCTTCTTCATGTTTGTATTTGAAAGATTATATGTGTAGGTGAAAAGATGTGCTTGAAACTTTATCTATTGTGTTTGCTTTGTATGTTTATTTCAAATTCCTCTTGGAGCATATCTTCTTTTGTTTTTGATGTACTATGTGTTATGGGAAAAAAGGTTGTGTAGGGATAGGCTCACCCAAGTTGGGAAGAGCATCCCTTGTTGGGGATGGTATGGAGTAGGAACCTCCATGGGGGAGTTTAATTCCTCCTTAAGAGGAGAGGCTCAAAAAGGGTATGAGTACCCATGTGAAATTGTGAAATGGTAGAAATGGTTTTGGTGATATGGGTTTTGGAGAAAGAGAAGAGATTAAAGAAGGGTTGCATGTGAAATTATGGGAGTATGATATGAATTATTCTTGTTTTCTATTATTATAAGTCCCCATATGGAGTGCGTAGTCCACCCTCATCCCCTCTTTGGATTCTTGAAGGAATCCTAAAGTTATGTGATAATCCCTTTGGTGGGTGTGTAAATATTCTTGTTGTATCATGTGTGTGTGTAAATATTGTTATGCTTGGTTTTGTTTGTACCCGGTTCCCTCGGTTGCCTCCTAGCTCGGGGGTGGTTGGATTTTCCAACCAAAGGTTGGGAGGTGAGCATCCCATTGGCCTCTAGAGATATTTGTGTCTTTTGTAGGTTGGAGAAACATATGAAAGTTGCAAATTTGAGAAGCTCACAGTTTTGGGAGTAGCTATGTCTCTTGTGGAAAGTGTTGGTGCTAGCATGTCAATATAAATCTTCCCTTATAGAGCTGAATGTTATAGCCTTGGAAGAGTTGTGTAGAGTATAACTCAGATTTTACTTATGAAAGGAAAGGTATATCCTTACATGTAAAGGAATGAAAATGTGCTTTCATGCTTAGAGGAGTATGGTAATTTGTTGTAAAGACTCTTATATCAGCCTGTCATTATCAAAAATATAAAGGTGCGTATTGCAATAAGTAATTATTCATGATGAATGCAATAAAAGTACTAGTCTTGCTACGTTGTCTTGAAATAAAATGAGTGTTATGTTTCAAATACATTTTGTTTTGTTTATAAAATAGCTATATTATTCTGTTTTTCTAATTGAGAAAGGAATTTATTTATTTTTTAAAAAAAAGAGAGAAAAGAAAGAAATAAAAGTTTGCATGAAGAATATTTACTGTCAAGGGCGTTATACACACTGGTTCACTACCATTTAATAGATGCAAACACAAGAAAAATTTTGCATACTGTTCTAAACAAATACATATAGATCAGATTGAAAAAGAGCTTTAACTTTTCTGGTTAGAAGTATTCATGAGACAATCCAATTGGTAATACTAATTATGATCATCATAGTTGTATATCTAACAATTACTAGAGAATAGGCAGTTTACTTCCAGGCCCAAATGGCTGAATGCAGATGTAGCTTTTGATGTATTATACTAGGCATGCTTGAAACTTGAGCATAGTTTATAGAAGAACACTTTCATAAATGTATTTCTCATTGTAATACTAAAAGGAAACCTTTCAATTTAGCTGTAAATCTATAAGTATCTATAGCTTACATAAATTTTGGATAGAAGCCAAGAGACGGTTGCCATCATATTTAGTTGTAGAAGCTCGTGTTAAGGAAATAGGACTACAGGAAGATTGCTTAAAATTCTTAATGCACCATATACACTATAATTATATTGAAGCTCTACTTCCAGACTTTCTTTATGCACGGACGATGTTGAAATGTTGTTAAAATTTATTTACTCATAAGAACAAATAAACACATACTAATGACTCTCTGATAAAGTTTTGAACAAAAGATAGTCACGTCTGAGTTTTGAGCATAGAGGAATGACAATGCATTCAACAAAACACCAAAGAGCAACCATAAAATAAAATAAAGAGAGGTGAGATTGCATCCCAGTCCAACTCCTAAGGGATATTAACCTGTGCAGGAAGTCGTGCCCTTGAGCAACACCAGGCCTCCCTGTAACCATCTCAAACATAAAAAAGTATGATGCTTCCTATTAAATGGTGTCTAGATCAGACACAAATATCCTCACAAACAATTGGCCAGCAGCACAATTATAGACCTCCACTACCTGTACACACTCTCCCTCCCGTAAGATACCAATATGCATACCGAGAATGTGCAAGAATGGATAGTATTCTCTACCTTTTGTTTGGCATTTTTTTCATTGAGCTTGATGCATTGCATATCGCGAACTAGATTTTAGATTCGTTGATTCATGTAAACCTGCCAACTCTTGGCCTCTAGCGCGTCCAGTATAAGAAAAACATAAGGTTCGGCAACAACCGTTTCTTTTAAACTATTGCAGTCATTAAATTAGGATCTGTGTGTAAGAGGAGAAGGCCCGGGGTAGTGGTAATGGGGTACCACCCTTCCCACTGAAATAGAGTGTGAAAACGTGTTTAGGGTTTGGAATTTTAGTAACGGCTGTGACATAATATGTAATGGGGTTAACAGATTACTGTCTCATTGTCTTCCCCTATCCATTCAGCCACCGAAGGATTACCAAACACAATGATAGGATTGCGCTGTGGTGATGCCTCAATTTAGGCATATGTTGCCGCGAGCAAGTTCCTATCCCTGTGTACATAGGCCTACGTGAAATCAGAGTGTCAGATGATCTCTTACCTTAGGCTATCGTTTGAAAGTGCTAACCATTCAACCTATTCTAGTCTAAATCCCTCTGCATTGTATCGAATGAGGGCAGCCTAGTTCCGCTCACTTACACTCCCATTTTCTGTTCATTGTATCTACCTTTGTTTTTCCCGAAGAAGCAACCCTCACCTTGCGTCGAGTTCCATCATCTCATCCTCCTCTCTATTTGTTGCAGACTGCATGGTTGTGGTACGATGCTGGGATTGGATTTGTTAGGTCCCTTCACACTGGATAATCTCCAATCCAATCTCCTGCACTGGTTAATTTGGTTCACATGCATGATGTTGGGTTCCCAACACCCCATCTGCTACGCCGCCACAAAGCTGATCGACATATTACAATGCATCAAAATGTGTTATGTTAAGACTTGACTTGTAGGTCACGTATTGCTACATCAACATTTAATTGAACTAGACGTTTAGTGGGCTCCTTAGTTTGATGTTGACCCTACTACGCCAGGTGATTCCCCAATAGGAATAATCTAAAAAGCCTGGCTTGAATTTTGCTTTCCTATTGCTCCGTGCTCAAAGCCATCTGCTATAATTTATATGTCTGAGAATTACCAACTTCTAATCATAATGTGTCCAGCATAGTCTCCTGGGCACCATCTCCTCTCCATGCATATTTAACCTTACCATGCTAGTTGTCCCTGCTAATCATGTGGAAGCTAAATGAAGGTCCAATCGCATCACAAGAATTATTTGGGGCCATGTTGTTGTTCAGACATGAATAATTCAGTTATCAATAAAATAAAATAAAAAAGACAGCACCACTTGAACGCTTCCTTATCCTTATCCGTTCACGTGATGTTGGTATATCGTTGCAACATTAAAACATTAGTGGTAGTAATCATACAAATAATAAGCCTTATGCGGAGGAATTTAAAATGAATAAATTACTATTATAGTGCAAAATCGCTACTGTTTATATTGAGGACTGAGTGTATACAGTAAAGCCTCTGATAATAAGGATAGTCCCATTTCGAGTCTCTCCCTGATAATACTAATCTGGCATTAAAAAGAAGAAAACCACATATGAATATTCTTATATTGCGATCATCTGTTAGGTACGTAACAAACGTATGAAAAAAAAAAAATCTCATCTGAGGCTCTTTGCCTACCACCACGGAGAGGGCACTAACATCTAAAAGTTATCTAAATAAAATCTATAATGTAATATGCATATAAAAGAGAGGAATGCATACATTCCCATATTCTAAGGAAAAAGGTTCTATTAATTTAAATTAAAGTAAATAAAAGTATATGCAAGTGTAAGAGGCACGTAATACTAGAATTTTTTTAAAAAAATAGATTCTCTTTATTTACTCTCCTTTATTCTTTTTCCTTACATAATAATAACAATATGAAGATAGATAGGGATAATTAAATAATTATTATTTGAGTAGATTATTTGTGAATCTTTTAGTTTCTAAATTTAATTTAATTTATTTCTTTATTTATTTAAAATATTATATTTATTTATTTATTTAGCAAGGACAAGAAGCTTAATAATGATCAATAGAATAAAATAAATAAATAAGGAAACTAATGATTAAATTCAATTATAAACATCAGATACATTTTCATAATGAAATTTATTGTTAGGATTAACGATAAATCGAATTGACAATATTCTTTGTGTTCTCAAAATGAGAAACCTTACCAAGGAGGTCTACCAAGGACATTAAATGTCATGTGAAAATGAGCGCCAATCTTTCATTGGTAGTTAAGGGTCTAGTAAACCCTATGTTTGAAGTAAACCCAAATTCATTTTTGTCCCCTTACTCTGCTCCCAGACTACATGGTGATAAGAATGTTGCACGAGCTACATCACCTGATGTGTATTGTATGTATCATGAGCATGCATGGTTGTTAACCATTAATACTTTGTAATATTGTTCAAAAAAAATAAAAATTGTTAGTTGTATTTTACCCTAAGGGTAAAATATGGGCATCACATATTCTATGTTTAAGTAAGTTTCAAATCATAAAATATAAGTTTTTACAACTTAAATGTATAATTTACTTTATGTATATATGTGGTATGTGTACAAGAGATATTTTCGTTGTAGTTGTAGATCCTAAAAATGCGGAAGGTGTAGATTACTATCTACTAAGATTTACGCAACCAAAAAGAAAATTGGTCGAATTGATGACAGATGGTGATGGACAAGAGTGTCCCATTGGATCAGTCGTTATTGAAGGCAAATATTATCAACAAATAAAGATAGATAAAAATGGTATTATATTTGTTGATTATAGGCTAGGAAAAAAGGTTCTACATTACAATCACTTAGTTTTGGCAATAAAAATAAATTTAGAAACTTTACCTAAAAGAGGATGTGCCAAAAAAAAGTGGAGGCTGCCTATTGAAGATCATGAAAAGATTTTAGAGATAATTAAAGATAGAGAGGATCCAGATTTTATGTACCAGGAGCTTTAAGTTGTTTTTTGGATATATGTACACATTTATGACTTCAGATCTATAATATATATTTGTATTGATTGGACAAGTGACATGATTTATAATGGGTTTTTTTTTAGAATGTGACATGTATGTTAGATCATATATATGCTTGATACAAAACCTAGTGACTTTAAAAATGTTTTCATTTACATTTTTCCTAAATTCCTTTAAATCATCTAAATTTCCAATTGCATTTTTACATGTTGGACATGGTTCATTCTTTTAAGTTCACTCAAGAATCTCTAGAAATTCATTTATATCATCTCTAGATTCCTTGATTGTATTTTTATGTTTGACATGGAATTGTTAAGCTTTCACTTTCAAATCTTTGAATTTAAATATTTGTTCAACTCCACTTATATACATGAGCTAGATTGAATATATATATACATGCGTGCAATAATTTGTACAAAATGTAGTTTATGTTCCAATTTTGCATTTAAATTTAAATGTTCCATGGAATTCTTAAGTTCACATGAATCTTTCATTTCATTTGAACATTCAACTCCACAAACTTATATAATTATCTAGTTGATTTGGTGTTGGAGTGGTGAAGAATCTAGACATAAATGTTGTCTCTAGTTTTCTTTATTTTTTATACATTACTAATGCATGACATTCAATAATTTTAAATGATCATCTGGATTTTCATGTATCCTAATCATCACATCCTAATTTTATTATTTTCATCAAGTTAAGATCACTTTATCAAGTAATAACCCATTTAACTATAATCATCCTAGAATCATTTAAAAATTATCCATCTAGATCCATCTGAACCATACATCCAATGTCCATCCTTAATAAAAAATCATCACTTGAACATCAAAATTTGGTTACTTGGTCTCAATCTAGTCCATACATCATATTTTCCTTTCGTCATCACCCAAAGCTTTCAACATCTAGGGACCTTATCCTTAATCTAGACTATCATCCATTTCAAATCCAATCTCCTAATAAAAAATCACTTAACCTTATAATTTGATTTCATCTTTAATGCAAATTTTCTTAAGAACATTAGCTCC
This sequence comes from Sequoia sempervirens, assembly GCA_007258455.2. Lineage (NCBI taxonomy): Eukaryota > Viridiplantae > Streptophyta > Pinopsida > Cupressales > Cupressaceae > Sequoia > Sequoia sempervirens. The sequence goes on from VDFB02075321.1 coordinate 35,167,740, forward strand.
TATCTTTTAACTATAGTTTTAAATTCATTTTGTTAATGTTAGATTGTATCCAGGTTCTCTTGGTTTGGTATTTCTTGTTCACCTCAAGGTGCATTGGAATATATGAACATTGTAGTGAATCATAGTGATGGTGTTTGGCGTGCTTGAGATAGCTACACTTTGGCATCAATTTAACTTTGTTTACCATGTATAGCCTGAGACCATGTATGTAATGGTCCATCTTTCCAATACAATTAAATATGGATTGATCAATTTTTAATTTATATAGAATTGTCATCTAGGAAAATCTAGATACTTATATTAAATGTGCATAACTTTCAAGATTTAAATATATCAATTTCCAATTGCATATATATAAATGTTCCACATGGAATTCTTAAACTTTCAAGAGTAGAAATTTGATTTCATTTACATTAAACTCCACTTATATCTTACATGCTTTCTTTGAATTATATGGAATTCTTAAGTGAACACTTGAATATATATATATATATATAGATATTTGATTTCATTTACATTAAATTGGACACAAGTATAGCTCATCATCTAGTTCAAGAATTATTTGCATGCAAATTCAAATGAACATGTGTATTATATTATATGGAATTCTTTTAAGTTCATGTATAGCATGATATATGCACAATTTAAATGTATTTAACCTAGAATGACTTTAAAAATGAACATTTAGAGCTTTAAAGAATTCAAGAACTATCATCTATTTCCAATTGCATTTTTATGTTCTACTTTAAAATATAGCATTAATCTCAAGCATATTTGCATTCAATTTTCTCTATTTCTTGACCTATTTATTAAAGAAAAATTCATTTGAACTATTTATTTAAATTAATTGTGTACATGTCCATCTTTTTAAATTTACAAATAGCAACCATTAGATAGTGGACAACATTTTGATTTCACGATGTAAATAGATATGTACAACAAGTGCATTTGAACAAACCATAATTTAAATTTAAATAAAGGTACTTGTTCCTTGCTAAATAAATAAAACCATAAACTAATAATGTACAATGTATTTATAGATGTAATGTAAGTGAACATCAAACCATAATAATGCACGTATATAAAAAAGCTAGATTCAAACCATAAAACATAAATGTATGAATGTGACATGTAAATCATAACAAGTATATATGTGTACCATAAAACATATGTACAACACATGTGCAAATGTTCAATACATAAATCATAAAAAGTGTCTCCAGCATGTAATAATATGATCTCAAACATGTAATACTATAAAAAAATCTCAAAGAGAGGGATGTCTGGTATGAATAGAATCATCAAATATTTGGCCCCATCTATCCCTTGATCTCTCCCTCGACCTCTCCCTCAATCCATGGCTCGATCTCTCCCTCGATCCATAGTTTGATATCTCCCTCAATCCATGGACCGATCACTCTATTGACCCAAGATGTGTGGATCCATGTCCCGATCCAAGATCTCCCGATCTGTGTCTTGAGCCTCATCCCAACCCCTACATGTGTTCAAGTACATATATGTAAAATTATCTAAAGTTACAATGTACTTGAGTTCAATGTGTTCAAACTTAAACATCAAGTAATTATTATTTTTATTAAATTTAAAAGTATCTCATCTACATACTGTGCGAAATTTCCATCATGCTCCAAATTTCCAAAGTTTGACAAATCACCATACTGCTTAAAATTTTCAAGCACACAATTTCAATGAAGAGTTAAACAACTATAAGTTTTTAAAATGTATTATATAATTTTTTAGAACACAATTTAATATATGTATTTAAATTATAAATTGAAAGTACTTGTTGTGCCTGCTTGATGGCTCTACCAATGTCACTAAGATCACAAGAATGTAAAGACATCACAGGGGGCTCTGTAGCATGTACAATATCAGTGGCAAAAAGAAGCCAACTATATGTCCCATGGACAAGATCAGGTGTCACAGTAGCCTCAACGTGACTTATAACATCCTGAAAACTACCTAGACAAGCTAAAGGATCAATAGAAACACGATGCGCATGGTATCTTGTAGGCTGATGTGGAATATCCTGAGCTATATTTTCCACCCCATGGCTCGTATGTGTATGAGGATATCGTTGTCTAATAAAGTCTGGAACCCTGTCAAGAGAAATCTCATGGTCCTCACTAATAACCTGATATGTTGCTAGTAAATCCAAAATTGAGATTCTACACATATTACGCAGTCATGTGGATCATATGCTTGACATTTGCAAGAGTAGGTAGATTGACACTAATAAATGGATCATACGATGCAGATGTAGCCTCAGTGGGAGAAAGGTTGATCCACGGGCGTAATACATATCTACCAACTCGATCAAATGAAATCTGATCAATCTATGTCATAATAGAGGTAATGTTATAAAAAATCTGACTCTGAGTGGAGCCTATTGCTGTCTCCCCTATTGTTACCAATTCCAAACATTTTGGTAAAACCAAAAGGTTTGGGCCAACTAATGCCCTCTTGTCCATAGACAGTGGAAAATTTGAAGTTCTAAACTGTGGTTTGTAAAAAAAATGGCCTTTACCCTGGCCAACATGCTCAGGATAAGATGTTTAGTCCACCTTTCTATGTAAATGAAATTATGCATATAATTGTTTGAAAAAATGCAGTGGTAGCTCATCATTGTGAGGCCATCTATGATGTGTTGCCAACCATCTAGGGTATATGAATGGCGCAACAAGAGGATCTTCACACCTCATAACCACATATCCTCTAATTTTATTTTTCCCTCTATAAAATGGGAACATGGATAACACATTTTCACTTGAAACTAATTTGGAAACTTCTCTATGTTTCATTATGCCAGTAACACTCCTAGCAAGAGAAAAATAAAACTGCTTGATGTTGATTTCATCATAATGATTGTATGATCGAATTCTCTCGATCATCTTAATAATCTCCTATCTAATAGTGACTAATATATCTTGATTAGCCAAATTGGGGGAGTTGTGAATTGTTTTCTCTAAACATTTTAGAGCATTGTCTAATCTAGCAATACTATCCTAAAATATATTTGATCTAGTTTGAGCTTCTCGCTCAGAACAAGGGGAATGATGAGATCCCTCATCAACCATGATATATATAAATAAATAGAGATTTGCATATCATTAAAACAAAATTACATGATGAAATAAACAAATTTAAATTGAATTTTTTTGAAAACTAAATATATATATATATATATATATATATATATATATATATATATATATTTAAATTAAATGTCAAATTTTCAAGTTTCAAAACTAAAAAACATTTTTAAATTTAAATGTATCTAATGAGATCTAGTTCACACTTTATATCTATCTATATGTGAACCTATTAAATAATAGATGTGTGCAATATGCAACCAAGAATAAATATGGAAAAAATATATTTATCCTTTCAACCACTCTATACTAAAATTAGATCAAAATTAAAAAATGCTCTTCATTACAATTGATCACATATATAGCCTTTCTTTGTAATCAATTATTTTTTAAATCAAACACTGAATAAAAAGGTTAACATTTCCTTAATTTTTCGATAACTTAAAACATATTAAAGTAATAACTAAAATTCTTTGAAATAAATTCCTTAGGAATAAAATATAAACATTGTGCACATGTTTTTTAGGCACAATATCTCCTTTGATATCATCTTTTTCTTTCATGAAAGATGAATTTAGGCCTCAGGAATGCTATGTTTGATTAGAATCCTTGGCCTTGTAAGCATGTAATGACCTTTATTTCATCATATAATTTATTTTCTTCTTCAATGAACTTAACTCAATAGTTCACCTTTTGTAACAACTTAGATAATATAAGAAATTTGACAACTCCAAAGAGACTTTCAATACATTTGTGTATGTACATATATACATTTATGTGTACATGTATATACATGTATATGTGTGTGTGTGTGTGTGTGTGTGTGTGCATATGTATGCATATATGTGCATGTGTGTATGTACACATGTATATACATGTATGTATATGTATGTATGTATATATACATACATGTACACACATGTACATGACATATGTATATATATGTATATACATAAATATGTATGCATAAATATATATATGTACATGCACATGCGTACATATGCATACATATATTTATGTACATACATACTCAAGTACATACATTCATACATATGTATTCATAAAAATGTACATTTACATACACACATACACATATATGCATGTACATACATACACATACATGTATGTATATATATATGCATACATACATGCATACACACATACACATACATATATAATTTACATACATACATACACACATACACATGTGGATATATATGTACACATACATGTATGTGCATTATGTATATAATGTATACATGTACACATATACACATATATATGTACACACATGCATACATATATGTATACATGTACATGTGCATATGGTGAACTAAAAATTTGGGGTTTTCAATTTTGAATTTATAGAAATGTATATTTAGGAAAAATGTATGTATGTACATACGCATGCATTTACATATATTGTGTACACGTGTACATGTATGTACACTCAAGTACATACACATACATGTCCACGCATACATACATATACACGTGTATATGTGTATATTGTGAGATGATATTATGTTTGCTATATTTTGGGATTCAAAATTAATTTTGTTTATTCATATATTGTTTTGCATTTCAAATAGTTTAAATATAATCCATGATTAGTCAAATCTATGAGTAAAAAATGTGCATCATTTTTCCCAAGAGGAATATATGACTGTGTTGTTTGCAGGGTGGGCAATTAGCTAGCAAGAAACTAGACAATAAAGGTGTGGAACAAAGTAGGAGAACAACAAATAAAATAGAGGTGATGAGAAGATTGTGGACACTATTCCATCCCTGCAGACAATATGCCTCAAACATGATGATTGTTGATAAAGTGTTTCTTCTTACAAATTTTAGTTTATAGTCACTATTTTTAAACATTTAGATTTCAGTGTATTGCATATGTAGAAATTGTTATTAAGTTTTTTTGTAATCCTTCTAATAGGTTGTGTTTTCAAACTGAGCTCTTTCAAGAAGGAGAAGGTTAATTCACTACTTTTTTGCAACCGCCATACCATTGAGGGATTGTCGTACAAACTATGACCTCTATAGTTTAGATATGAGTTTCCAGAGAGTTTATTGTTGATGTGCAACCCTACTCTATTCCTAATGTTTCCAATACCATATGACCTAGATTCCACCATATAGTCATATCAACACTTATTTTGTTGAGGTCTACATCCAATACACTCTGAATTCACATTATTATTACTCATACCTATCAATTAAGTATAACATCAATCTCGATAAATAATCTATTGTTACAATAGGCATGAAGGAAGAAAAAGTATATGGTAAGAAATGTCTGTTCTTAACACACCCATTAGAATGGCAGAGCAATTTTCTATTCACAAATATCAAATATTTAAAGAATGTCCAAAGAGGGAAATTTTGCTTGTTCATTTTATTTTTTTTTGTTTCTATATAAATACAAGAATTCTTTAGTGTGAAAATGTATTAATTTGTCAGGTATAGGGAATTGTTGAAAAAACAAGGACTTCATTTATGGTATTTAGAGGTGATACTAATAGAGAATAATCAAGAAACATGTGGGTAAGCAACAATATTGTTACATTCCTTTTTCTCAGAATCAAATGTGGATTCATTAAATGCAATCTGATGCATATATAATGCATGTTTCATCTTATTGTCCTATTTTTCTTTGAGAGTTTTATCTTATATCTTGATTCTATTTATATGCATCCTGAGCTTTGTTTGAGCTCTACACAGGTATTCAAGTTACATGGGACTGCATTACTCTTAGGGTTTGTTCTGACTGGCTAAGAATTTCTATCCCAAAGCTCGGTCTATTTAATCATTCATATTCTGGTTTTAGTTTTATTTAAATTATTTTTCTTTATGTATGTCTAGAGATGGAAGGATTGAAACAACATAAAATGTTGCATCCAAATAGAAGTTCATTCATATGCCCCAGTAACTAGTAATGTGTTATGTAGTATGTCTTACCTTTAAATGTGCTTGCAATGAATAGAATACTTTAAGCTTAATAACCCAAGGCCAATCCCAATTTCTAATATATGAGAAAATTGAAAGTATGAGATTACACACATTCCTTCAAACTAGAGTACATATTAGAAATGCGAGTACTTTTAGAATATTCACAACCTTTTATGAATTGAAAACAATTACCATTTGATGGGTCACATTTAAATCCATGGACATTCTTTTTGATTTACTCAGTTTTTAAGGCCGAAATGGAAAATAACCTCAATTTCTTCCAAAGAATAGTTTAAGCAAGATAAATTAGTAATACCTAGGAACTAGATATATACAATGTAACTTTTCTCACAAAACCCCAAATCTCTAATCCACTAGAGAAAATAGTTTAAACAAAAAAATCTAATAATTTTCTGAATTTATCATAGCCAAATCTATGTATTTCCTTCATCAATATCACAAACAACACAAATTTTCATAACATTAAGCCAATAAAATGTTAGAGTATAATTTCTTTCAAAAAATCAATGAAACCCTAACTCCAAATACATCACAAAAATCTTGGAGATGAAATAGAGCACACAAAACTGGAATCAAAGAATACATAAAATGACCTCAAATAGAACCTAGGTATATATGGGTGTTGTTAGTCTTAATATTGACTGATGAGCTCTCGCCCTGAACCCTTTCACTCAAGCATTCAAAATGGTTGGGCTATTTTTTTATTATTATTTCAACATTTTTGTTCGACACCTTTTTGGTCGAGAAGATTTCAACCAAAAGTCACTCTGCTGAAAGAGTGTCGACACGTAGGCACCATGTCACTACCCTATGGCTTCGGCCAAAAACATGTCAAATGAAAGTAATTCGTTCAGAATTACTTTTTTGGCCAAAAGTGTAACATATTTTTGTGCTTTTACCCCATAATGATAAGATTAGCATAAAAAAGTGTGACCTCTTACAAACAAAATTTAACCTAGAAAAGTTCAAAACAAAATTGTGAATGGAACCTGAAGTTGGGGATGGTACAACTACTACAAGTATCTGATAATAGTTAAGACCCTTCTTCTTAGACATGGAGCTGAAAATATCTACAACAAATGTAAGTGGATTCTTTATTCATCAACTTAAGAAAATGCTAAATATAAAAATTGATTTGATGTCCTGTAAGAAGAAATGTGTAGCAGTAAATGCAGTAAAATATTTCTTATGAAAATTTGTTATTACTACAAATTATAGAATGGAAAGGATATACAAGAAATGATTCCAACACTTACTGGAATGACCCAAAATGGGACTATGTTTTCTTTGAGAGGATACATTAGGTCATTCAAAATAGTTTTCCCCACAAAATGATCGAATGGATCTATGAGGTTAAGTATGCCAATACTTGCTAGAAGAATGAGAATCATGACCCAATCATGCTTATGGAACCTCATCAACTAGACATCAACGGACCTTGGCATGTTCAACACACAGATCTGCTCTTCTCTCATTCTGAAGAATTTAACAAAGATTTTTGTCATGTAAAGAAATAAGAGAGAATAACAAAACCCACAACTCAAACAAAAAATGCAAAAAATGAATGCACTTTTCATGGTTAAGCATGCTATCGCCCCATCAGTGGGACGTGTTATCTTCCACCAATATGTTCTAGTGTTGTTGATATGCTTTCATTGGTCTATCAGTGGAGCTATGAGGGGATTTCCCCCGATGTAGTAATGTTAGGTCGATAGTGAATATAGGCTAAGTATTTCCAGCAACACTACTTTTCTAGTTGGATCCTAAAAAGTTGCAACTTATGTTCTTCTCTAAAACATTTGTACAAGGTTCAAATAGTAAAGAGATTGATGAAAGATAGAGGAATTAAAAGATACATGGATGTTATAGTTGGATATACTCTGGTAGACATATATGCAAGATGTGGAATCGTAGACAAAACACCTGAATTGTTTGATAGAATGCCTCAAAGAGATGTCATCTCATGGAATGAAATGATTGATTGCAGAATGTGTACAAAATTATTTTGCAAGGAACCTCTCAAAATATTTGAATTAATGAAGCACTCTAGAACACATCCTAACATTGTAAGCTTTTCTTGGGTTCTAGGTGCATTCAGTCATGCAGGTTTAGTGGATGAGGGCTACACATTCTTCACATATTAGTAACCCTTATTGCATTATAATTTACATATATAGTTGATCATTAGGTGCAAATGGTTGATCAACCATTCATATTTTCACCTCTAAATCTATAAATCCATCATTCCTTCCAAAAATTTGAGGAGCATTTTGAAGAAGTCTCTGATCCATTTATGAATATTTGAATGAAATCATTGTCATATTATCAAATAGCTTGCACAACAGTTGAGCATCCACAAATCCCTTCAATTCACATTTTCCTATGTACTTTTAGCTTGTGCCAAATTGGGATCATTGGAAGAGGGTGTGGAAATCCATCAAATCATAAAGGAGAGAGGAAATTTTTTAGATGTTGTAGTTGCAACAGCCCTGGTAGACATGTATATGAAATGTGGAAGCATAGAGAAGGCACGTGAACTATTTGACAAAATGCCTCAAAGAACTATTGTCTCATGGAATGCAATGGCTGCAAGATATGCATATAATGGATTTGTTGAAAAGGTTTTAAAAATTTTCAAGGAAATGCAAATGGTAGGTGTCAAACCAGACTCTACAACCTTTTTCAGCATCCTCCCTGCCTTTTCCAAAATGGGAACTTTGGAACACAGTATGGATATGTATCAAAGCATAATGAAAGGGGGGTTTTTTCCTAATATTGTAGTAGGAAATGCTTTGGTGGAAATGTATGCAAAATGTGAAAGAATACACAAGGCACGTGAAGTGTTTGATAGAATTCCTAAAAGAGATGTCATCTCATGGAATACAAAGATAGCAAGATATGCACAAAACAATTTTTTTGAAAAGGCTTTAAAATCTTTCAAGCAAATGTAGTTAGCAAGTGTAAAGACAAATTACATAACCTTTGCCATCATCCTCCCCGTTTGTGCCAAAATGGGAGCTTTGGAATAGGGTATGGACATCCATCAAAGCAAAAAGGATAGAGAAATTTTGTTAGATGTTGTAGTGGAAACATCCCTTCTAGACATGTATGCAAAATGTGGAAACATAGACAAGGCATGCGAACTGTTTGACAAAATACCTCAAAGAAATGTGCTCTCATGGACTGCAATGGTTTCAAGATACAAACAAATTGAACTTTTTGAAAAGGCTTTAGAAACTTTCAATCAAATACAATTGGTAAGTGTAAATCCAGACTCCACAACCTTTGCCAGTATCATACCTGCCTGTGCTAAATTGGGAGCCTTGGAACAGGGTATGGACATCCATCAAAGCATAAAGGATAGAGAAATTTTTTCAGATATTGCAGTTGCAATTGCTCTTGTAGACATGTATGCTAAATGTGGGATCATAGACAAGGCACTTGAAGTGTTTGACAAAATGCCTCAAAGAAATGTGGTCTCATGGACTGCAATAATTGCAAGATATACACAAATTAGATCTATTGAAAAGGCTTTAGAAACTTTCAAGAAAATGCAATTTTCAGGTTTAAAGCCATACTCCACAACCTTTTCCAGCATCCTCTTTGCCTATTCCAAAATGGAAGCTTTGGAACAGGGTATGGTCATCCATCAAAGCATAATAGAAGGGGGAATTTCATCTTATATTATAGTTGGAAATGCTTTGGTTGACATGTATGCAAAATGTGGAAGCATAGAGAAAGCATGTGAAGTTTTTGACAGAATGCCTCAAAGAGATGTTATCTCTTGGACTACGATTATTGCTAGATATGCACAAAATGGATTTTTTGAAAAAAATTTAGAAACTTTTAAGAAAATGCAATTGGCAAGTATAAAGCCAAATTCCACAACCTTTTCCAACATCTTTCCTGCCTGTGCCAAAATGGGGGCTTTGGAATAGGGTATGAACATCCATCAAAGCATAAATAATAGAGGAATTTTGTCAAATGTTGTAGTTGCAACTGCCCTAGTAGACATGTATGCAAAATGTGGAAGCATATACAAGGCATGTGAACTATTTGACAAAGTTCCTAAAAGAGATGCCATCTCATGGAATACGATGATTACGGGATATGCACAAAATGGATTTGCTAAAAAGGCTTTAGAAACTTTCAAACAAATGAAATTAGTAGGTGTGAAGCCAAATTCCATAACCTATGCTAGCATCCTCCCTACTTGTGCCAAAATGGGAGCTTTGGAGCAAGGTATGAACATCCATCAGAGCATAATAGATGGGGGATTTTTGTCAGATACTATGGTTGGAAATGCTTTGTTAGACATGTATGCAAAATATGGAAACGTACATAAGGAACACAAACTCTTTGATGGAATGCCTCAAAGAGATGTCATCTCATGGATGCAATAATTGTAGGATATGCATAAAATGGATTTTGCAAGGATGCCCTGAAAATAGTTGAATTAATGAAGCACTCTAAAACATATCCTAACATTGTAAGCTTTATTTGTATTCTTTGTGCATGCAGCCATGGAGGTTTAGTGGATGAGGGTTGTACATACTTCAATCACATGAGTAAGTAGTATTACATTACACCTACAATTGATCATTATGTGTGCATGGTCGACCTTCTTTCCCGTGATAGCTATCTTGGGGACACTCTAAACTATATCATTAAGATACTAGTTAAACTTGTGGTGGTTGTGTGGATGTGTTTTCTTGCTGCCTGTAGGTTACATATGAATATAAGCTTAGGAGTATTTATAGCCACACTGCTCTTCAATTTGGATCCTAAAAATGTTGTGACTTATGTTATTCTCTCAAACATCTATGCAAAAGTGGGTAGGTGGAGTGAAGTTCAACTATTAAGGAGATTGACAAAAGATAGAGGAATTAAAAAGATACTTGGATTTAGTTGGACCGAAGGCCATAAAATGGTACTTTCATTTTGTGTTGGAGACAAATCACATCCATAGACACAGGGGATGGATGCACTGTTGGAGAAATAGGCTTGGGCGATGAAGGCAAAAGGGCATTTTCTAGATTTAGCACATTTACTTATTGATGTGAAGAGAAGGAAAAATCATTATTTATTTGCCCCCATAGTGAAAATTGGCAGTTGCAATTAGTTTGTTAAACCTACCCCTGGAACAAGTATTGGGTGTTGATTGTCATAATGCAACAAAATTTGTCTCCAAGTTTGTTGGAAGAGAAACTATAGTGATAGATGCAATAAACGTGGACAACGATTTCATAGAGATTATTCGTGATGCTAAATGAAGCAATCTAAAAATTAATCTTGCACTACATGAAGGGACAAGGTTTTATTTATTTATTTTTTTTTTACTTTTTATTTGACAAGCTAGACCATGTTGTTGGTGATTGTTTATATACACTATTGAGATAATTGTCAAAGACTTGTTTCTAATAAGATGGATATTTCATTGAATTATTTTCAAGTAATATGCATGCATATGAAATGAGAAGTTGGAGAAGGAGGTGGAGAATTGGAAAAAAAAACAAAAAATGAAATGGGAGAGGTCTCACAATCTGGCCTAGTCATTTTGTACGTTTCTTTTGTTTGGATTAGTTGTATTATTTTTTTCCTATGTCAATTTGATTGTTTGAGATTAAAGTACACATCCCGTATTAAATATGTAGATTTTGTCTCATTTATGGTTATATATTTTTAATGTTGCTTCACATGCCTTTGCTTAATGAGATGGTTGATAGATTTGTAAGTTCACAAATACTTTTCAATGTAATTGGATTTCACTCTATTTGGTTTTACTTAGAAATGATCTATTATAATTTATCTATGAAGAAGTTAAAAAAGATACAATTATATTTGTGTTATAAATGGAAAATATGCATGGCACTTGAAAAACATAGAATGAGGATTGTAGATTGATGATGGAAAGAAGATAATATTTTTTTTACATGTAAAAATAAAATCATAATTGATACTATATTGTAATTTGTAATTGTTAATTATATTGTCATTACAAAATTATGCATGATGATATTTATAAATTGATACCAATAAGATGAGGGTTTGAAGATGTAGGGAGAGCTCAAGAGGGCATTTTATAAATGTTTAGAGTGATGATAGGTTTAAAGTAGGAAAAAGTATAATCTAAAAGCATTTGTGGTAAGCTACTCAGAGGAATAGATAACACCTACTCTATTAACAACAAAAGAACCATTAATTCATCTATTATACACAAATATGTAAACCATTATATCTCTTTATATTATATTATAATTGTATATAAAAAGCTAGGTCTTAGTCACTGCTCTTACATTGTCTCTCTTACATCTCTTTGTATTATTTGCATATGATTTACATTATATATATGCACTTTCCCATTAAGGGATGTGACTCCTAATTGCATCTAATGTCTTCTCCTTTCTTCACAGATAGTTTGTAGTACTCTACAATAAGATTTTCTTCTTCCCTTGACCTACTAACATCATCCCCCCTTTTAAAACAATGTCTTTTCCTCAAGACATGATCAATTGGGAAGGAGATTCTTGTATATTTATTTGATGTGATTTAATGACTTTCCCCACTATACTTTTGCATCTTGTAGTGTGGATATGTGACTCTAAATTTGCATTATTGCATCCTCTACCTCAGCTAGACTACTAAGGATTTGAATAGTTTTTGTTGTTTCTTGTGCTTCGCCCATTATCCTTGATAGGTGTGTCATTTGATTGTTGATAGTCTCCCTCATCTACTTAATTTTCTCTTTGATATATAGTAGTCACTATTAGTAGAGACCATAAAAGAAAGAAGATGATATAATGAGTCATTTTTCTGAGATCTATCTTACATTCATTTGAAGTTTACCTACTGAGAATTGAATATGCCCATGTTTCCTATCAGCTTACTTTTGGCAATGAGGGTTTTGAATTACCTCTGAATTCACTACAGAGGGCCTCGTTGACTTCAAATTCATTTTAAAAAACTCCAAATTCCTTTCTTTCCTTTTCAAAAGTCTCTAGGTCCAGTCCAAACAAGCTTTATCACCCATGCAAGGGCTTCAATACCTATCCATGAAAATAACAAACGTCAACAACAATCCAATTTCATTCCCATATGCCAACAATTATACATTTCACAAGTTGTCTGACTTATAAATATAGACAAGTTATGTAAACCAGTAGATAAATAACATCTAAAAGAAATACTAAAATAGCTATTAAGATTAGACTTCAAAACCCCAATAAGGTTGTCTAAGATTAGACTTCAATTATTATTTAAGTTGTCTAAGATTCATTGTCAAGTATTACTTGATCTAAAGTCTCAACTTGGATAGTGAAATTTTGGTCATGAATGGTTTGATGCTAAGACAGTCACTTTGATTTTTCAAATGTTAAAGACACATGAAATAAATCTATAAGTATTTGCAGTCTCATTGATAGTATTTCATGCATGGGAATGCCATCACAATGATTGAGTGGGGAAAATGTGTTAGAAACAGTCATGCAAAGCAGTGAGAGATAGAATGAGATCCATGGAAGCCAAGAACAATCAATGCTAGAACATATTTTTTGTGGAGATAGATCGCATCCACAAACATGGAAAAGCTACGCAAAGTAGGAGAAATTGGCTTGGCAAATGAAGGCAGCAGGTTATAAAGAATCGTTTATTTGCCACCATAGTGAAAAGTGAGCAATTGAATTTGGTTTGTTAAACATGGCCCCTAGTACAACTATTAGAGTTGTTAAGAACCTTCAAGTATGTTTCAAGATTGACACACTGCATCTAAATTCATCTCCAAGATTGTTGCAAGAGAAATGATTCTAAGATATGTGATATGTCCATAAAACATACATGATATGTCCATAACTCTTGTGACAAGTCATGAGTGACATCCTTAAACCCTTGGATTGCTACATAGCTTAATCCTGCACTCTTTCACTCAAAATGCGCCCCCAAATTCTTTTACCTCAAAATATGAGCAATCAAGTGGGCATGTTAAGAACTTCTTTCATGCAAGCACTTCAAAAAATAAATATACTATAGCATATACATAAGATTACAAGATGTGCAATTATCAAGTGCACATTATAACAAAAAAATTATGTTTCATCACATTAAAACATTCAAAGTAAACCACATCTAGCATCATCAAAATCCTAACTTCAATTCCATATTCAATAACACAATCATAAAAGTACAAAAAAAGGCTCAAAAAGCTCAATGAAATCTTTAAATCAAATTTCAATCATTACCGACAATCCAAGTATCACACTCAATATAGCTATATCATTTTTCCCAAGGCTTAGAGAAATGGGTATCCTGACATTGAAGCTTGGACTCATTTTATTTTGATTTGCACTTCCTGCATCATAAATCAAGTTTCAGAAGGTCTTCATTAACATTTTCAAAATCCTTCATGCAAAAAAAATAGAGATGAAAACCTTGAATGCACTATTATGACTCTAAACTTTACATTATAAATGGATTGGACTTCAACCACACTTACAAGATATAATAGTTGCAAAAAATGAAAGGATGAATTGTACCAACAAGCTAGCAGCCATCAAATGTCAAAACTTGTACAAATAATAAACAACTACCCAATGTTCTCTGTAGGGTCCCTAAACACTATTTCTTGAGAATTTACTAATTTCCCTATTCATTTTTTACCAAATATGTCAAGATTTTGTCTCTTAGATCAAAATGAATGATAGAGAAAGTAGAAATATGATCAAGAGGAAAGTAATTCTAGTTACAAATAACAGTGAAATAACCATATCTGGATATGGATAACTATGGTTATAGTAGCTAATCCATAAACAACTTAGTAGAAGGCTCAAAATTTAAGACAAAGGCTAGAAATAACAACCATAAACCCACACCTAAGAACTGAATCTATGGAGCATGTATAAGAAAAACCAAAGGCTTTATGGCTGAACATGATATATGAGTTTCTAAATTGGTCCCCATAACTTACACAGGAAAATCTAAGGCTTTATGATAAATATTTGTTTTCAAATTTTGTGTTAACAAATGTGGCATCATAAAGCTCACAAAAACAACATAATTCATCATACTAAATTGAATTTCCTCATGCTAATGTTTTGGAGAAAAACAAATAGAAGCCATGTAGAACATGAGATAAACAATGTTTTCTTTGTAAACTGACATATTATGTTAATCATTGTGGGCATAGGTAGTGTTGTAATGAGTTAAGGTTCAATTGATGGCAATTGTTTATCAATAATTGTAAGTCTTGTCATTCAAATAGCAAGAATTATGTCAATTAGGTGCAATAAGTATTAGGTCCTCCCTATTATGAGTAAATTGTATTTTAACATTACCAATTTATGAAAGATTTGATGATTATATATTTTTTGTTTTACAATTACTTGAGTTATTATTGCAATTGATGTTCTCAAGTAGCATAGAAGATATCAGCAAACATTTTGGCACCATTGCATTCGTGCAAATCAGGTCAATTGAAATTGGTTCAAAGGATGCATTAGTCACCAATACTTATTGAGGACACCACATAAATGATGGCAATATAGGTGGTTTGACCAATTGAATAAGTGGTCAAAACAAACCAAGAAAGGAAAGATAATAATAAAAGACTCCAAGCATTTGAGGGACCTATCCATACATGAGCACATCAAGGAAGAATCATGCAAAAACCAAGTGCTTCCAAGATCCATCTAGAACAACTTAGTAGTAACTAAAGATGTTGATCGATAGCTTGATCATTTACCCAAACTTCTTGCCAAGCACTCAATTGTAGCACAAAACCTTCATGTCAAATGTGACCATGAATTGTGATGACAACAAAGACTCAAAGATAGACATTGAACCAAAAAGTGATAATGTCATTGAAGGTGGGAGAAAGAGAGCCTAATAGGGAAATAGACTAAACAATTAAACAATCTATTAGATTATTAGAACAAGAGTAGAGACAAGGGCTACATGAGGAAAACTCCACTAGAAAATTGAGGAGACAAGTATGATAAATTAGTGAAAGTTGATGTCAAAGAATAAGATGAAGCTAAAGCCAAAATATGAGTAGAAGATGGAGCTAAAGCAAAAGGCATAGTAGAAGATGGTTCCCTTTTAACCCTTCCAGTCCATATTAATCATGGAGATATAATCTGTAAGTATGCAGAAAAGTATCAAAGGGGAGCCAAAAAGTTAGAGATTTTCATAAGGCCTATGAATTAGCTCTCGTTGTTTTTGTATGAAAATATTGTTGTTTGTTTTCTATTTGTAATATATATTGGCATCATTTGGGAACTCCTATTTTTGGGAATTCAGTAAGAGTTCTCAAACAAAGTAGGATGACATCTACTATACAATTGAATATTTAAATGGAATTTGAAGCACGATTTTATTTAATTTTTAATTTGCTTCCTTAAGGCAACCTCATAAAATTCCCTTTTTTGATTGTATATCAAAATGCCTACTGCTTCTTTTCTTTTACTACTACAAGTCACAATTTTAATGTTGTATGCTTGCTTTGTCTCTTGTAGTTTTGTGTTCCATGATTTCAAGGCTTACCATTTATTAGTCTGTTATTTGTAGGGTTGGGAAGAAATTGAATTGAAGCAAGAGCATAAGGGTGGAGGTCAACTAGAGACTAAGCTATCCCTGCCAACTATGCCTTCTCTATATATTACTACATTTCTTTTTCAGGGATGTCAAGAGATTTATAGAAAAACTTAACATTGCGATTGAAAAAGTAAGGCTACTTAAGGACATGATAGGACCTCTATTGCAAGTGTGTTGATAGTAGTGTCCTTGACATCCCTTAACAAGTGCTCTACACCTGCAATATAACAAGTTCTAATTTGTATTGATAGGTTTCCCTATGTCATTTTGAAAGATTGAAATTTAACTCCTCCTAAATTGGATTACTTAAGAGATAGTTATTTCTTTCCTTTTGTACTTGTTAATAAATCAAATTATAACAAGAAAATACAAAACAGATAACTCCTAAAGTGGTTTCCTTAAGAGATAGTTATTTCTTTCCTTTCATACTTATTAATAAATAAAATTATAATAGAAAATAAAAAAATAGAAAGTCATCTAATCTGATCTATAACAGAAAATATAAGAGTTTGGAAATGATAAGTGTAAATTTGTTAAGCTACAACAAAGAAAAGGGAAAATGAGGTAGATACACCTGCAGTTGAATTTTATAATGCCAGAAATAGATGCAAGAGACCAGGAGAGTTGTACTGGGTAATTCTCAAACCAAATGGAAAACTTTCAAATGTGTTTGTTGCTACAAAAGAAAATGAGCACTTCTAAAAAAAAAACTGTGCACTTCTGCAAGTCAAGCCAGGCAATATTGTCCAAGTGTCCAATGCCTCTAAAAATTTCAAGATCTACTAGCCAAAATTCTTTGATCTTCCTCCCAATTGTAGAATGTGAACATCATATATCAAATTTGAGATATCCTAGGCTGAGGTTGGCAACATGGGGTAAAAGGATGTGCTTCTATTAAAGAAATTGTGTCACTCAGTCCCCTAGATGGTGTATTTCAACCTCAATAGTAGCATAATATAAAAATTTGAGTGTTTGCTGACCTAGTTATGGTGGATGTATTGTGTGCAAAGATTTAGTGATAAAAAACATAAACCCTTGAAGAAAAACTATGTAATAGTGGTATGTTAATCATGGAGGGCAAATAAAGTGATGATTATCACAAAAATAAAGAAATGGAGAACGTAGGGATAGGAAAAATTCAAAAAGGTCTTATATCCAAATAGGGAAGTCTATGGCAAGGGTTTTTGGCTATTGCTTTGAGAGGGGAAGAGGAAATGGAAGTCTATGGCTTCCAATGGAGTGAATGTGAGATAAGATAAGAGAATATATGATATTAGGAGATTACTAATAGTCCATGGCTATTATGGCTCTAGGGGATTCAAAAAAATTTAGTCCTCAAATCTCTTGCTTGTTGCCCTACTATGTAATGGAGTCATGTTGATCAATTGGTCATGTTGAAGAGAGACTATAAATGCTTGCTACATTTTCTATTTTCTTCTTGTGTAACCCAGTAAATGGAGGCTAAAACTAGATTTATAGAGTTTTGAGATAAAAGGCCATTGGAAACAAAGTAATGATTAGGGCACAAACAAGTAGTAACTTTTTCAAATTTGAACATGCACACTAGCACCCTTCTAGCACAAGTGTCCAAACATTAGTGTACAACCCAATAAGTATTCCTAAATATGGATCTCCATACATTATCCATCTATAATTAGGGAAAATTCCAAAAACAAGCCAAATGGAACTAAAACGTGTCTAGCAAATGGAAACCAAAATGAGTACAAAAACATAATGCAAAAGTTGCCAAGTAGGCAATTTATGACCTTTCACATTTCTAAAAGAAGAAGACGCTTCATTCACTCTTCTTGTGAATATACATCTTCCTTAGAGAAGAAGAGGATTTAGGGCTAAGAATAGCTTACACCAAGGGGAAAATTTTAGTATAAATTTTTTTAAGGTTTAATGAATGGTAGTTGTACCAATGAAGTATACCAATTCTTTGAAATCCCCAATTTTGGTCTACTTAGGTCCTATTCTATCTATCTTGACTTCACCTAAAACCATCTCTCACAGAGTGGTGAAAGTGAAGGGGGAGATTAATACATTGATGAATCAACCCAAGGTAAGTGTCTCTAAACCTAATCTCTTCCTTTTTGTCCTTTGTTTGATATTGTGAATGTTGTATGCTTCGTGTATTAGGTAGCATGGTAGTTCGCATTACTCTAGTTCTATCTTCTACATTGTTTTTATCTTTATCTCATGCTTCAACATCTGATGACACCTCGAACCTATTAAGGCTCTCCACTTCTTTATATGATGCATGTATAGCTCCTCATCTAAACTCATTCTAACCCCCTTCTACAAATAGCTAATTCTTACAGTCCAAACCATTTTGTGGATTGCCATCTAATATTGTGTTCAATCTAGAATGGTCTTCTACATCTTTCCTATTTAGAGAATATTATATTATAAAGGACAATTTTAGGCCCAACCAAAGGACCTTAAGGTAATTAATGCTTAAATCATGGGAAGGCCAAACTATAGATTGCTAACAAAATTGTGGAGGTAGTAGAGATGAAGGGACCTTCCAATGTTATGCAAGTCATCACACACAATCCCCAAGCATTCAGATTACTAGACCCAAGTGTTGAAGGATTATAAGATCAAATTTTAGTGACCCTTTTTGTCTATCTCATTTTCAACTCTAGGCTTAAAATCAATTGCAGCTATATTTCCTTGAAGGCAAATGTATGTGATATAGGTAAAGAAATAAAAATTCATGTAAAATTTTTGTGACCCCTTTTTTCTATCTCATTTGCATGGATGTTTTTTGTGGTTGTTGAATGATTAGGGAATGCTCGAGATGGGTGTCATGGGCATGGAAAATCCAACAATGAAATGGAATGTTCTTGAAATCATTGCATTTCTCCTATTCAAGAACACCTACTTTCAAGATTAAGATTAACATAGACAAGCCTTGTTATGAATCCTTGGTTTCAAAATAAGCTTGAAAAATATAGTAAATTCACCTATGCAATGAGAAATCATTCTTAACACAATAAAAAATGGCCTGAACGCATACAAATTTGAAAAGTAAAATTAACTGAAACCATGGAAAGTGACTTACTACAAGATTCTACACAAATCATGTCTGATGCAGAAAAATGGGCAGAGGTTGCAACCCTAAATAAGGTGTTTCACTTTCACTTCTCCATTTTGGCGGCCCACCTTGAAAATAAGGTTTCAAACTTTCACTTCTCCATTTTAGTAGGCTATGCCTAAAAATAAGGTTTCGACTCACTTCTCCATTTTGGTGGGCTACAATTGAAGGTTTTGACTCACTTCTCCATTTTGGTGAGCTATGATTGAAAATAAGGTCTTGATGAAGGTTTTCGAGTATGTTTATTAAAATGAAAATTATGGCCAAGATTTTAATAATGCACACATTTTAAATCAACAAGCTTGGATCCTTATTCTCTTTCATTTTTTTGTCTAGGTTTTTGCTTAATTTTTTTTTACTTTTTATCTTTATGTTTGTGGTGTCTTTAATTGTAATGTATATATTTCATTTTTCTTATATTCCTTTGTTTATTATATCATCTTTTGTATATTATCTTAATATTTTTTAATCTTTTATTTTTTCTTCTCTATTTTTTGTAATTCTATTTCTATTGTTCTTGGTTTTAATTTTGTAGATTATCTCCTTAATTTCAATTTATGATTTGGTTCTTTATTTGGGTTCTTTTATCCTCATGTACTTGGTTTTTAATTTTTTCATTTAATTTTTTTGTTTTTAACATTAACATTTAGTATTTTAAGAAATAAGCATAGCTCCTTTCTCTTCCTTTCTTTGTGTCAAGGTTTTTGCATTTTTCTTTTTAGATTTGATCTTTATGTTTGTATTGTGAAGCTATTATGCAATTTGTATAATGTTATTATATAAGATTTATTATTTATATATGCATATGTATATCATATGTTCATTATATAATCATTATTTATAAATTTTACATATATGTAAATTATAGATCATTATTTATATATATATTTTTTCTTTGAGTTGTTGTGCCTCTCTCTCTTTAGTTTTCAATTTTCATTTCTTTACTTCTTTGTCATAGTTAGTTTTAAAAAAAATTCATTCTCCTCTTCTCTTTTATTTATTTATTTATTTATTTTCCTCTCATTATTTTTTAATAAAAAATCAATCAACTCTTTTGTTGGTTATCTCCCTCTCCTTGTTTTTTGTGTCCTATCCCCTCAACTTCTTTCCCCTCTTCTTTTTAAGCATATTGGGTTTGCATCTAACCATCTTTCATCTCCTCATACTCTTTATCATCCTGATGATGGATCACTGAGTGTGATCTGAAATGTTGATGAAAAACTCAAACACAATCTAAATCCAGAAATAACAAACTATAAATGTTAAATACATATATAAAATTATTACTAGCAATTGCACCTTGGTGTGCAATAGGTACGCCGAAAAGGTATGAAAGGTCAATTAGAGAAAATTTTGGTGTATTTTTTCAGACATATGTGTAGTACATGAGGTCAATTGGTAGGTCATTTAGAAACTGGTGTTATTTATGTAACAAAGGTCTCAATTAGCATTCACTCAATAAATACATATTTTAAATATAATTTTTCATTAGGAAAAATTATATATTTGTAATAGTAAATTTATTATAGGAGTTTAGTTTATTTTTTCTCTATCCACCTCTCTATATCTTATCTATATCTCCCTCTCCATTTTATATCTTCCTCTCTCTATATCTTATCTCTATTCCCTCTCTCTTTTATGTCTTTCTCTCTTTATAAGTTTGTTTGTCTATATCAAATGTCATGCTACCTTGAGCATAACTCCCCAAGGACACATACCATTCTTGGATCTTTGGCATGAAACAAGTAATCAAAAGTTGGTTTTCCTTTTCTCTCTCTCTTTCCCTTTCTATCTCTTATATTTCTCTCTCTTGTATTATCTCTCTTTTTTCTATTCCTTTCTCTTTCAATCTTTCTCTCCATCTATAACTCTATTCCTCTTTATCTCTCTACCTCTATATTTCTTTGTCTCTATCTCTTTTTTTTTTATCTCCATCTTTATCTCTTCTATTATAATTTAACTAATTTATATAATTATACTTGTAAACTATTTGTAATATCATTATTTTTCTCTAGTAAATGTAGAGTATGTAAACTTATAAGTAGCTTAGTATATATTTGAGAATTGTATGCATATTTATCTTCCACACTACATAGTTGGGCCCTTTGAGGAGTTGGGCATTCAATTTAGAAGAAGCTTTGGTGTTCAATATATGATGACACCACAAAAAAAAAAATTTATTCCACAAAAAAAAATTATTAGTAGTTTTATTTGTAATATTTTATTATTAATTATGACGGACTACAATTGAAAATAAGGTCTTGATGAAGGTTTTAGAGTATGTTTATTAAAATGAAAATTATGGCCAAGATTTTAATAATGAGCACATTTATTTAGTCATTTTTATTTGTCTGATATTATTCATGTATTTAGTCATTTTTATTTGTTTGATATTAGTCATTTATTTAGTCATTTAGTTGTGATTTTACTCGATGACCAAATTAGTCATTTTTAAATGACTAAATGAGACATTTATTTGCCAAATACTACTAGTGTTAGTCTGTGACTAAAAGTTTTAGTCACATAGTCATTTATTTGCCAAATTCTACTAGTGATAATATGAGATCTTTATTTAAGACTTGGAAAACATTGAAGTAGTGATTAAGTAAGAAAACTCCTTTTTAGTGAGAATCTAGTAAATAGAAAAAACACTAGAAGGTTACAAAACAAAACAAAATATGAAATAGAATGTTTTTGTGTATTTCAAGATTGCTTGATCCCTAAGATGCTCGTGCATAATAGAAGAGGAAGAAATGGGAGAATTGATATTGAGGAGGTGGATTCATATATTGTTTCATTAGTGTTTGGGTAGCTCCTAGCATGGAACCTTGTTACTCTAGAATAAATGGGAATTTTATACTACTAAGGGGAATAAGGAACTATTGGGGATGAAAAGATAATGATAGAAGAAGGAGGACCCAATAAGAGATACTTACAATTTAGAAGTCATTGCAGTCTATACTTGTTCCTGTTGATCTTTCTATTAAATACTTTCATCTTTCCTCTACATATTCTTTAAGGAAGGATCATTGACCTTAATGGTTTTTATCTTATTTTAATCCTTAAGATCATCATACTCACCCCTAATGGTTTGAAATGGTATTTTCTTAGTGGTGGATTCTCCTTGGGATAATGGTGAATTGATGGTGTGTACTTTTGTAGTTATGGGTGATTTTTTATGGTTGATTATCTTGCGAAGGATTGGATAACTAATGAGATAATTAGAATTTCCCCCTTATCCTTTGGGTGGGGACCTTTTGGGTAAGTTCCATGTGATACCCCTTGTGTTGATACTCTTTTATGTTGATATTGTACTTATTTTGTGATGGTGATCAGTTCACCATTTTGATTGTGTGTGGATTCATAGTTTGGTTAGTTTTTGCACTTGATATTACATATGATGCTTGATGATACATTTCATGGTGATTATGTTATATGGTTATGTTATGGTTTTCTTTAATATATATGTTGAGATGTTGTGATTCTATGTTTCTATGGTTTCTGATGTGTTTGCTAGTGAGTCTTGGTGAAAGGACATAGTGGCATCACTTGCTTGCAAGTGCCCTACTACCTCACGATTACCTTTCACAATGTGTCTGTAATGGAGATTTACATGCTACTTGATGTTTGTTTCTATGTAGGATGCAAGTACTGGACACCAACTCCACCTGCTTGACAGGTTTGAGCATGTCCCATAAACCCAATGTGTATGATGTTGAAAAAGGAGTTGATAAGAAAGTATCCCCGTCCCAAGTTCGTCACTTTGTTGTGAGTCCAATGGTGTCTTTGTCTCAACCTCATCTTTGTTTAAGTTTGGGTTATTGTTGATTATTTATTTTAGTATGTAAATGTTTGCTATTTAATTAATCTTTATTTTATGTGTGATTAATTAATGTTATTTAGTTGATATAATTATCTGTAAGAAATTGAAGTTAAAGTTAATTAATTAATTTTTCTTGATTGAGTGGATAATTTAAATTAAAATATTAGATCCTATCATGTGAATTAGAATTTTTAATTTGCATAAGGTAAGTGGTATTGATTTTTGAATTTTTAAATTAATTAAATAGTATATAATGTTTTATTATTATTAAAAGAAAAATGATTAAAATTAGTTAATTTATAATTAGAGTATTTATGGGAGTGAAATGGAATTTAATAAAAATCCTTGTTTAAAAATATTCTCGGAGAGAATATTGGCATGTTGTGAATGGTAGGAAGTTTCTTCACGGAAAGAAATTGGATGTAGATTAGTTTTGGGGTTTTGGGGTTTTCTGGTTTAAAATTTGAGGAGGTTTACAACATATATTTTGTGCTCATATTTTGTTTCTTGCTAGAGGTGAAGTTTCTAGAAAGGTTTTAGAAGTTGAATCCTAAAGGCGAAGCTTTGCTCCAACCCTCATTCTTTCAACCTTTGGGAAAATAGGTTCCTTTACTATTTATTTAATTATTTTCTTGTTTTGAAAAGATTTCCTGAAATTGTTTGTAAAGGAGGAAATTTTCTTGACTTAGTTTAAACCCTCAGTAGAAATGTTTGTTGATAGCTTATGAGTAGAAAAGTTTGTTAAAAGTTCCTCTATAGAAAAAAATTTGTTCTCAACTGATGAAGTTTTGTTGTGATTATTTTGTTGCCTCTATAGAAATTTTTATAGTAAAATCAGAGAGCCTCATGAAATAAAATCATTTTTAAACAATAGGAAAACTACATAAGGAAAACAGTAGAAAACCTACCTTTGTAGGTTGCAAGTGGAATCCTCTGTCAAAATTGTGAAATTGAAACCTTTGTGAAATTGGTTAAATATTTCCTGTAGATAATTATTATGTTTTTCCCAATTTAATTCTATTTATTTGAAAAAAAAAAAAAGAATCTCAGGTAATTTTGAAAATCTTCCTATAGAAAGTTTTATGGAAATATTTTTCCCAATTAAAATATTTGAGTTGATTATTATTATATATATATATATATATATTTGAATACATACATATACATATATAAAATATATATATACTTTTGTGTATATCCATAGAAATCTTTCTAGAGAAATTTTATTGTATTTCAAAGAAACTTGTTACAAATTTTCATACGCAATGTTATTGAAATCGCAATTTTTAAAAATCAAAAGGGAGGCAATTGGGGGGGGGGTGGGGGGGGGCTGGGCGGGGCTATCCCCACAGCCGTTTCCCCCTCATGGGAGGCGGCAATGAGGGCAACATCGGCACTGCCAACACAGTCGGCCCCCACTATGGGGTTCAGCCATGTACAACCACCGCCCTTTCTTATATGATTTCTTTAAAAATCATATTTTTATTTAGATTTAATTTTAATTTATTTTACTTTTAAATATATATTATATATAATATATATTATTATAATATATTTCATATATAATATATATATATTGTATTTATAAATTGTTAGGAAATTAATTATTGTAATTTTTTTATTGATAATTAAATAATATAAATAATTAAATAAATATTTAAATGATTATTTAATTATGATGAATGTGAAAAGTGCATGGATTAGGAATTTAATTTACAATGAAATATTTTAAATAGAGAAATAGATGTTTACTATAATGTGTTATCGTGAAATTAGAAAAAAAAATTGTTTTAAATTCCTTATTATATGATGATTGGTGAGTCAATAGTTGTTTTCGCTTAATTGGCTTATGGTCATATGGGAAACCTTTAAGTTATTTATTCTTCTATAGGAGCTTAAGTTGTTTTTTAAGACTTCCAGAGGCATGGGAAAATGATGTTGTAACTTTGATCTTTTAATTTGATACTTGTTCCTGTTTTGACTATAGTTGTGATCTAAAGTTTACTCTTGGGTTGTACTCGTCTTTATGTGTATTTATTCATATGACTTTTGGAAAGATGGTTTTTCCTCACAAATGTTCTATTTTGTAGTTCAATGTTCTTGTTGGTACAACCCCTTGGAATATGTTGTTGTGATTTGGGTTTCTAGGGAGAGTGGCTCTACGTGGGTGTCGACACACAAAGGTGTTGTCAGGATAACCAATGTTAGAGTTTGAGTAATAAGTGATAACCTAATTAATTAATTAGGGGTGGGTAGTTAAACATTAACAAGATAATTTTGGATACCTCATCTACCTGTTAGTGCTTTCGCAGACTAAAGGTGGGCTGAGAAGGTTATGGTTGGAAAGATTGTTGCCTCATCTCCATGAGAGGTTAACAGTTCTGCACAAGTCACCCTATGGGGCCGATGCCTAGAGAGGCTGCCAAGATAACCATAGATGGGGGTGACGCCTAGAGAAAGGCAATCAGGACAACCCATGTAGGACTGTGTGATGACACTCTCCTCTAGTATTCCCTTGAGTTGTTTTTATTGCTAACCTCTGGAAGTGGTCTATTGATATGTTTTGGTGATTTATTGTTGTTATGTTTTGGAAGTGGTCTATTGATATGTTTTGGTAATTTATTGCTGTCATGTTTTGGAAGTGGTCTATTGATATGTTTTGGTGATTTATTGTTGTTATGTTTTGGAAGTGGTCTTTTGATATTATGTTTCCCTTTGTGTGTTTTAAATTTCCATGCTTGGAGTTTAGTCTTGTGTATTTGTTTGGATGTTCTTGGTCAGGGATGCTTTCTTATCTACTCCTAGCACGGGTGTGGTCGGGTGGAACATGCTACGCACCCTGTTGGGTTCCCTATCTTGCAATTGTACCTTTCAATGCAGATTTTTGTAGAGACAACTTGATCTAGAGTTTATATGTTTCCAGATGTATACTTGTACTTTTGTCATAATTTGTGTATTGATATGTTACTCTCCCATGTATTGGGTAGACTTATGATGTAATCTTGAGTAATTTCTCAATGAGATGTACTTGTAGATTGATGTAATGTATAATCACATTATGTAATTCATTCTTGAATCATAATTGTTAATATTGTTAAGATTGTGTTATATATGAGAAAATATGTTCTTTATATTTCCAAGTATAATCTATTAAGAATACATGTATGGTTTCCAATATGGTTTATTCTTGTCTCATTGCTTATCTTTAATAAATGTTTAAATGATGACATGTGAACGAATGAGTTATGTTAGTAGAATTGGTAATTACTTTTATCAACTTTTTTATGGGATAGATTACATAATGTCACCTCGTGTACCCCAAGGGACTTAGGTGTTTAACTTGTAATCATTAGCTATGTTAGTTACATTAGTAGACTTAGTGTTTATTCTTTATGTTTTCAAAAAAAAAAATTGTTGCATTTTTAGTTGTCCTTTGGGTTTTGCGTGATGGGGCGTTACATTCCACTTCAAAGAAGAATTGACTTTACTTTTTTATTGGAATATATGTCATTGTGGTGGAAGCTAGCCCTTATTACTCTCAAGCATAATAGTTGGTTAATTAGTTTATGTCATTTTAACTTGATGTAGTAGTAGCTACACTTATGAAACTTGTTGGAATTATTTGAATCGTGTATGGATTGGTTCTACCTATAACTCATCTATTGATGAAATGATCACAGTCTCACTATGCATGGGTGATGCCTCTGAGGTGAAGGATAAAGAAAGGCTATTATGAGTCTTAAATCATATAATTTTTGAAACTACTCATCTAGTTTAAATCTTATTGGAAGTGTTTTGAGGTGATCTTTCTCCTTTTGATACCTCCACCATTTATCATATTTATGCTACTTTCATCTATAGGGTTCATTTCCTCTTCAATCTTCAACCTAGGCTTTTGTATACATTTTTTAGCCTTGCTTATGTTGATCTTATAGAGACATCTCATAAAACACCTAATAGGGTCATAATTCTATTTGTTTGTTACTATATTTAGTTGAATATATATCATTTATCCTTGCATAATTCCTCTTGATGATGAAAATAATGTAGGGTTGAGGCATTGAGTATTAGGCCTACTTAAGCCTACCATTCCTAAATTTTATATCTATCAAATCTACCTACCTCATGTATTTAAGTATATATCATTTTGGATATAAACTTGGGGAGCTTGTAGATATGCCTAGAGAAACCATAAAATTTAATTATGGTGTTGGTCTTACTAAAATACCAATCTCCCTTATACCCAATAGTTATCATATATGTGCTTGAATTTGATCTCATTGAGATGACTTCTCATATGAAATAAATAATGGTAGGGACCATGAAATTTCACTAGTTTGAGTTCTAATCTAAGGTAGTAAGACTAAAATTAATAGGGTCATATCCCTTGGCTAAACTAGTCGCCTACATATTGAGGTGTTGGTACAAATTAAAACATTGATGCAATATCATGTGAATAGTGTAAGAGGAGAACCTAAAGACCTTAAAATAAGGATAATTAGAGAGTTTATCATGAATATGGTCCATCAAGAAGTGTGATAAGTTAGCCTTTAGGTCTCCAAACCCATAAGATCTCATAAGCTTGTGAGTCATTATCAACTAGTCTAGGTAGACACCTTAGTTTCTTTTCATTCCTATAATGAAGGTAATCATTCTTCAAAAGTTGGTTGTGTTAGATTCAAAGAGTATAAAATGATGGGGATTTATTGGGCTATTATAATTCCTCATTTGGGTAGATCTCTCTAAGAAAGTTCAATTTATCTAAATCAATATTGTCATAGTGCTAGGAAGGCTCATAAGGTCCAAGGGTAGACATGTCATTTGAAGGCATTATCTTTCCCATTCCCTTTGAGAGTATGGGTCTTGGGATCATATTTTTATAATACATGAAAATTTTAGGGAAATAATAAATGAAGAGAACCATACACCTGATTAAGGAGGTCATCCATATCTTATATGCACAACTCTCTTTAGATTTATTGGGGTTTTTTTCATGAGATATTTTAATTTTACCAAATGTAGTTTCTTATAGGGAATTGGTGGTTCTAGACAAGATAGTTTCAAAAATGGAATCTTTCTTATCTTGAATATCTTAACAATTTGAGAGAATGATTTAGGTGCACTTAGCTTTAGTACAAGGTTATTTAGATACCTTGTTGTGAAGGATGAGAAAGAGATACCAAAATCTATTATAGTCATTGTACTTTATTTGCATTTATTTGGCTACTTTAATAGTGGCTCCAATGGGCCTTTTCCCATGTCCTTCATCTTGCTATTAGGATTTTTATCTACCTTGGAATCTTCTTGTAGTTGATAACTAGAGCTTGTGAATTCACATATGCTCTTTTTCTTTGCTCTTCTTTAACTCTTAGGTAAACTTTATCTCTCCACTTCTCTCTTATCTACAATCACTTAACTCTTGATGAAATAATTAAACCAATAATATATACCATATCTAATTGAGATAGTTGAAAATACCTAAGTTTATATTTTACATCATTAACTTGACAATTATGTAAGGTGGATTATGCTAAATTAAAATTGAAATTTAGATTATGTATCCTTGATGATGTGGTGCAAAGGTGTGTCTTCGGAGTATTGACATTCAATTTTTCCATTGATTCCTAGTAGTTTTAGTGTGTGGCATTGGCAATAATATGAGTGAGATCCTTTTTAATTTTGACAAAGCTTTTTCATTAAAAATTATCAATGATCCATATTTTATCTTGAAGTTCATAATATGGTCACTAAGTATTTACATTCTAATGATGAGCAAGAATCTCAAGAAAGGAATGAAAGTTGTCAAATAAAGCTATTGTGACATGATTGGATGGCTCATATCATTATCATAAAACACAAGGTAAAACCCTTTCTTGTCCTGTTAATTCAGTTTTCTTAAAAAAATTACTATGCAAATAAATATTTAATGCATAGGAGGCTAGGAAATTTATATTAGAGGCACTCTAACATATCAAAATAATATATATTGACATGTAAGGGTCATAATGAGGACTCAAAGGCTGGGAAATTCATGTTCTTCAAGATCGAGTACTTTTGAAATTGAACAAAGGAAATAGGACAAAGGAATGGACAAGGAACAAATAGGGCACTTGTGGTATATATGATACACATATTATATAAAATTCCCTATATCTTATAATAGGACATTAGTAGACAATTAATGAGATAAAAAAAACACATTACAATTATAACACAAATGTGTCACAATTCATACTCACACTCTAGAGATGCCATAGCACAATACAACACTCATAAAATACATCATTAATGTATGAAGAATGACTACACAAGTAGAAGAATTAACATGATTACGAGACAAACTCATCATGGTGGTCAAATGAGGAGATATAGTTTCCTATAACATAATGCTAGGGTACTTGACCAATAATGTCATTTCTCACAAAAAAGTAAGAAAATAAGGAGATGGTGCATCTATCTCTAATAAATGAAGACCCTAACACTAGATTCATGCTTTAGTTCATTCCTAGACATAATAACACATCAAAATGATATATAAACAACAATCTAACCTTAAGATAACTCCCATATAAGGTAGAATGGTTGAAAGATTCAAAATATCACCTTTATTAAACAAGTTACTAATAATCTATAATAAAAGGCACAACCACAACAAAAAATGAACAATAGCTAACATGAAACAACAAAATTCATCAAATAAAGTTGATGGGAAGGAAAAGAAAACCACAACAATCAATTCTCAATAATTTTTTACAATATTGACAACTACCTACTATGATAATTTCATCCCTTTTGAGTGTTAATTCCTTTGCATTCAAGGGATTTCTATATCATTTTTAGCTTAAACCCTATACATGCATATTTCCCCTAGCATAACATGTGAACTTCAATAAGGAAGAAACATGAATTTGAACAATATGATCCTATTTGACTCCAAAATTAGTTTTAAATATGAACAAGAGATCCTACTAAAATTTATACAACACAATCAACTCCAAGAACTAGGTTCCCAACCTTAACATAATTCATAAGGGCTAGAAAACTAAATTTGATAACAAGGTCAAACCAATACAAGCCACAAATATAGCAAAAAAAAGCTAAAACTTCCCCATGTTTATGATAGAATATAAATGAATCAAAATAATTAAATGTGACACTCCTAAGTATCATATGCTATGGTTATGAGTATGCAAAATAATAATTTCAATTATAGAGAAAAATACACTATTCATAAGCATGCAAATCCCTTTTAATAATGCAACAAAATAATCAAACATCCAAGCATAACTCCAAACCATAAGATCTAAGAGTAAAAACATACTACCATTGAATTAAAATAATTCAAGAGATTAGATTTAATTCATATAATAATTATCAAGTTACTTCCAACTTTTAATAAAATTTAGGCCTAAGAACATAAAATTAAAACTTCACAATACATGAAATTTTAATAAGGAGGTAGGATAAAAAGCTAATTTAAATAACAACAATGCTAGATACCTAATTTTCCCAAATATAGATGGGTAATAATCAATTACAAGATAGTTCAAGGTCATCATACAACTTACAACATGCTTTACACAATATCTTGATTTAAAAATATTCAATTACATGAAGCCATGAGAGTAAACAATCAACACATGTAAATTATGATAAATTTACACATACTCCAAGATGCTTTTCCATGGTCCTGGACATGTAAACTAATAGAGGTGAATTATCTATCACTTGAGCAATGTGAAACCTTGAGGCCTACCCCACTATATTGAGATGCAAGTGCCATGATCATCAAGCACACAACACAATCAAGCATGGTTTTAACTAATAAATTAGACCTACACTAGAATTTAGTTACATAAGAGGACACAAAGGGGGCCCTAATAAAAGGATTTTTTTTACCTTAGTTATCTAAGACAAATAGGATTCATGAGATAACACTATATCAATTAACACCAATGATAGTAGGTGTATCAAACCACAAATTTAATCCCATATTGTTTGGAAGATAATATTCTCTTTCCTAAAAAAATTGCGTCAAACTCTATATATTATCCCATAAGGTTTAAAAGAATGTTGTTTTAATTTTTTCTTTGTTAATTTATTAAACATCATATTTTATTACATGAATGAATCCAATATTTTCTTATTCCTAGATGTCATCTAATAGGGTCATAGGAAGCATGGTCACTCCAATCCTTTACTTATTTATTGCTAGCTACCATAATCTAAGAGATTTCTCATCCAAATGGTTGTTAGGATAAGACAATTTAGGTTTTCACACACACTCCCCCACATAATTCCACTTACAATTTTTTACTAACCTTATTGAATCATTAAGCCACAAAATAAAACACTTAGAAGAATTCATAATTTCTAAAATTATTTTTTTTGAATAGATGAGTTTCTTTAGTAGAGGACCTTAATATTTTCACCTAAAAAATGATACTCAACAATTCAAAATATAAACATAGCCTCTTGATCTAAATTTGAAGGGAATACACTTTTTAAGGCATCAGAAATTTAAGAGAATTTTTCAAGGTTTTAGTGGCAATTTTGTATTTTCACTAAGATTTTAAAAGTACCAATTGAAATTCTAACACTACACTTTTAATCCTAAACAACTAACATACAATATGCATTCAATTTATACCCATCATGGGGTTTGTCATCTAGTTGAGAAAAATAATTTAAATGCATAAATTCTTCATATCATACTAAAATAAAAATAATACATTACTTTATGGTGGCCCACGAAGAAAGTAACACACTTTTAATTTTATTCCTAAAAAGAAAATAGCATTCTCTCCCTTTTTCAATTTAGGATATATAATAATAAAATTTAATTTAAATGTACATTATTATAATTAAAAAGTAAATAATTTGAGAATAAGCACCCAAATTGGAGATGCAAACCTAAAACAACCAATCTAATATTCTTTCAAGTGAGATATTTAATCGAAAAATCACAATCCTTCCAAGCTCCAATTCTTTAAATTTTTCCTTGAATGCAAGCAATTTTTTTAAAGAAAAATGAACTTTTTTATTTTTACAATTTGCATAAGATAAAACAGATCTAGATAAAATATTATAGATGAAAAATGAACTCTTTTTCATATAACATAAAACCTAGAACACTTGCAACCACAATATTTTTCCCTCATGAGAATAGATTTACACATAAATATCTATAATGACCCTCTAAACTTTCCATAACAAGTTCTTTTTCATTTTATAACAAGTTACAAATTAACTCACAAGGTATATATGCACATAAAGGCTTTTATTTTTACATAAATACTTGATGAAACTAGTATTTTTAAAGACCTTTAAATTCTCCATTTCAATTCCAAATGTCCCAATTAATATTTTAAGTATAATTAATCATTTTACTAGGTTATTAGTTTAATCCCAACTCATAACAAACAATATGCACATATAGAAATAATACAAGTACACAAGGAACATACACATTATTAGTTTTATGCAAATGGATGCCTATAATTGCACAAAATTCAAATAACACAAATCTCACATCTTATTACTCCGTCGAGCAAGATTAGTTTACATGGGAAAACAAACCATGTGTTGGCCTCTAAATCAACCACCTTTGGTTTTAACCATATATCTAGACACTTAATTAATACTTCAAGCATACACCTACATGATATAAATAGTCAGAGCAAGAGATATAACAACCAATTGATGTAAGATAAATAAGAAATATTCAATTAGTGAGCACATCATTTATATTTCAACATAAATATTTCAATTAAAGCATAACAAAATTAATATAAGTTACATTTTTGAACTACTGATAGTCAAATTGCTAAATAAAAAATATTGCAGTTAATCAATTAACACCATATGAATGTTATAAAAATAAGAAGATGAAAGAGCTATATAAGTTGAATCATAAATTAATAACATAAATCTAAATAGACAAAGCAACTATCCTAGTATCAATATACAAATTTATAGAATATTATATAACATCTTAGATACAAAACTGCACAACAAAGAGAAAGGCACAAACACCTATGGGCCTTACATGACACATATTTGAAAGCAAAAACTAACATGAAGAATTATCAAATAACACATGAAAAAATATGGAAACTAGTGGATCTATTTATGGGGAGAATAAAGTAGGCTTTAAAGTGGGGCTTTAGATAGATCTCCTTGACTAAGATCAATGATGCATAGCTACTATGTAGCAAGTTAAATAATAAAAAATAGCCTAATTTTTGGCTAGGATAACATATAATAGTCTACTCCAAAGTGATTCAAAATCTTATTCAATGTCCCAAATGCCAATATCATTTAACAATCTCTTGATGCTTTCTTATTATATTTTTGGATAATTCTTCATTTTTCTAGTTGTAGCATATGTGTAAGCTTTATTAACATAATAGCATTGGTGGGTGACTTCTCGCACTAGTAGCTCAATTAAATTAGGTTCCATTAAGGATAAATAGTCTCCTATACCCCATTTAGGAGAGATTCTATCAACCCATAGAGCTTTCATTATGTGTATGTTCCATCCCCTCTGGTAGTTTAAACTAATTCTCTTGATACTTCCAAGTAGATTCATATTGGTTGAATGTACAAGTCCATTTCATTGGCAATAAATTTTTGAGGAAGATTAAAATATATGTTATATTTTGGGGTAAATTGTGTTATTCCTACCCTAAGAACCACTTGGGTATTATCAGTTAAAATTGTGTCAAGGATGCTAAACCTAGTGAATATGTCCTCTAAAAAGTTAATGATGACCACTTTGATTGAATTCTAGTTGTTCTAAGCTATTATGGGCCTTCTAGACTCAACAATAATGTATTTTTGGCTCTATGAAACACCTATGATAGGGCTAAGTACGAGATTCAACTAAATTAGGAAAGAATTTTCAATTCATGGCTTTGGCACCATGTTGGAGCAATAATAAAATGAATGCAATATCCAAAATGCTTCCACAAATGAATTAGCACACAAAATACCAAAAATATAATAAAGACATGTATGAAGAATTTACAATGAACTCCTTGTATATGTAGGAAAAGGAGGAAGAAGGAAGGTGAGAGCGAAACATTGACTGACCCCCCTAAGAAGTGTGACACGTAGAACACTTAGGACAAGTGTGAAAGAATGTGTTATGTACCTATGAGGTGAGATAAAAAACCTCTAAATGAACTTAAGCTAGTGTGAATAGGCCTACTAAGAACTATATAAATGTAAGGTAGTTAGATAATATCTATTCTCAAATTAACAAATATTAGATGTTATATTAGACAAGTTGTAATAAATATATAAGCTCCTAGAAAGGGAAATGGTTGTCATATGTAGGAAAAATTATAATTCTTAGGTAATCATTTTAACAATTTACATATTTATATTATCTTGTTTAAGAATATAAAAAATATATATATTATTAATAAAAAATATAGTAGTTCTTTTGAAAAGGAACATCAAAGGACATAAAGTTTCCACTCATTGCTTGGGAAAAAATTGTAAGCCAAAATTTGTTGGTGATGTGGGACTTAAAAGATGGTCTACAATAAATAAAACTTTAGGAGCTCAAATAAGATGGAGGATGTACAAAAATTCACACCTCAAATGGGAAAAAAATTTACAACATAAATATTTTCCCCAAGAGCTTTATAAAGGATTCTAATAATGACCAATCCTCCAAAGGGTCAACAAGGTGGAAATTTATACCTTCATTTAGGGAGGTGATAACCAAAAACATCACTTGAGAAGTGAAAAGTGGGAGAAAGGCCCTTTTTTGGGAAGAATCATGGAATGGATATACACACCTGAGTGAACTTCTTGATATAACAAAGGTAAGATAAATCTTAGAGAATAGTTTGAGTGAAATAGTAAGAGAATACATCATATATAGGAAAGCGATGAAATTTTGGGAATGATAATAGAAGAGTATAGAGGGAGTCAACATACTGATGGAGAAAATTAAGAGCTTAAATAGGGAATTGGTAGCTAAGGAAGTATTGATTTCAAAGGAAGAAGACTATATTAGGTTGTGTAGAGTAAAATTGAGAAACTACAATGTGAAAATAGGGTGTATTTTGAAGGAGACAACAATTAAGAAAGAGAATTGGCAAGTGCATATGCATTGGAATAAAAATTTCTTGCCCAAAGCTAGGACATTTATGGGGCCCTCAAGATTTGTTATGTGCAAATATGAAGGATAATTAATAGATCAACTGCTACTTAACTGTAAGTTTGTAAAGGAATGGTAACTACAATTCTTTTTAAAGCTAAACTAGCACAACTCAATTTTGTAGGATATTTTGGAGCATTTTAACTCATGGTTGATTCTTTACAAGTTAGGCACCTTCTCCTACATCTTGATGGTATGCCCCTCATTGGTAGTATGTGATATTGAGAAAGAGAGGACAATGAGAATCTTTAAGAAAACGAGTTGTCAATTGAGTACTTTTTGGAAAAAATAAAGGGGGAAATCAAACAAGTTGTAAATAATATAGCTAGAAATCAAAGCATGAAGAATTATAATTCATTGGTTGGGGTAATTAATTGGTGAAAAAATGGTATGGTTCAAAGGTATCCCTCATTAGTGGGGTTGGAAGGGCTAATCTGTCACAAAACATCAAAAGTAGGATAAGTTGGACAACTCCACCTTGAGGGGAAATTTGGGAGACTCTCGTGCTAGCTATATGATAAAAAATCACAAAGGCCTCATGGTTGGTGCAACATCTATGGGATTTGAAAAAGGGATAAATAATGAAGTTAAGGTGCACATGCTCCGTTTGGGAATAAAAACATGTAATCTATTTGGGTTCAAGAAAGTGCAGGTGGAGAGTGATTCAATGGTCACTGTTAATTCTATCAAGAACATGGGGATACTGAATTAGAAGATAATTAGAATATTGAGTCAAATATGGCCAATAATGGAAAATTTTGAAGATTTTACTTTTAAACATTTCTATAGGGAAATCAAATCCCATGTAGATAGGTTGGTGAAATTTGCCATAGATATTGAGAAAATGTGTATTGTAGAGAGATCATCATTGATGTGGCAAAGTTTGGATACTACCATATTTAATGACATCCTAGTCTCAGTCTTGTCCTATGAATGACCTTCACAATGTGGTAGCGTGGAGATTCAAAACATGAGTATTTAAGGTGAGATATCCTTTGGCTATTGAGTCCCTAACACACATATAATATTGGAAGATTTGCATTTATAACATGTGAATGACCAATAAACATTGAAATTTGTAAATTCACTTAATTGTGACTAGTATTGTGACACCATAGATATGATGGTGAGGTTGATAGCTAGGAAAAGGAAAATTTATGTCTTGGGGTGAAATTTTAGACTTTTTTTCGAGATTTTTTTTGAGATAAACTTCATGACAATGACCCACATAATGTGGATAACTCTAGGTGATTTGTTCCTTTTGACTATATGTAGATATCAAATAAATTATAATATATATCTTTGATATTCATGGTATAGAAGTTAGCAAGTTGAAAGAGACTATACAAGTGATCATTGATTCGTCGTAGGTGGCACCAAGGCCTTTGGGTTATTCTAAATGACGCAAGAACCAACATTGGAAAGTATTTAGGAAGTTTTACTAATAAGTGGGAGGTATTTTCCATAGCATGTCAAATTATAATATTGCTACCAGGATTCAATTGTGTAGTTTTATGAGTCAAACTCATTGAGTTTTACAATAAAATTGACCACCGTAAAACTCATTGACCCATGGGTCAATGAAATTGACTCATAAAACTACACAATTGAATCCTAATAACAATATCATAATTTTTATTAAATTAAAATCTTTGATTATAGGTCATTAGAGGGACTTAAGTCACGTCACATAAGGCATACCTAGATGACTTTCATAAGGTTTTAAGCACCAAAAAAGCAAAATATAGGCTCTCAATGTTCCTAAAACCCATATATTATTTAGAAGAGGAGTGTTTGCTTTGAAAAGGTCAAATTTCTTGAAGGCCTTTGGATTAGTTTCAAGTTGAATGGGTCTTTTCATACAAGGCGTGGATGCTATGTTGCTGTTCTGTCAAAGCATATTGCAGAGCCAAAGAGAGGGTCATGGCACATTGCATGCATAGAGAGAGTTCTCAGGAGTCAAGGATAGATCATCCCCACGTGCCCAAACCCTTCCAGGATGAAGGCTTCACGTGGTTATAGCTCCACAACTCTCAAGGTATGTACGACACTTTGGAATACCTTCTGTAAAATGTGCACTCTGTCATTTTGTGGCAGTCGTTGAAATGGACAATGTGAGGATGCCTCTTCCTGTACAAAAGCCTCCTACAACGTCTGTGACATCCCATCTCCTAGCTCAGTGCCTCTGAGAACATCACAAACCCAAACTGTGGTTGTGGAAAATCCAATAAAAGTAAGCGAAAGTGTCAAGCTGGTTGATCTTGATGTGATAGGAAGACCATGTCTTGTGTCCAGTATTGTGGAATATTAGTATCTAGATTACTATCAGACATGAAAAGAGTCTTGGAACATTGGAGAGATATCTACAAATATATGCAAGTGAACAAAGTTATGCTGTCCAAGTGAGGTTTTAGTGTTGTCACATTCTCGAGAATGGTAAGGAGGTTGCGGTTAGAAGAATGGACACGACATCCCTACAAGGTGAAAGAGAATTCAGAATAATTTATCAATCGGGGGAGGGCTCGGGTCTCCATTTATTGGAGAACTCAAAAAGTAAATTGTAACATGAAGAAGCATAAGGGAGTTATGTTTTTGATAAACATCAAAACAATATAGAGATGTTTCCAAGGTCAGAACCAGTTATAAACTGGTCACAAGGTACAGAGAAGGATAATTTCGAGGTAAGGTAATCTATGTTGCATGTTGAGAGCAGTGAAGACACCAAAAGAACGTTTATTGTCTTCATGATCAATGGGTGAAACTTGAATACACAACAGACCTCATATAGGCTTAAAGCAGAGGGTAAATGGTTTTCCATGATAGTAACAATAAAATTGAGGTTCATCAAGTTCATGACAGTTATAAAGATTGTTAGAGGAGCAGCAGCCTTTTGATTGATCCAGAGATGCTGGCACCTTTTGAGACCTCACTGGACAACTTTGGAGTAGATATCTTGGATGATGCTAACTCTAAAAGTGTACTTAAAAAGAGGGATCCTTGGGAGATATGAAGAAAACTGCCCTCTTGGAGGGCAGGATAGCGTTGTCCTGCACACCATCACCCTCAGAGAATTAGGAAGACTTGTAAGTACTGTCACACCTTAAATGTCGAAGATATGACTGTCTGTGAGTGTTTTATGAGTTAGTGAAGAGTTTTACAAGAGGGCAGTGAAAAAATAGTATACACTGCATGAATAAGGCATTGCTACTTACAGGTGAACATGACAGTCCATGACATTTCATAAGGACAGTCCGTAGGGCATAGATCAAAAGGATGGTGCCAAAGCCTATGAGTGACATTGCCTATGAGGAAATATTGATCTATTCACTGTTGATGGAGGCAATAAGTGGTTATGAAACAAGTAAGCCAACACTCAGTAGATGATAGTGCCAATGCAGTGTTGGAGTCCTCATGAAGCATAATGTTGATGCTCAGCTAGTCACCACAAACAATATACTACAGTATCTCCCATGGACAACCTACAATAAGTTATGACAGTAGTCCTTCAACTAGGGAAGACCTTGTATAGGTCTGAGACATATAGGATGCATGTGAAGGCAATCCCAAAAGCACAGTTCACAAATGAAATGTGCATGGTCACAGGGCAGTCAACAACATAATAAAGATATTGTAAAGCCCTGTTAAGAGTGCGTGTTGTCTTCAAAGTGCTAAACATCTGTATGAGGGCCTATTTACCTGTAAGAAACATTGCCAAGCCATATTGTGAGAAAACTATGCATTTTAGCAAACAAGAAGAATAATGAAAAGATAGCTACAGACCTGTTATGATAGTGGTGGTGTTTACTGTTGAAGAGGGCAAACCTGGAGACAAGGATATAAATTATTATAGATATGACAGAATTCAAGTGATAGTCCATGAGCCAACACAAGGTACAAGTCTCTCTATAAGGTTCCACTAAAGATGGATTAAACCACAAGCATGGTCAATGGAATAGTTCAAAGAACAGTCATCATTTATGATAGTCTTATATGACAGTGAGCAAGTATCAAAATAGTCTTAAGGGCAGTTTTATGACAATTTCAAGTGTTTAATAGAGATAACAATGTCAAGTATCAAAAATACAATCAAAATAAGCCTAAAAGACGGACTGCAACAGTCTACAACAAACAATGGTGTACAGTTCTAATAGACAGTAAGGTCTCCAGTGAGGTTTCTTCAAAGAATGCATGATAAAGATAGGGCAGTTAATGACAGCACTTTTCGCCTATGTCTATAAGTGTGTATTCATGACTGTCTAGACAATGAAATCAACCCTTGTGTAATAGTTCACAAATGGCACGAAGACAAGTAACAATGGCATGCAATGTCAAGAGGGCAGTCAAGCATGCTAACAATCTACACCAAGAATGATAGGAATGTTGCAGGTTTGTGATAAGGACAGGTCAAAAGAACTAGTGAAAATAGTTCAGGAATAACAATCTATTTAGTGTTGAACAATGTAGTGAGCTGTTGGTAGACAACACATGAATGATAGTCCATAAAATGTAAGGGCAATTAGTGACAGTGACAGGGGGCTTAGCATGGGTTGTGTGAACATAGGACAGTCAAGTGAATGTAGTTACCTGTGGATGATAGTCAACAGGGTGCCAAGGAGGCAAAGGACAGTCTCTAGTGAAGAAGACATGACCATTCCCTCTTGACAAGATTCCATGAGAAATGGTAGAGATAGATGACTTCCTAACGACAGTATCAAAAGGGCAGTTTCATCTATGAATGGCATATGTTCCCTGTGTCAAGTGACATAGAGGAGTTCAAAGGACAGCCTAGAATGATACAGGATAGTGGTGGAAAAGTGTCACATTTGCAGAATGCATATGAGGACAGCCCTAGATACAAATAAACTGTTCATGAGTAATAGAAGCACAATAGCATGAGCTGTCCAATGGATCAAAGCAATAATGACAATGCTTACAAGCCAAAGGCAGTCAAACAGGTGAACCTATATTTGCAAGGTGGAAGTAATGCTATCAAGTGAAAGAACAAGTGTTATAGATAAAGTGAAATCTTGATTTGCATAGAAGATATTGAGAGGTAGTCATTCAAAGGACAATACTCTGTGTATGACAGTGATAAGGTTTCCATAGCATCATGACAACATAAACATACACTATCAAATGTTAAATAAAAATAACAGTGTTAGGATCCATAAAGATAGTCTACACATCATGAATGACAAGCATAGGTAGAAGATAGAGACAGAGCAGTTTATGGAAGA
The DNA here is from genome assembly GCA_007258455.2 of Sequoia sempervirens. Classification (NCBI taxonomy): domain Eukaryota; kingdom Viridiplantae; phylum Streptophyta; class Pinopsida; order Cupressales; family Cupressaceae; genus Sequoia; species Sequoia sempervirens. Next base: position 35,208,745 of record VDFB02075321.1, read on the forward strand.
CATCATGTTGTTGCCAGTAAGGAGTCTCACACAGTTTGATCAAGAAAATAACATCTTGCGATGAGAAATGGCAAAGATAGCAAACTTTCAAATGGTAGTAGCATTAAAATTTCAGTGATAGTGTGGGAAGAGTAAGGTATGACAGTGATAACAGTGCATTGTCCAATGGGTCAAGAAATGTATGATAAGTGTTACAAGGAGATGAACTTCAGTAAGAGAATAGTATTGATTGGATGAACATATTTTCCACAAGACTTAAGGGATGACTTATTAGTATGAAGACCTTTTTGATTAGGAGTCATAAAGGAATCTTGAAGATGCATTGAAATCCATCAGGGAAGAAGCCTTATCCTACGCCCTCAAGGAGTCCTATTTCTCCTCAAAATCATTCAAAACATGTCCTATATATATGCAAGTGGCAGTTTCAAGGCAATAAAGAATAGTTAGGGGGTAGTAACTGTTGATTTTTATGTAGCTTGGACAGGTGTCTCCATTCCCAAGTAGTGTTATTTAATTATTTAATTATTTTCTAGAAACCTCCAAAAAGGGCTGAGTTGTCTAGATAATTATGTAATTAAATAAATTGATTTCCCTAGAGACTTCTAGAATCCAGTTAGTTAGGGTTGTTAGAGTCTATTTAATCTTAGCCATTGATTGAGATTAAATCATGGCCATTGGTTTTCCAATGAGAAAAGTATAAAAGGGGATCAATGGGCATTTGGAGAACACACAAGTATAGAGTTGAGAAAGACTTGCAGTGATAGCAAGTAAATTTGCAGTGAGAGAAAATAGTCTTGCAGTGTTAGCAAGGGCGCAGTGATAGCGTTGGGGATAGCAGCTGTGGAATTTCAGCAGGAGAAATTGAGGGAAGAATTTCCAAAGAAGAATATTGCCGGAGCTCTGCCAGTAAGAGGCAAGCAGTTTTGTATTCCTTAATTTTGCTGAAGTTTAATATAATTCCTCATCTGCAGTAGTGGTTTTCCCTTCGGGGTTTTTCCACGGACAATTTGTCCAAAAATATTGTGTTCTTTATTGTGAATGTTTTCTCCTCTATTCCTGTGAGTTTTTATTGGTGAAGTTGCAGTTGTGTTATTTTTTGATATTTGCTGAGAATTAATTTTTCGAGTCAAATAATCTATGTATTAGATAGGAGATTAATAATCAGAAACTGCAATAGAATTTTCACATGGTATCAGAGCAGATCTGAGGGCAGATAAGGCTCAACACAGGAAGGAAAGATCCTGCCTCTTCAGAATTTATTATTATTTGTTTTCTTTTATCTTTTGAGATGGCCTCAGCAGGTTTAAGAGATCAGGACAGATTGGATGGAGCCTCAAATTTTGGTGTCTGGAAAGCCAGAATTTCTTTGTTGCTGGAAGAGAATGGGATCAAGGAATATGTGACCAGTGTTGTACCTGTACCTACAGATCCAGCACAGCTCTTAGCATATAAGAAGGAAGATGCCAAGGCGAGGAGGATGATTCTTGATGGTGTCAAGGATCATATTGTTCCACATGTCGCAGAGTTAGATACAGCGAAGAAGATGTGGGATGCCATTCTGAATCTGTACCAGAATGCTACCACTAACCGGAAGCTGATTCTCAGAGAAAAGTTGAGGAATACTCGGATGAACAAGGGAGAGGACGTGACAAGTTACCTCACCAGACTCAGACTTGTCAAGGATGAGTTGGCTGCTGTTGGAGATAATCTAGGTGATGACGAGCTAGTGCGGATAGCCCTAAATGGGTTTACTAAGCAGTGGGATGTCTTTGTTCAAGTTATTAATGGACGAGACACCTTGCCGAGTTGGGATCGACTTTGGAGTGACTTCACTCAGGAGGAGCTTAGACTAAGTCTTGTCAGTAGGACCAGTAGCAAGAGTCAGCAAAGTGAGGCGGAACAGGAGAACGTTGCCCTTGCAGGAAAAGGGAAAGCAAAGAAGGGGTCAAGCAAAGGATCAAATTCACAAGGTGAGAAGAAGAAGAAGGATTTATCCAAAGTGAAGTGCTATGGCTGTCACGAGTTTGGCCACTATGTCAGTGATTGCCCGCAAAGGAAGAAAGGCAAGAAGCAGACGACAGCTTCAGCAAGTGCAGATGAGCTCTCTAGTAGAATGGAGGATGAGTTCGCTCTCATAGCTTGTATGGCTAGCTCAACCTCACAGGGTGTTTGGTATATAGATAGTGGGGCGTCATTTCATATGACAGGAGTTAGAGAGTACTTCTCCAGCTATAAGGAGGAGGACATCAGAATGCAGATTTCTATGGGGAACATGTCCAAGCTCAATCCAGTTGGGAAAGGGACTGTTCTATTTCAGAGGGAGAATGGTAAGCGGATTCCCATTCATGATGTGTTGCATGTGCCAGGCTTGGGTATGAATTTGATTTCCATATCTGTCCTTCAGGATAAAGGTTACAATGTACTCTTTAGAGGGGCAAGTGTGTTAATCAAGCACAAGGATTGGAAATCACCCATAGCTATTGGAGTTAGGAGCGGCCGGCTTTACAGGTTGCAGTTTGATACTCATAAGGCACTGATGAGCAGCAGTAATTCTAGAGATCAAGGAGAGCTATGGCATAGGAGGATGGGCCATATACATCATGGAGCACTTAAATTGCTTCGTGAGACAGTGACAGGTGTTCCTGAGGTGAGCACAGAGCATGATGATGTATGTAAGGGATGTGTGTTGGGGAAGTTTGCGAAAGCAACTTTTCCAAGGAGTGACACTAGATCCAAGGGTGTTCTTGATCTAGTACATTCAGACATATGTGGACCAATGTCGACGAAGTCTCTCGGAGGATATGAGTACTTTGTTACTTTTATTGATGATTTCTCTAGGAAGACCTGGATATACTTCTTGAAGACCAAGGATGAGGTTTTCAGTCGCTTCCAAGAGTTCAAAGCTCTTTTGGAGAATTTGACAAGCAAGAAGATAAAGGTTCTTCGGTCAGACAATGGTGACGAGTACAAAGGGAAAGAGTTCTAGGAGTTCTGTACCAAGGAAGGAATCAAGAGAGAGTGGACTGTTCCTTACAACCCACAACAGAATGGGGTTGTTGAGAGGAAGAATCGGTCTATATCAGAGGCGGCAAGGGCTATGCTGTATGACCAGGATATGCCACGTTACTTATGGGCAGAGGCATGTAGTACAGCAGTGTACATACAAAACAGGGTTCCACATAAAGTATTGGGCAAGATGACACCAGAAGAGGCGTTCTCAGGGAAGAAGCCAGATGTCAGCCACTTCAGGATATTTGGGAGTTTGGCATATTGTCACATTCCAGGTGCGACACGTTCCAAGTTAGATCAGACTGCAGAGAAAGGGTACTTTGTGGGGTACAGTGAAACCTCAAAGGCATATCGGATATTTATTCCAGGGACCAGGAGGACTATAGTTAGGCGTGATGTCAAGTTCATGGAGGACAAGGCATTCAGGAGGTCCAGAGATTTGCCAGCAGATGACAGAGTGAGCAGTTAGTGGAAGCTCCAAGGATCGTTCAACTAGAGCAAGGGCGAAGCTCGAGTACAGTTACTAGTACAAGCACAGGCTCAGGTGCTGAGAATTAGAGTATGGAGTAGCAGATGCAACAGATCCAAGAGATGCATCAGGGTGATATGGAGGTTGATACTTCATCCTCTACAGTTGGTAGCAGGAACCAGCAGTCCCAAAGTGATACTCAGGAGTTTGTGGGAGCTCCTAGGATGAGTAGTAGACATCGGAGACAACCAGCCAGGTATGATGACTATATGGCATTAGTTAGTCAGTTGGTAGATAGTGAACCTTCTAGCTATCAGGAGGCTGCACAGCAACAAGTGTGGCAAGATGCAATGGTTGAGGAGTATACCTCAATAGTGCAGAACGATGTGTGGGAGGTTGTGCCTAGACCAACAGATAGGGTAGTAGTTGGATCACGCTAGATTTATAAGATTAAGCACGGTGCAGATGGTAGCATCGAGAAATACAAGGCAAGGTTTGTGGCCAAGGGGTTCTCTCAGAAGGAGGGAATTGACTATGAGGAGACATTTTCTCCAGTGGCCAGGTATACTTCTATATGAGTCGTGATCTCTCTTGCAGCACAGATGGGATGGCAGATCCATCAAATGGATGTCAAGACGGCGTTTCTTAATGGTGAATTGAAAGAGGAGGTATGCATAGAACAACCAGAGGGCTTTGTAGCACACAGCAGTACAACCCACGTGTGCAGACTGAAGAAAGCTTTGTACGGACTCAAGTAGGCTCCCAGGGCGTGGTATGAGCGCATTGATAGATACTTGCAGGGAATGGGCTTTGTGAAGAGTGAAGCGGATGCTAACCTCTACTACTTGGCGGTTGGGGGTGAGGTTCTCATTCTTGTTCTTTATGTGGACGACTTGTTTTTAACATGTTCACTAGGGCTCATAGAGGAAATCAAGAGGGACCTCGCAGCAGAGTTCGAGATGAAGGATTTAGGGCTTATGCACTACTTTCTAGGCATGGAGGTATGGCAGACAGATGGAGAGATTTTCCTTGGACAAGGGAAATACTGCATCGAAATCTTGAGGAGGTTCGAGATGGAAGATTGCAGAGCCATGTCTACTCATATGATCACGAATTGGAAGAAGGTAGAGACATCCAGGGAGAAGGATGTAGACCCCACCTTATACAGGCAGTTGATTGGGTCTCTCATGTATTTGGTCAACACCAGGCCAGATATATCCTTTGCAGTAAACTCTCTTAGTCAGTTCATGGTCGAGCCGAAGAGAGTGCATTGGACAACAGCAAAACATGTGTTGCGGTATTTGCATGGTACAATCGAGTATGGAATCAAATATGCTCGAGGTGATGGTATCAGGTTGATAGGCTATACTGACGCAGATTGGGCAGGCAGTACAATGGACAGGAAAAGCACTTCAGGGTGTTGCTTTAGCTTGGGATCAGGAGTTGTCTCTTGGTACAGCAGGAAGCAGAAGTCTGTGGCTTTGAGTTCTGCAGAGGCAGAATACATAGCAGCTAGCATGGCGACGTGTGAGGCGATATGGCTTCGGAAGTTGCTAGTGGCCTTGTTTGGTCAGAGGGTTGAGACTACGGTGATACATTGCGACAATCAGAGTTGCATCAAGTTGTCTGAGAATCCGGTGTTTCATGATAGGTCTAAGCATATAGACATCAGATATCATTTCATCAGAGATTGTGTACAGCGCGGGATTGTTCAGCTACAGTATATACCTACAGATCAGCAGGTAGCAGACATTTTGACTAAGGCATTGGGGAAGGCGAAATTCATCTTCTTCAGAGATAGGTTGGGTGTCATGCAGAACACCTTCCTCGCTAAGAGGGAGTGTTGATTTTTATGTAGCTTGGACAGGTGTCTCCATTCCCAAGTAGTGTTATTTAATTATTTAATTATTTTCTAGAAACCTCCAGAAAGGGCTGAGTTGTCTAGATAATTATGTAATTAAATAAATTGATTTCCTTAGAGACTTCTAGAATCCAGTTAGTTAGGGTTGTTAGAGTCTATTTAATCTTAGCCATTGATTGAGATTAAATCATGGCCATTGGTTTTCTAATGAGAAAAGTATAAAAGGGGATCAATGGGCATTTGGAGAACACACAAGTATAGAGTTGAGAAAGACTTGCAGTGATAGCAAGTAAATTTGCAGTGAGAGCAAATAGTCTTGCAGTGTTAGCAAGGGCGCAGTGATAGCGTTGGGGATAGCAGCTGTGGAATTTCAGCAGGAGAAATTGAGGGAAGAATTTCCAGAGAAGAATATTGCCGGAGCTCTGCCAGTAAGAGGCAAGCAGTTTTGTATTCCTTAATTTTGCTGAAGTTTAATATAATTCCTCATCTTCAGTAGTGGTTTTCCCTTCGGGGTTTTTCACGGACAATTTGTCCAAAAATATTGTGTTCTTTATTGTGAATGTTTTCTTCTCTATTCTGGTGAGTTTTTATTGGTGAAGTTGTAGTTGTGTTATTTTTCGATATTTGCTGAGAATTAATTTTTCAGAGTCAAATAATCTATGTATTAGATAGGAGATTAATAATCAGTAACTGCAATAGAATTTTCACAGTAACCAATTAAAGACATTTGTAGCAACAACATCAACACTTTCCACCTATCCAGGAGATTGGAGGACAACTGTTGAGTCTTATGACGAGTATCTTTACACCTTTCAGTTGAAAAAGTCAAATCTACACCTTATTGGAAGGTTTGTTAGATGTTAAGGAGAAATATTAGGAAGAATCTCCCTTAGCGCTGAAAGCAGGTTTGACCTAGCATTAAGTTGTTGAAAACATTTATTCCTCAAAAAGGGACGCCTTGGACAATTAATAGGAGTTCTTTTCTAGTTTCTAGACTAAGTATTGTAACTCAGTTTTTTCAGAAGAACAGGCATTTGTAAAACTTGATTCAAGAAGAAACAATATCATTCTCAGACCTGTACTTAGTTTTGTACCTTATCAATAAAAGTTATAAGAGCTATATATTCGGTGAGATTTTTGAAGTAGTTTATCTGATCTTGTGATAATTATGTTTTATCTTATATTTCTAGTCCTATTTCTATTACTTTTATGCAAAAATATATGTGATTTGCAGGTCATAGTTTGTGTTTTCTATCAAGTTTCATGTAGGATTGAGCGGTGAATGTCATTTCCTTTTGAATATTATCATAAACTGCAAACTTTTCTATGAAATACTTATGCAAAACATGTCAGATTGTGAGTTGTGTATGTTGTAGCTTAACTTATTGGTCATATTGTGTACTCTTCAAATAAGTACAAGTCATAAAACATCTAATGTGTCACCTCTTTTATTCTTTTAAGTTCATTTTATGTTTTTTTTTCTCTTTTCTTTGCAACAACAGTAAAGTAAGTTAGTTTTTAGGTGCTAGACTAGGGGAACTGGCCCTCTGTGGAGATTCACTCGAATATACAGGTCACCCACAGCCTAGGAGTATTTCCATGGTGTCAACTGAAGAGAGATTTAACCCATTACTTTCTCAAGGGTGCAATTCAGTCTAACAAGTACATTAGCCAAATTTTAATGCACTCCTTGTTGGACAATGGATCCATTTTACTCTTTTGGTTGTTGATTTCAACAACGCCCTCTGGAAGCATCAAGCAAAGTGGAGGATCAATTTTCAATACTTGTCACAATGGATGCATAATTGACAGGAATTGATTAGATCTTCTTTGTTGAAGTAGATTTTGTCGATAATGATGATGAAGATGACATCAAACAAAGGGCTGAAAATATGTTTCTTGTATGAATATGTAATATCAATGACTAGACAATCGTGAATCTCTAGAGATAAATTGTAAACAACTTACAAGGGATATCAATTGTGTCTCTTGTAGATTTTTATTAGTTCCCAATGGTATTTTTGTTGTTTCCTCAATGGCGTTTTTGAGAAACTAGGACCTCCATGATGAAGTAGCCAAGAATGATATATTTTCTGTTTTAATTTTATGGGCATGGCCCCTAGAGCCAATTTCATTGATTAAGAAAAAGCTAGCTTATTCTTTTATTTCCTATTTTTTGTTTTTTTATTTTAAATTATATTATGTTTTATTTTTATTTTGAAATGGTAGTAAATATTACATCTTTTAATTTTACTTTAAAAAAAAAAACCATTTATTATTAATAATTTTATTGTGGCTAGCAATTTTTTGTTTAGTATTTATTTTTTTAAATTAAATTATGGATAGACAAAAAATATTGAGCTATTTTTTATTTGCTTAAGAGTTATTTTATTTTACTCTGGAACTATTTTTTTTTTTTTGTGATGAAGAGTGCATGAAATTTTAGTATATGAAAAATATTTTACATTGTTCACACAAAAATAAGTGGAACGACATCGCACCTTGAAAATCAAAGTTGGAATAAAAAGCAACAATAATAATAGGTTAATATAACACCACGCGATTCCAAATCCACATTATCAAATCCTTTAATTTTGAACAGTAATTTATAGAATTTCATCGAAGTAACATTGAATTTATCATGATGGCAAGTGCGAGTCCGGGTGGGAGTGGGAGGAATTTGAATTCCTTTGTGATTATTGGCGTTGGCGAGGAGGATGCTGGCGCTAGCGAGGAGGATTCCGAGGATGATGTTGCTCCCGAGTGCCTGCGGCCTTCCTTGTTGCTGGGTGCTATGCTCTTTCTTTTTTTCCTGTGTCCTTTAGGGGGGTTGTCTTTTGCCGTGGGAGCCTGGCTTTCTTGGCTTCTTGGCGCAGTGTTTCTGCCTGATGGCTTACGCTGGACCTATTGCATCCCTGATGCTCGTTGGTGGAGGGGCTCCTCTCAGGCTTTGCTGGTGTTTTGCCTCTCCTTTGGCCTGTTATCTGCTTTGGAGGGTCTGGCATTTTGCTCAATGTTGGACATTGCTCGGTCTTCTGCGGTCCTTCCTCCTTGTGGCTGGTCACTCTTGAGGCTGCGTCGTTTTTTCGACCTTGGTCAGGCCCTCTTGTTGGCTTTTGCTAGTTCTTTTGTTGTTTTAGAGCAGTTCTTGGGCGTGGTGCTGAATGATGGTGTTGCCTCTGGCTTTTTGTGGTTGGGGCTTGTTGAGTTGTGGCTGGTGTATGTTACATTCTTGGCTGGATTCTCTCCTGATTCGGGTGTCTCCTCTGTACTGTTGGCCGTTGCTTTGCCCTGGTATGTGGTGGTTTGGCTGATCCCTTGTTGTGTTCATCTGCGTCTCTTTGTTGCTCTCCAGATCTTGGTTGGGGACCATGGGTTTTAGGGGTTTTTTGAACGTTTGGGGTTCTACTTCTCTCTACCTTTATTTGGGCATTGATTCTTCGGCTCTCTTGCTTTGGAGATGCCTTTGGCCTTCTTGGTTTTCGCTACTCTGTTGAAGGAGGCAGAAGTTTCTACTCTTGAAGTAGTTGTGTTTGATCCATTTGAAAATGTTGATTTGTGCTGGCTTGTTGGCTTCTAACTTGCTGGGGTCGAGTTCAAAGTTGATGTTGGCCTTATTGCTTTTGCTGCCCATTGTGGCTAGGTGTTTTCTTTCCATTGGAGTGTGGGTAGTCTTCCTGTCTCTACAATCTGTGCCTCCAATGGAGGTGGAGACCCTTCCTATTAAGGTGGTGACCTATCCTATGGAGGTGGATAGTGGTTCTATGGGCTTGGTGGGTTGTTCTTGCTGCTTTAGATGGTCTTCTCTCCTAGTACTCCTATTGAGGTGGAGATTGTGTGGGGGTGTGAGTCTTTGTTGTAGTGGACAGATTTCTCTTGGTTACTTCTCCTATAGAGGTGGAGGGGTTTGTTGGAAGACGGGGTTGTGTGGCTCCAACAACACTGCCTTATTTAATGACTCTAAAACTAGATCCATAAGCAAATTATTTGTTGTTATTTGGTTGTTGTACACTTTGGGATGGAAGCTATTTAAGGTTGTTGTGTTCACAGCTCGATGGATGGCTTGGCTGTTGTTGTATGGGGGCTTTGAAGCTCATGTTGTCTTGGCCACTCTTGGGATGGATGTTGTTATGGACTACTGCTTTTATAGCTTGATAGGTGGCATGCAGGTTTGTTATGTTAGTTGTGCTCTTCGTCGTGGGTTCTCTTATGGTGTCTTGTTGGGCTTTGTTTTTTGGTAGTTTAAGTTTCAAGATCTTCTAAATCCTGTTGTTAAGGGTTTGAAGTATGGTTTGTCCTACCCACCCTTCAGGGGGTTGCTGTTTCAAGCTGCTATTTTGGCAACAAGGATGGTGACCTAGTGGCTGAATATGCTAGTTGTGAAGCTTGATTTGAAGAATATTTGTGGTTCAAGTCCTTGTAGGCCTGTGTTTGCTGGCTGTGAGGCTTGTTTTGTTGATTGTGTGGGTCTTGGTCTAACTTATTTCTGTGTGTAAAGGCTTGAAGGCTGTCTAGTTCTTTCACATTTGGGGTGACTATTGTTTTTTGGCATTGTTGCTTGTCCTACTTTTGTTGTTTTTGTTGCCTCATTTGTAGTTTATTGTTGTTGTCTTGTCATGTTGATGTTCCATTTCTTATTGCACTTATTGCTAAATCTTTCGTGATGTAAAAGGGTTAGGGCCCTTTCAAAATCCCTGCTTACCTAATAAAAAACAACAAGAATAGGTGGTCACTTTACTAAGTTGCTAGGAATATATGAGCAACATGAGGAGGGGGATCCTTATTTTGGACCCCCTATTTGAGTTGTATACAATGGATGAGATACAATATGAAACCCAAAGACTAAAATAGAAAAAACACCCTCAAGATAGAGTAATAATGGAGGAAAATAAATAATAATGCAAATCTACAACAAGAAGCAAGCATCAAACCTCCTTTATGATGGCAGTGGATGTGCTCCAAAGTAATGCAATATCTTGGTATTGATTTGGATTCTCTTAGCTAATAGTTACTTAGTTCGAAAGCATAAGGATATAATGCAATTAATGGATGAACTGAGGGCACCAAGCCTCTCTTAAGTAGATTTCCCAAATGAAGAATGGAGGCTAGGATGAAAAGATAGAATGAAGGGTTGAGATTTAGTTGCATGGATGGGATTCATAGCCTTTTGACAAGTGTCAAAATAGAGGGCAATATTATTGATCAAGGAATGAGGATTCATCAAATTGTGAGATGGAATGAGGTGAGAACAAGTGTAAGAAGATTAGATGATGAGGTGGAAGGGCAAGCATGGAGGTGGCATGTGTAGAGAGAGCATGCTCACACATGTATGAACATGGAGTGGAGGATAAGTCAAGATTAAGGGATAAGATGGAGGGTCAATATTCCTCCAAGTTAGCATGCAATGAGTTAATCTTGCTCACAAATGTGGGAGAATGGAATGGGATGAGGACACATGTAAGAAGATGGATAGACAAGATTTTGATCCTTGTTTTTGAATTGAACAGTTGAGATTAAAAGGATTGTCTTTTGTCCATTAGTGGCGAGGTGGAATTTTAAATAAGAGGTGATTACTTAGTCTAATTAGTTAATTAAGCATGCATTAATTAATTGATTAGTTGGAGGTGTAGACATCCAAATTTGACCACTTTCATATGGTCAAAGTCATCTCCTTAATCATCCATTTGCTCATTCAAATCGTCCTCTTTGTCAGTATTAATTAAATCACTCATTTAATTAAATATTTCATGTCTTCCATAAGGTCTCTCAAAGTTTTAATTTAATAAATACTTTTCCCCCTCTAAATTAAATAAATGCATCAATTTATTTAATTTAGTCATATTATCTTTTGGAATTTTAAATTCTTTATTTTCTCTCTCATTGTCACATCCTCCAACTTTTGCAAGTTGGCTTCTAATCCTTTTTAGCAATTTAACCCTCTTTCTTAGTCATAATTAATTTATGATTAAGATATACACACCCCTAATCATCATTAGGATCTCATCCTCCATAATTGCCTACTTGCTTCTAAAGTGTCATTAATTAGTCTAATCAAATATTTGCACAACCTTAATCTTTTAACTAGATCATCCCTAACCCCTTGGAATTTAAAATTTATTCTCTCATCCCTATGAAAATATTTGAAGAATTTTTAATTCCCCACATGTCCTCTCACCCACATGGGGATAAGGACCACATAAAGCACTTCATTCCCCATGTGAATCTTTAATTCAAATTTAATCCCCCAATGCACCCCTTGGAATTTAAAATTCCTTTCTTTCATCCCCATGAAAATATTTGAGGAATTTTTAATTCCCCACATGTCCCCTCACTCTCACCCACATGGGGAGAGATACCACATAAAACATTTCTCTTCCCCATGTGAATCTTTAATTCACATTTAATCCCCTAATGCACCCCTTGGGATTTAAAATTCTTTTTCTCATCTCTATGAGAATGTTTGAGGAATTTTTAATTTTCCACATGTCCTCTCACCCACATGGGGATGAGGAGAAATCCCAAGGTACTATGTACTATCCTTCCACCTTATATACACATCACCCTTTTAAGCCACATCACATGCCACATGTCAAGATGTGAGGGATTGTGGGTTCTCAACTCACCTTAGCCATACATCTTGATTTTGGTGGCTCAATCTTGACCATCCATTTCTCTAAGAGAATTATAAAATCTCTATAAATACCCCCTCTTTTCTCTCATTTTAGGGAGATCATGCAATGTAGCCAAACTCTTGCAAAATTTTCCTAAAATCCATACTTAGCCATTTTCATTCTTGCACCCACTTCCTCTCATCTTCTCATCCTCATGCCACCATCTCGCTTGCATCTCTTGCCATCCAAGGAGCATACATATCAAAGATCGAAGGGCCAACCAAAAGATCGATTCAACACAAAGTAAAAAGTTTCATTTTATTGCCTTTATTTTGTATTGCATCCAACTAGGCTAATCTTGAGGTGTAGGTTGTTTTAGTGTTCTTTCACATTCTCTTGTTTGTTGCTCGTATTCTAGTGCATAGATTTGACCTATCATAGGAGGAATTAGGAGTTAAGATTAATTGATTAAATTGGTTTAATGTAATTGACCTTAAAGGAACAAAGGAGGATTATTTGATGAGGAATTGTGAAGGTAGTTAATTTAATAGTGGCTTATTTAATTAATTTATGAGAAGTTGGTGTCTTTAATTGGAAGTGATTTTAGGGTGTCTACACTTATCAAGAGGTGGTCCCTAACCATCTGAGAGATCTTGGCCATTAGGAGTTGGCTTCCAATATGATGGTGTCATAATTTTCATTTTCTTCTTATTTAATAGGATCTCTACATACATTAGAGACAGGGAGGTCTAGGCAAGGGAACTTTCCACAGTTAGGCCAACTAGAATATCCATGATCTTGCTAGGAGGTAGAAGATTGACCAAGTGAGGGAGACTAACCACATTATCAATGATGAGAATAACCCTACGAACCATGACAACCATGTCTATAGTTGTGGCTATGACCATGATGATTCCCATGTGAAGGGGAAACATCTTGACTAGCAAGATAAGGTAGCACATGAGCAATAGTACAAGTGACATTGGCCTATTGCTCTATGATTTTATGCAAGCGGGAAAATTATAGAGCCACTTTATTAGCCTAGAATTGTATTTGTAACATGATATTAGAGCATGCAATTGTTTTTGTGTAAACATAAAAAGAAGTGTCCATAGTAGATCCTAAAATAAAGTAGAAATTCCATCTCTCCATATTGTAAAGAAAATATCCACTCTAAAATCATTCCAAATATAGGTATATATGATAGGCATTTGGGCTAACTACTGTTGTAACCTTTTCACACATCGCCCCATTGCAAATGGGGAACCCCTAATTTTTGCTCCATTCTAATCTTTTGGCTTTGGTTTTTCTCTCTCTCTCTTTTTCTGTCTCTTTTCTGCTATCTGCCTTTCCGGGGATGTGTCCACCACTGAGCTTAAATGTGAAATTTGGCCAGGTTTGAAAATTAGGGTTTGAACTTTCTAATCAATTTGAAGTCAAATGAAGTGAATAAATTGAAAGCAGAGCTTCACATTGCTGTCAGCATGCTTCCAACAGGCTCCCAGCAAAATTTCATCAGATTCTAGCAACTTACTATTTTTAGTAAGTGTGCAATTCAGAGTATGCTGTTAGCATTCTTGAAGTATCGATAGTCACACTACATCCAGAACACATCAAGCTGCTTGCAAGCAAAATTGTTGAGTTGAAATGGACAACTTACTATTTTTAGCAGCTTGGCTTCCAAAGCAAATTTTAGGGTTTATATGCAAAGTTTTTAGTGCATGTTGGGTGATCCTTTCTGGGTTTTCAGAGACCTACGCGTCGATATAACATGCAAAGTGAGATAATGACTTTCAGAGTTTAGCTTTCAGAGGCTATTTTTAGGGTTTGCATGTCATGGTTTTCTTTGCATGTCTGATGATTCTTTGTGGGTTTTTCAAGAGTTTTGTAATGGTGTGACATGCAAAGCGAGATGATTAGTTTTCTGGGAACTTACTATTTTTAGCAAATCCACTTTGGCAGCTGCCTCCCAGCGCATCAAAATCACAAACTGATCAAAGTGAAATATAAACGATGTCAAACGAAGGTCATTTGATATGCATGCAAGTCATATTAGGGTTTCTAGCTTTGAGACCCAAAATGAGGGGTCAAATGTCAGAATTTTTGAAAACCGGTGTATCCCACTGTGATCAGCATCTTTCAAGCTATCCACTGGTAAAATTGGAAGGCAATCAGAGCACTTACTATTTATAGTAAGGAATTCCAGAAACTAGCTAAAAATAGTAAACCAACACCAGGCGCAGGTGCCAATAGGCAGGTCACTCGATGAGGAGCACGTCATTCAAATTTCAAGTCAAACAGAGTTGTCGAGACCTCAAAAACAGGCAGTGACTATAAATAGCAAACCACCTTCAAAAACATACTATTTTTAGCAGGCCAGCTCAGGATATCAATGTGAATAGGTTGACGAGGTCATGAAGATCCCGTGCTTAAAATTTCAAATCAATATGAGCTTCAGAAGTGTGAAAATTGAAAGACTTACTATAAATAGCAGGGCAAGGATAAAAAGGCAGAAGCAGACAGAAAAAGTTTCTAAGTGTTGAAGTTCATCCTTCACTACCCTGAAAATGCACCCTCATCCTTAGCTGGCTGGCAAATGAAAATTTCTAAGTGTTGACATTTGTTCACCTCCACCTTGAAAATGCACCCAACTTAGCATGGAAAAGACAAATTTTAAAATACTCTTGAACATATGAAATGTGCCAAGCTTAGAAAAAGGTCAAAGGAGTCAAGGTGTGGAAAGCTCTGTCCTCCTCAAGGTGCTAAATGTGCCCAAGATGCATAAGGTGGTGAAAATATTGTTAAGGCATTGAGGAAAAGGTGATGGTAATTCGAATGGGAAATATAATAGACGTTGAAATTAAAAATGTTCTCCATGACCTACAATATGCGCCCAAGGTGAAGGAGGTGGTGGCTTTCTAAAGGCAAATTGTGCTAAGTGTTGATAAGATTTCTTCATAGGAAAAATGAATGATTGAAGGAGAATGAAAATTTTCTAAGGAAAATTCCTCCTTGATGCCTAATATTGATGGAATTTAAATATTTTCTAAGTGTTAACAAAATTCCACCTCTCTAGACAAAAAATACGCCTAGACTTGAAAGATATGAAATTTTTCGAAAGCATGAGTGAAATTGCGAGTGGAGAAGTCAGAGGATGCCAGCTTTGTGAGGGTGATGAAGATTTTCATGATAGAGCAAAGAAAATAAGCCCATAGATGAAGAATGGAAATAAATTTGATAAGGAAATGTTTTTCTAAGGTTTAAAAATTCAAAAAAAATAAATGAACCCCTTCGTTTGTAGACCCATGGATTTGAAGTTTTTTGAAGGGAATTTTCTTCTGGGTATTGGACGTCTGCGATGAGGAATGGATTTCAAATTCTTCCACAGCTTGCCAGGGATTCTGAGGTGAATATTTTTTATGGACACCAGGTTGGTAAATTTCCTAGGGAAAATTTGAGAAATTTTCTAAGGCAAGGAATAAATGATGTTTTTGAAGATAAAATGCCTTGGCGGATGAATTTTAAGTTGACTGCCTAGGTGAATTTGATTGAATTCTTCGTGGGATTAATCTTCCATAGTCAGAGATGAATAAAATTGAGTATCAGAGCTTCAACTGGTGAAGTGAATTCCTTGAAGATGATGCAGTTGAAGCTAACACTCTCAGAAGATGATTTTAAAAGTGCATCTCTTAAATATGCCCTTGAGGAGGATGAAATTTGTCTAAGGCATTGAAATTTGATGCACAGGTGTTATATGCCCCAGCCTACAGATCATGAAGAAAGCAAAGTTGGCTAGAGAAAATGATGAACCCTATCAGATGAAGAGACCACTTGAACATTGAAGTGAGATAAATTTATATTATGAAGTGTTTTGATGCTCTTCTCCTTGCTTGTTTTGTAGGAGGAACGTCAAGACCAGGCGGTGATGAAGTAAATAGTCCAAGATGATGGAATCATGAAGCAAGTACTTGGAAGAAATGACTAAGTGTTGGAATTTCTCCTCAAAGACCCAATATGCACCAAATGCAGTCAGGTGAATGGCAAGCGTGAATGATTGAATCCGAGACAAGAGAATCTTCCAAGTTCAGAATGAAGGAAAAGATGAAGGCTTGGGCATTTTCAAATAGGTTAAAAGGTTACAACTTTGAAGTTTCAAGATTGAGAATGTGCCTACCACACTAGTCCAAGAAACTGAAGCAGTGTGAACACATTTCCTAAACAGGAATCTTCTTGAAGATGGTGGCCCTTAATTGCTCATTTATTACCCCACTCTTCTTTGTGGCAGTTTTTAGGGTGAATCTTGTTTAGGACTGACATGGCACGATCTACGCCATCCAGCCAATTGTAATCTGAGTTGTCCATTGGACTTGGCTAGCTCTATAAAAGGGGGAGTCCCCCTCATTTGTAATTCATTAGATAGACATTTGGTTAGACAGTAGAGCTTAGGAATTAGACTAGAGAGTAGAGCTTAGCATAGCGTAGTTTGAAGGAGAAGGAAAGTTTTCCTTTGAAAACTTTGTAAGAGATTGTTACAAAAACTATTGTAATAAAAAATATTTCATTGAATGGTGAATTCATCTTGGTTATAAGCAGTTAGCAAGGTTTCTTCATCCCTTCTACTTCAAGTAGCATATAGTAGCATAATTTTCATTTTCATGCAAGTAGATGTTAGCTGCGGATTTGTGGTGTTAATCGAGGCAACTTCATTTTTATCCATACCACTAGCGGCTTGCTGATAGCAAGTTTGTCTTGTGTGGTCAACTGGAAAACATTACAAAATTAACTTCGATTGTGATTCATGTGTTTGTATGTGTCATTCTAATGGTACTTACATGTTGAGTTATAATTTGAAAACCTCTTGTCACTCCCTTGAAGATTGCACCAACTTTGTGTAAGTGGTCCAACGTGAGCCAGAGCAGAGTCAAGTCGAAGTTTGTTGAGATTGATTCCACTCTTGTCCTTAGATAAAACATAAACTTCTTAGGCCCTGCACTCATTTAAATTCAGTTCATTTTTGGTTAGTGTTAGGAAACTTGTGCTTACCTACCAAATCATTCAAACCACGTGAAGCCCTTAATATGTTGCCTGTTGTCAACTATTGAACAATTGTGTAAGTCCCCTTGAAATACCAACAAAATCACATCAAGCCAATTGAGACTATTCACACTAAAGGAACCTTGGAGTTAAATGCATGATCTATCTCGCAATCTTAGCATGTAGGAAACTTTGTTCAAGAGAGGATAGAGTGTCCGTTGGGAAACTTTATTCTGTATTGGTGCGGTCATGAAAATCACATCAACAACTACCTATAAGAATCATGTGTTGGGAGAAAGGATTTGGTTGAAGAGGCTTAAAAAAATCATGAATCCAACTCTAAATAGCTTGGGCTTGTGGAAAAAACCAAAAAAGATGCTTGAGAATTTCCAAATGTCCAAAAAATTATAGAGGGGATTTGAAAGACCTAAATGGATAATATGAGATCCAATGGGGGACCTATTGTGACCTTTTCACACATCACCCTATTGCAAATGGGGACCCCCTAATTTTTGCTTCGTTCAGGTCTTTTGGCTTGATTTTGGCTGGTTTTTCCCACTGTCTCTCTCTTTGATGCTTGTCTTTCCAAGAATGTGCCCGTCTTTGAGCTTAAATTTGAAGTTTTGGCTAAGTTTGTAGAATTAGGGTTTGCACTTTTTAGTTCAATTTGAGGTCAATTTGAGTTGGTTAATTGCATTTTGATTGTTGCATCATGATTAAGACACTTCAAACTACTTGCCTGCAAATTTTGAGTTGAAATCGACAACTTGCTATTTTTAGCAGTCTAGGCTTCAGGAGCCAATTTTAGGGTTTCAATGCGAAGTTTTTCGATGCATATCTGGAGATTCTTTCTGGGTTTTTCAAAACCTTCATGATGGTATAAAATGCAAACTGAGATGTTGACTTTCAATGATTCAAGCTTCAGAGGCTATTTTTAGGGTTTGCATGCGAAGTTTTTTAGTGCATGTTTGGAGAATATCTATGGGTTTTTCGAGACCTATGCAATGATATAACATGCAAGATGAGATGATAACTTTCAATAGTCTCGACTTCAAAGGCTATTTTTAGGGTTTTCATGTTGGAGTTTTCAATGCATTCCTGGATATTCTTTGTGGGTTTTTTAGGAGCTTTGCAGTGATGTAACATGCAAACCAGGATTAGGACCTTTTTGTAGAGTTGTATCGAGAGCAAATTTTAGGGTTTTCTTATAGGATTTTTTAGTGCATGTCAGCATATTCTTCATGGGTTTTTCAAGAGCTACACAACGAGGTAACATGCAAGCAGAGTTGGTCACTTTTTCAGACATATACTATTTTTAGCAGGATCACTCTGGCAGTTGCCCAACACTTCAACATCACGAACATAGCGACATGCAATAGAAATGGGGTCAAACGAAGATCTTTTGAGCAACAAGCAAGTCGGATTAGGGTTTCTAGCTTTGGGACTCAAAACGAAGGGTCAAATGCCAGAATCTCCAAAAATTGAAGTATCCCATTACGATCAATATCTTTCAAGGAATCCACTAGTAAAATTTGAAGGCAATCTGAGCACTTACTATTTATAGTAAGTCACTTCTGATATAGGGCTATAAATAGCAGGTTAGCAGCAGATACGAGTGTAAACAGTCCAAACAGGTTGCGAGGACCCCATGGAGAAAATTTCAGATCAAACAAAGTTATAGAAGTTTGAAAATCAGGTACTCACCATTTTTAGCAGGTCCATGCAAAGGAATTATGGTTTCCTAAAAAGTAGGGCGAAACATGAGAGTCACGCTGAAGTAGCATCCGGTCATGACCAACACCTTTCAGGCAATCTTCTCCCATCAAATTTTGAGCTCATTCTAAACACTTACTATTTTTAGTAAGTCACTAAATGCATGCAAACAACAAGTGCCAATAGGTTAGTCACGTCACAGAATCCATTGAGGGTGAAAATCAGGGTTTCGGATGCTTAAAATCAACTTGAAACGTGAAGACTACAAAAATTTCTAAAAATAGAAAGTTAGGGAAAGCTAAGGACATCACGAGCGATCAGGAGAACACCTCCTTAAATCTGCCCTAGCAAGCTGAAATGAGTTGAAAATTCATCTAAGTTTGGAAAAATGGAAGTTCAACTTGCTAAATGTGCCTTAAGAAACTTGAAGAGTCATGAAAAATTTGCTAAGTGGTGAAAACTGGAACCTCAAGGGTAGAAATGCACCCAAGGTCAAAGGAGGAACCTAAAATTTTTCTAAGTCTGAGAAATTAGAAGCTCAGGGGGTCTAGTGCACCCAAGGGCAAACTGAAGGGTGAAATTTTGCCTAAGTCTGAGAAACTTGAAGTACCTCCACTTAAATGCACCTAGAATAGAGAGGAGAGATGATGAAACATCTAAGTGTTTGAAATTGGAAGTAAGCACCCCGAAATGCACCCAAGGTAGAGATGCCATAAGAAAAATATTCTAAGGCAATAAAATTGGAAGTAACACCTCTTGAATGCAACCTTGCAAGTTGAAGAGGCTCGAAAGTTTTCTAAGGCATTGAAAGTGGAGGTAGCCCTTGCCAAATGCACCCAAGTTGAGAAGAAGAGCTTAAATTTTTTTGTAAGTCTTGAAAATTGAAAGTAGAGGTCCTTGAATGTGCCTTGACTTGGAGAGGAAGTTGAAATTTTTCTAAGTGATGAGAATTGAAAGCTCAAGGTGATAAATGTGCCTTAGTATGGAGAGATACTTAAAAATTTTCTAAGGCATTCAAACTGAAAGCAAAGCACCTCAAATGCACCTAGCTAGAAGGGGGAGATAGAGAAATTTTCTAAGTGTTTGAAGTTGGAGGCTCCCATCCCCATATGCGCCCTTGAGAGGGGATGAAAGATGAGTTGATGGAGATTTGACTAAGTCATGGAAAATGAAATTGGAAGGGGTGAAATGTGCCCAAGTGCCAAGAGGTTGGTTTAAAAAAATTTCTAAGGCAATAAAATGGAAGTACAGGAGGCTAAATACGCCCTTGAAAGAAGGTGGCTATAAGAAATTTTCTAAGTCTAGAAAATTGAAAGCCCGAACCCCCTAGAAGTGCCCAAGATGACAAGGTGAAGAAGAAATTTGTCTAAGGTAATGGAACTAGAAGTGCAACCTCCTAAATGTGCCCAAGCTTGAGAGGGAGGTAAGAAAACACCTAAGTGTTGAAAATTGAAAGCTCAAGGGTGGAAATGCACCTAAGTCAAGAGGTGAAATTGAAAAGTTTTTAAGGCGTAGCAAAATGAAAGTTAGACCCCTCAAATGTGCCCAGAGTGAAGAGAGATGCTTTGAAAATTTTCTAAGTAATGAAACTAGAAGAAGACCCACCTAGATATGCCTTGTCAACTGGAGATGTCAAGAAATTCTTCTAAGTGTTTGAAAATGAAAGTGCATGCATTCAAGGAAGAGACGTCAAGGTGAAAAGTTTTCTAAGGGAGAAATGAAACACCACCATCCCAATTGCACCATAAAGATGAAGAAATTTGCATAGCCCATCAAATCTGCCCATGATGAAAGGTTGTAAAGAAGGTAAAGTCTGCTGGAGAAAATGATGAATGAAGCCAATCAAACCTTGGAAATAAAAACGTCAAGATTAGGTAAGTGGAATGAATTTATACTATAAAGTGTTTTGATGCTCTTCTTTTGTTTGTTTTGTAGGATGAACACCGGGACCAAGGCATGATGGCTCAAGGTGATGGACCAAATACTCCATGACAATGCTAGGGAGATAAAGTTGCATGTTTCGAAGATCCTCCATGGGGAGAACTGGCTAAGTGTTGAAATTTCTCCTCAAATACCCGATATACACCCAACTCAGGCGAGGCAAGTGGCAAGAACAAAATGATCAAGTCTAAGACAAGAAAATCCTTCAAGATCAGGATGGAGGAATAATGAAGACCCAAGTGTTAAAGATCAACCTCAAGCACTGAAACGACCTCAAGACTAAGGAAGAAGTTGAAGCTATAATTTTGTAGTCAAGGAGAACAAGAACAGTGTGAATGTGTTTCCAGATAGGAATCTTCTAGAAGATGGTGGACATTAATTGCTCATTTATTACTCCACTCATCTTGGTGGCAGTTTTTAGGGTTAGAGCTTATGTGGCTTGATCTGGGCCATCCATTGGACTTGGCCAACTATAAAAGGGGCATCCCCCCTCATTTGTACCTCGTTAGATTAGACATAGAGAGCATTAGAGAGGCAACTTAGCTTAGCATAGTTTGATAACATAGCATAGTTTGGAGAAGGAAAGTTTTTCCTTTGAAAACTTTGTAAGAAATTGTTGTGAACACTCTCTCAATAAAAAGAGTTTTCATTGATGATGATTTCATCTTTTGTTGTGAGTAGCTAGTGAGGTTTCTTCATCCTTCTACTTCAAGTAGGATTTTTCATGTAAAGTAAATAGATTTTGTTTCATGCAAGTAGATGCTAGTAGTGGAATGTGGTGTTTGATTCGAGCAAGCTTTGTCTATCCATACCACTAGTGTGTTCACTGATGGTGAATTTGCCTTGTGTGGTCAATTGGAACATTTCAGACTTAACTTCGTTTGTAATTCATATGTTGCTATGCATCATTGTGACAGTGTCTTCATGTTGAATTATGATCTGGATACCTTTGACTACTCCTTTGAAGATTGCACTGGTTTTTTGGAAGCTATTTGAAGTGAGGCAAAGCAAAGCTTGGTTGAAGTTTGTGAGAATTGATCACCATGTCCCACGCCTTTGAGTAGAGTAGAGCCTCCTTATCCCTACAACCATTTAAATTCAGTACTTTCTGGTTAGTTTAGGAAACAAGATCTTTATAGACAAACCTTTCAAGCATTCAAATTCCTTTCTCTGCTATTGAACAATCATGTAAGTCCCCTTGAAATACTAGCAAATCACATCGATCCAATTGAAACTATCCACTACTTGAAGGAACCTTGGAGTTAAATGCATGATCTCTCTTGCAATCTTAGCATGCAAGAGACTTTGTTCAAGAGAGGATAGAGTATCCATTGGGAAACTTTATTCTGTGTTGGTGTGGTCATAAAAAAATCACATCAATAGGACCCTAGCATAGGAGACAATGAGAAAAAAGAGCCAATTTGGGTTCATAAGTGTGAACTAAACTATTTCAAACCTATGATGCCATTGCACAGTAGTGGACTGAAGATTATGTCTAACATTGAGTTTTGAAACCATGGGTAGGTGAGAGAGCCAAGAATATCCCTCAAAGGGATTGTAATTTGTAAATGAAGTATTAGGACACCATTTCTAATCCTTCCACCAAGGTTTGATGCAACAAATTCCAACCTTGTGAATCATATAAGGAGATATTGAAACTCTAGAATTATGTGAAAGGATTCAAAATACCAATTACCAAGCTTGTATTTGGCTTTAAATTTTAGCCAAGAAACCTAGTTATTAGTGGAATTGGAGAATAGGTTTGACATAGTGCAAGTTCCATGCTAGTTAAGTAATGAAACAAAAACCTAAGGAACTTTGGAAAGGGGTCAATCTTGAAAATAATCACAAGAGACCAACAAAGAGATCATTGGTTGATAGAGATCCCACCACTTAATTCATTCCTATTCTAGACAAGCCATTATTTTTTTAGGAATTTCAAGTAGGAAATAGAGGGATGAATTATCAGTTATATGCAAATTTCTATTTTTCCTAGGGAACCTGCTCCGGGAGTGTTTGGGTTTTGGTTCTTCCTGGGGCACATCTAGGAGTGCCCTGGGAGCACTTGGGTACCCCTGGGTTCCCTGTGGGTTTGTTCCCAGTGGATCCATAGGGAACCCGGGGATGCCCAGGCACTCCCAGACACTTTTATATTCTAACTTCTGAATGCCAACTTGCAAAGGGGAAAATAGATTTAGTTATTCTGCTGATTAATCAAATTGTAGATAGTTTGGGTAGCTGGGAAGTTTGATATGTTAACCAATCGATGAATTTGATCTAGATCCTCTTGATTATTGATGAATAATTGTAATGATCTTCATTTGAATCATGACTAGAGACATATATGATATATGAGTATGACATATGTAGTGGAATTTTGAACCATCAATTGGCATTTATCTTTATAGTTATCACTAGAATTGATCAATGATTTTAGATTTAATGATGATTGATGATTGATGAAGTATCACAATTCATACTATCAAATATATTTACAGTTTTATATATTTTTAATATATATATATATATATATATCTATATATATATCTACAGTCGTACCCAAACGTATAGTAACCAAGGAAAAAAATTGACGTACTAGAGTACCCGTATCTTGTACCCGTGCTCGGTCCCGTACCAGAATAGAAAACTTAGGCATATTTTAATTAAATGAATGGTGATGGTCTGGATGGTTCGCCAATGGCAAGGTTGGTGGGTTCTCCTTAACTTTCCCCTTCGTCTGACGTTGATGGTACAGATGGCTCTTCGACCCTATCAATGAGGTTGGTGTACACTTTGTCGAGGAGTGATAGACGTCCCACTATTTCTTCCCGCTCTCCCTTCATGCGTTCTCTTGTCGTGAAAGGTCTCTTTCTCTCTTAACTACGGCTTTTGCTTATGTTTCAGCTTCTATTCTTGGGTGGACTTAGGGTTCTCCTCAAAAACCCTTCGCCTTCTTCAACTTTTCCCCTCAGTTGTCTCCTTCATCCTCTTTGTTTGATGATCCTTAAAGATCGCTTGATCTCTTGATCTTGACCACGTTGTGGTCTCTTCCCGCCTTTATTGGGGTCTAAGGGCATGAATCTCTCAAACTTGACCTAATTTCTTTAAGGCAACAACACCAAATGTTTACTCGATAATTCTACTTGAATGATTAACAGAGAGTAAACAAAAATACATAACAAAAATTAACACTATATATATTACTCATAACAATGCTTAGAAGATATGTCGTGTATTCATTCATTCATTAGATATGCAATAGTTATAGGATACATATGCATGTGGTCACCGACTATGAGTACAATAAGAAAATATATAGCAAGCCGATGTTGGTTGAGAATGCCAATTGTCGGTAACTACCAATTGACAACCAATAGTCGGGGACTAATTACACATTCACTTATTTATTTATTGATGACTCCAAACCAATGCTCCAGGGGGACCTGTCCCCTACCTTGGTACCCTTGTCCCCGTCTCAAAAAAATTTTGGGGACTTAGGGGACTCATAAACTTCCCCTTGCCTTTGCATCTGACAGTGACACAAACTTGAGCTCCAATTTTGATACAGACCTACCAGTTGCATCTGCTAAATAGGGAGAACCATATATTTTCTATGTTTTTACCATTTTATAGTTGAAACTTGAAGCCTTTGGGCATTTTTTTATAATTCTTATTTAATATGTATGCACATTGACAATAAAAGAATTTGAATTTTGTTACTTTGTCAATTCTTATGTGAAATCTCAATTCAAGTCTAATGTTATGTATTAATCTTCTACAATTCCTATGATGAATGCTTTATCAATGTTCTGATATGAATATTTGAAATTTCTCTATATTTTTAAAGTTTCCCTATTTTTTATAGTCGTTCCCTACCATCCCCTAAAAAATGACCCAAAATTACCCCTGTGCCAAAAACACGTCCCACCGTCCCTTGTCATCCCCATCCCCGAAACTTGGGGGAGCATAGCTCCAAACTATTATCAAAACTTCAAGAAGAGAAAGAGGAAGAGTGGAGTAGGCACCTTCTCAAGAAGAAAAACTATGAAAAAGGTATGCGAGAGAACCCATGATCTTGTTTTCTTCTAAGATTTGAAATTGAATGATTCAACTCATAAGTTTGAAATGCATACCAAAGGTATAGGCTCCAAATTGCTAGCAAGAATGGGATATGATAGAAGAGGACTTGGAAAGGATGACTAGGGAGTTCTTCAATCTATCATAGTGAAAGAAAGACTGCCATATGAGTGCCTTGGATATGGGAGCATAGAAATTGGTGAATGGTCAAAGAAGAGGTCTACACCATGCAAAAATCAAGGACAACACATGGGAGGTAAAATTCTTGTAATATTGTTTTTGTAAAGCCTCAAATTGATTGTTTGTTGTCTCAAAAACATGGATTGCAATCTAATCAAAGAAGACAGGAGTGAAATTCCACTTCAAGAGGGCAAAGAAGCACCTTCTAAGAAGGGAGGTGCAAAGAATGATACTCCACAAAAAGAAAACAAGAAATTGGGAGTTTCCACTCCACCTACTTCACCACTAGCTAAGCCTAATGAGATAAAAAAGCAAGTGGAAAAACAAGATAAAGAGTCTATATTTTTTTTCAATTGCAAGAAGAAAGGTCATTTGTAGAAGACTATAGGTTTCTTGTTCCTTGCACTAGTTTTGAAGTAACCATTATAGAATGATGTGCAAAGCAAATACCATAAATGCCACCAAGGAGCATATGGTCCATAGCAAGCGTGGAAAAAAGGAAGCAACACCCCAAGACAAAGGGAAAAGAAAGGGAATGCAATGTCCCAACCTAAATTTTGTGGTGGTATGGATTCCTATTGGGCATGTACCTAGGGTTGGGATCCATCCATGATTGGGCAGCCATGTGTCCACGAGGGGGTTCACCTATGATGGCACTATTGATGTGTTTTTCGTGATTGCACCAATGTAGAATAAAGTTTCCAACGGCTACCCTATCCTCTCTTGATCAAAGTATCCAACACGCTAAGATTACAAGAGAGTTCATGCGTTCAACTCCAAGGTTCCTTCAATGTGAATAGTCTCAGTTGGCTCAATGTGATTTGTTGGTATTTCAAGGGGACTTACAGAATTGTTCAACAGCCGAGGAAGGGGTTTTCACAATTCAATAGATTTATCAATGAAGCTCTGGTTCCCTATATTAACCATAAAGTACTAAATTTAAAGTGGTTGCAGGGATAAGAAATCTCTAATCTACTCTAAGGCGTGGGACATGGCGATCAATTCTCGTAGACTTCAACCAGGCTCCATTTTGCCTCACTTCAGACAGCTTCCACAGAACTGGTGCAATCTTTAGAGGAGTAGCTCAAGGTGTTTAGATCACAAATTAGCATGAAAATACCATCTCAACGACACATATAAACATACAAATCATGATCGAAGTTAAATACATGATATTCCAGTTGACCACACAAGGCACATTCACCATCAGCGAACACACTAGTGGTATGGATAGATGAAGTTTACTAAAATTGAATACCACATTCCACAATTATTATCTACGTACATGAAATGAAATTTATTCTACTTTAATCTACTACTCAAATTAGAAGGACGAAGAAACCTTGCTAGCTACTCACAACAAAAGATGAAATTCACCATCAATGAGAACTCTTTTATTGAGAGAGTGTTCACAACAATTTCTTACAAAGTTTTCAAAGGGAAAACTTTCCCTCTTCTTCAAACTACACTATCAATCTATACTAAGCTATCTCTAAGTTGTCTCTCTATCTTCCTATCTTTGAGCTAATCTAATAAAATAAAAATGAGGGGGGATACCCCCCTTTTATAGTTGGCCTAGTCTAATGAATGACTTAGATTACAATTAGATGGATGGCTCAGATTGAGCCACATAAGCCCTAACCCCAAAAATTTCCACCAAGAAGAGTGGAGTAATAAATGAGCAATTAATGTCCACCATCTTCTAGAATATTCTGGTCTGGAAATGCATTCACATTGTTCTTGTTCTTCTGACTGCAAACTGGATGAGTCTAATCGTCATCGCTTCAATTCCTTGAATGGATATGGCTGGCACATTCTCGATCTGACTCTAACGCGACAACCTCTTTCTCCTGCTCGATAATGATTTTCCTCCTTGATGTTGTTCTTCAATTATGAAGTACTTGATGATGACCATTATCGCCTGGGTTTCCATCTTGTCCTTCGTCCTGAGCTTTGAAAACATTTCTTCTTTGCCACTTGAGTAGGGCACATACTAGGTCCCAACACTTAGCCATTTCTTGCAAATTTTCTTCCTTCACGGTTGGAATGTAATCTTGGAGCACTTGCTTCATCACTTCAGGTCATCGTGCTCCAGTCCCGATGTTCATCCTGCAAAAAAGATAAAAGAAGAGCATCAAAACACTTTATCATATAAACTCATGTTACTTACCTAATTTTCACACTTTAACTTCCAAGGGTTCATCATTTTTCTCCAGCCAACCTTGCTTTCTTCATGATTTTTCAACATCTGTAGGTTGGGGTATATGATTCTTATGCATCAAATTTCAATGCCTTAGAAAATTTTCATCTTCCTCAAGGGTGTATCATCTTCTGAAAGTGCTAACTTCAACTCCATATTCCTCAAGAAATTTATTTCATCAGCTGAGGTGTTGACAACTTGATCCTATTCGTCTTTGACTTGAGAATATTCAACTTCATGAAGAAAATTGAGCAAATTCACCTAGGCAATCACTTCAAATTCATCATTCGAGGCATTTTATCTTCAACAAAACATTTTATTCCTTGCCTTAGAAATTTTTTTAGATTTTCCTTAGAAAATTCATCAATCCTGTGCCCATCCAAAAATCTCCAACCTGAAGGCTTCGACAAAGTGTGGAAGACTTTAAAATTAATTCTTCATCGCAGATGTCCGATATCTAGAAGAAAATTTTCTTCAGAACTTGTCAAATTCATGGGTATACAACAAATGTGTTCATTTAATTTTCTTGAATTTTGAACCTTAGAAAAAAAAAACATTTTCTCCATCAAATTTATTTTCATTCTTTGCATCTGGGCACAATTTCTTTACTCTGCCTTGACAAATTTATGAAGCTAGCACCTTTTGACTTATCATCAATTTTATCCATGCCTCCGAAATTTTTATTTTCTCCATCAAATCGAGGCTTCCCTTTTCTTGGAAAAAATATTACACTTAGGAAAAATATATATTATCACCTCATTACTCAAGTCTAGGCGCATTTGAGAGGTCGCACTTTAAATTTCAAAATTTTAGTAAAAATTTCCAATGCCTTAAAATTATTCTTCAACATTCCCCTCTTCTTAGGTGCACATAGGGGAGTAGGCTTCAATTTTACTATAGTTAGCTTTTCTTCCAATTTCTTGCACAAGTTAGGGACCCACTCCACATCTTGGACGCCTTAGAATGTTTTCCTATTATTCATCAACTTTTCCTTTGCCTTGGGTGCATTTAATAGGTTGAGCTTCAAATTTGTATGCCTCAAACCTTTTTAAAAAACTCTTCTCTTCATCAAGGTGCATTTGGAGGTCCTTGCTTCAAATGTGCAATACTTAGAAATTTTCACCTGACTTCCACTTGGCAAGGGCGCATATAGAGCTGCATGCTTCAAATTTGCTATACTTAGAAAATTTTCTCCAACTCCCCACAAGTCAAGGGCGCATTCAAAGGGGGGAGCTTCAAGTTTCAACGCCTTGAATATTTCTTGAATTCTTCATGCAAGGCAAGGCGTAAATGAGGGGGTGAGGAATATAACACTTGGAATCTTTCTCTTACATGTACAATGCCTTAGATTCCCTTTTATCTTGCATGGGCACATTCAAAGGGGTAAGGTGGAAGTCAACTATTAGTCTTGACCCGACATGACTTGGGTGCATTCAGCTTGTTGAGGAGGATTTAAGTTTTCCTTAGAAATTTTTTTTATCAACCTCTTCTTAGCATGAGGGTGCACTTTGAGGTAGCTACTCCCAACTTGTCATACTTAGAATACTTTACCATCAACCCTTCAAGATCAAGGTGTATGTAGGGGTCTCTACTTCAAATTTTCTTGCTTTAGAAGAATTTTGAGTTATCATGGATTGTTGGGCGCATTTAGCTAGTCCTACTTCAAGTTTCAAACACTCAAGCTTTCTCCCTTAGCCCTCTTAGCTCTTGGGAACATTTGGCTAGTTGAGCTTCAAATTTTCAAAACTTAGCAAAATTTTCCATGCCCCTTCACAAGCTTGGGCGCATTTTGATGGGTCTAGAGGAACTTTCATGCCTTAGCTTATTTTCCATCGCCTCCTTGTGAAGTGGGCGCATTTTCAAGGGTGTGCAGGACAAAACTCAAACTTAGATATTTTCATCACCTCTTCTTCCTTGGATGCATATAGGAGGCCTAGCTTTTAATTTCAAGCACTTAGAAACTTTCATGATCTTCCTCTTCTTCCCAAGGCACATTTTGAAGGTGCTACTTCCACTTTGGGTGCCTTACAAAAAAAATTTAGGCTTCTTCTTCTTCAAGGCACATATGGGTGTCATGCTTCAAATTTGAACACTTAGAAACTTGCAAGGCCCTCTCTTCATCTTGGGGGCATTTAGCCCCTCATGCTTTCAATTTTCATGCCTTGGTAGAATTTTCACTCCTCCAACAGTTTGGGAGCATATGGCAGGTGGTACTTCAAATTTGTAACACTTAGTGAGCTTTTTACTCCACCTTCCATCGTAGGCGCACTTCAATGGTCAAGCTTCAAGTTTTGAGGACTTAGTAGATTTTCACCTCTTTCTTCTCAGGCTAGGGCGCATCTGGGGTCATCTACTTCCAATTTAGCAGTCTTGAACAAATTTCAAGGCCTCATCCTCATCTTGGGCACATTTTCACATGTCTACCTCTAATTTCAAGGACTTAGACAAATTTCCAAGTCATCTCACAAGCTAGGGCGCATTTAAGATGTTGAACTTCAAATTTTGTGTACTTAGTGAAATTTCATCATCCTTTAGCTTTAATGGCACTTTTTTCTCGCTGGACTTGAAAATTTATCAACTTCAGTGAATTTCATGCTCTTTGCCTGATTTAGGGTGACTCATTCATGCTGACACTGGCTTGCCCTAACTTTCTATTTTTAGAAAGTTCTCCACATTTTTGCATTTTAAGCTGATTTTGACTCTGAAAGGCCTAATTTTGCTTTGTTTTGAACCTCGGGATGTGGTTAAGCTGTTGGTGCCTGGTGCCTGTCTACGCTTGTTATTTTTAGCAACTTACTAAAAGTAGCAATTGCTTAGAATGTCTTCAAATTTCACATGTTGTTTTCCTAAAGTGTGGTGATCACGGCTAGATGTTGCATTTGTATGATTGTCATGTTTTGCCCTTGAATTTAGGAAACCCTTGTTCCTCTGTACCAACCTGCTAAAAATAGTAAGCGTCTAATTTTCCATCCTCTGCAACTCCGTTTGACCTAAAATTCATGCCATGGGGTCCTCATTACCTGCTTGACCTGCTCATACTAACACCTCATGCTGACCTACTATTATTGGCATGTTTCTAGAGGTGGCTTACTATTTATAGCAACTGCCTATTTCTAAGGTCTCCACAACTTTGGTTGACTTGAAATTTGAATGTCCTGATCCTCATGGGGTGACCAGCCTGTTTACCATGGTGCCTGCTGCTGACTTACTATTTTTAGTCAGTTTCTGGAATGCCTTACTATAAATAGTAAGTGCTCCGATTTCCTTCAAATTTTATGAGTGGATAGCTTGAAAGATGTTGATCACGGTGGGATACACCGGTTTTCAAAAGTTATGGCATTATACCCCTCTTTTTGGGTCCCAAAGCTGGAAACCCTAATCTGACTTGCATGCATAGCAAATGATCTTTGTTTGTCCTTATTTTTGTTGCATTGCGATCAGTTTGTGATTCTAAAGTGTTGGGAGGCGGCTGTCGGAATGAATTTTCTAAAAATAGTAAGTTCTTGAATAAGTGATTATCTCTATTTGCATGTCACATCACTGCGAAGCCCTCGAAAAACCCATAAGGAATATGCAGACATGCAAAGAAAACCCTAACATGCAAACCCTAAAAATAGCCTCGAAAGGTCGAACTCTGAATGTTATTATCTTGCTTTGCATGTTACACCATTGCAAAGGTGTCTGAAAACCCAGAAGGAATCTCCAGACATGCGTTGAAAAACTCTGCATATAAGCCTAAAATTTGCACCTGAAGCTGAACTGCTAAAAATAGTAAGTTGTTCGTTTTAGCTCAATTTTTGCCAGTGAGTAGCTTGATGTGTTCTAGATGCAGTATGACTGTTGAAACTTACAGAATGCTGAAGGGATGCCCTGAAATGAACACTTACTAAAAATAGTAAGTTGCCGACATTTGATGAAATTTATCAGGAAGCTTGTTGAAAGTACACTGACTGTAATGTGAGGCTCTGTTTTCAATTCATTCACCTTGTTTGATGTCAAATTGGCTGGAAAGTTCAAAACTCTAATTTTTTAGACTTAGCCAAAAGTTCTTGCTTAAGCTCAATGACAGGAACATCCCCGAAAGACAGATGGAAAAAAAGAGACAATGACAAAACAAACAAAAATCAAGCCAAAAGTTCGAAATGAAGAAAAAATTAGCTCGGGGTCCCCATTTGCAATGAGGCGATGTGTGTAAAAAGTCACAACAAGCACTCTGGTGGGATGAAAACCTCACCCTTAATGTTGATGGGTACCATTCATTAACAATCCAAGTTTTTGGTGTAGTGGTCAATTAGCTTGGTATTAGTGTTGAGGTCTTGAGGTCGAGTCTTGTGGAGTGTGATGGTGTAATGTAGGAAATTATATACCTTTACAATTTACCATTATGTTTGAGTCCTTTAGTTAATTGGACTTAATTAAGTTTCTAATTTTCTAAATTATGCATTCCAAAGCCTTATTTTTTCCATTTTCCAAAAGGAGAACCAACATTTAATTAATGCAATTAATATTTTAATCACCTTGGAATATGTGTGTCTTGGACTTATGGGATAGGACCCATTTTCCCAAGGATGAATGGGTCCCCTTAAGTCCTAGGACCCAATTTTTAATATGTTTTTGGCTGTATTTTAATGATTCAAATACAATATACAATTGTCAACTTTTGGAATCTAATTTTCTGGAAATTAGATAAACACCTATAAATATAGTCTTTTTATCAATTCAAATCTAACACTTAATGAGAAACATTTGGAGAAGCAAATATTATTGTCAAGAACATTCAAGAGAAGATTTATTAGACATTTTTTGCAGCATTCAAGATGCTATCATCATGTTCAAGCTTATGTGTGTTCATGTCATCTTGTGAAGGGTAATATGCATTGTTGATCCTCAAAGCATCCAAGCATTTTCAAGTGTCCAATCAAGCAAAGCAAGATCAAGTTCCTTGGAGTGATGTGTTTTACTTCAGTACTCTAAGGTCAGCCATTGAAGGTTTGGTGAGTTGTAACAAACAAGTGTTCATTCATCATTTCCTTCTCCTTTGTCACTATTTCTTTCTATCAAGGTTAATTACCAAACCGGGGTTTGACCAAGGCAAACACCCATTCACACAAAACACACAATTTTTCTTCTCTTTGTGTATGTGCAAGTCTTAGGTTGAAGAAGGATTGAAGAGATCTCAAAGGATCCATTTCACATTGTTGCATTTGTTGTCAAGCCACAAAAACTAGGTTGCATAATTTATTTCTGACTTTTTGATAGTGAGAATAGCGGCAAACAAAAGCTTAGATGTTGCACCAGAGGACCCAAAAAATTGGTCCAAACACTTGTAAAATGACCCATTTTTCCAAGGGTGAATGAGTCCTTGTAGGCATCTCAAAACCAATTTCTCTGAGCATATTTGTTGTTTTTTGCACTTCCCAGATCCATTGGTAAATTGCTATTTCCCGTTGTTAGTCTTTGGGATCTTGCAATTTTAATATTAGGGCATATAAGATCATTAGTTTAATCATTTCAAAATATTTCTAATCAATCACAATCACCCTTAGGATATAGATCCAGGTCTGGTTGACTCACCATTAAGGTTGATAGTCAAACAATTCACCTTGTTGATCTATATCCCAATGAAATTTATAAAAATGTGGAAATGGCCCTAGGTTATGGAAATGTTTCATTTTGGTGAACCCAACATTCTTGCACTATAAAATTTTTGAATTTGGAAGTCCTTTAAACCCTAGGCTTAGATTTGCATTGTGTTACATCCCTTTTGTCTTGAACAAGATTATTGCAATCAAATTATGGTCGTTATGTTAGTTGTGATTAACCACATTTCATGAGAATGTGAAATTGGGAAAATAATTTTAATTTCTATGTCGTAATTGCAAATATGAATGATTTTATTTATATGTATAAATGAATGTGTTGGTGAGTTTATATTTAAAATATATATATATAAATCAAGAATGGTCTAACCCTAATTCTTTGTCAAGTGGTTGCAGGATTGCCAACACCTCAAGGGAAAGGGAAATATCATCAAGGAGAGGTTGTAGTTAATAAAGGATCAAAATTATCATCAAGCCACAAGTTGGTGTAAGATAGCTATATTGAAGCCATAACCTTGGTTGAATATCACTTAATTAAATAATTATAAGAAAAACAAGTCAACTTAAATTGTGTATCATCGTTCTCCTCTTGATGTTGAGTATATCTAGCTCTTTAACACATTTTGTTGTGTCAAATGAAATTAAATAATTAATCAAACATTCAAATATATTTTGAAGAAGACATGTAGACTCTTTTCAGGGAGAGTCTTGTTGTCTGGGGCATTCTTTTCTCATCATTCACCTCTTTCTCAACTTACTTCCTCATTTTTCTATATCGGCATTCTTCTAGTTTTGTATCCTCATTCAGTTTCCACGCTCGTCTTGCTTTCTCATTTTCCACTCTCTTTTTCTCCTCTCTATCAGTCAGCTTCCTTATGGGGTGGCATTCTTGGTTATATTTCTTCTGTTGAGCATAACGTGGGAAAGCATTCTCATATTGTTCATGTCTCTAATTTTAGGTGGAATTAATTTGATCTCTTGAGTAAGTCATCTCTGAATTTCTCTAGCTAGTAAGGATTGTTGTGGAATTGTCGCCTTTGTCTAGTTCATTGGAGGGAAGAGTTCGGAGCTTCTTTGAGCTTTAGACCTACATAACCAGACACGTAATGAGATTCTTTTAATTGTTAAAACTTAGCATCAAAAAGATCTTTACTCGTTCTAATAACCATCATGCATTGGAAAATAAATTCATTGAATTTCTTCATCTTGTTGAAAGTATAATGAAATCGGTTCTTGGTTAAATCTCTGGAACTTGTTTGATGGAAGACTCTTTCTTATTATGATCCTGTATAGTTTATTGATCTTGAATGAAAATTACTCTTCCTTAATTATTTATGAACCTGAATATTAGTTCAAGTTTTCATCATAATGCTTTGTGATCTTTTCTGCTATTGTCTAAGCCGAAGTCTTCTCTATACTCTGTCCTCTTAACTTCTGAGTAGAAATCGTGCATATTTCTCTTCCCAATTTGAGTCCATTTAATGAAGTATAAATGTTAAAAATCTGAAGAGTGCCTCAATATTGAACAAGTCACTTTCTCTTTATACGTTTAAAGTAAGTTGTTTATTCTTAAATGAAGAGGAATGATATTGAGCCAAGTCATTCAAATATAAAACCAAGAGTCAAGTTTGATCATGTTGAGCAAGGGTGAGAGTGTTGATGCCCATAAATAATAAAATCCTTGGCCAAGGTTATAATTCTTAGATTAAGCATTTTTCAGCTATCAAGAACTAGATATACCCCTAGTCAGAATGGTCTTTCTAGTTAGGAGTACCCTATAGTGAAGGATCAACCAAGGTAGTATAGGTTCTTGATACCAAGCTCATATCGCATGATGGTATCATGTGATCCTTGTTGACTGCCCTTGTGAAGGGTTAGGTTTCTTCAGTTGAAGAAACACAGGAGACCAGTAGGTCTTTGGTTGGGTGGAAAATCCCTTGATGATATTTCTTTTTCCCTTGAAAATAAAGTCTTGTGCAAGCATTTCAGTAGGAAGCCTTCAGACTATACTTTCTTGTAACTCTTTCTCTCTCTCTTAATTTCAGTTATATTTACTTTAACATGTTTATTTCATAGCTATAATAAATGCTCTTTTTATTTTGGAAGTAATAGAAAAGTTATTTATTAACCAACTATAGTTTTCAGTTATATATAAACTGTTAACTATTTTCTTTTCAGCTGAAATTGAAAAACTAGAAGTTAGTTGATGAATCATTTATGTAGTTATTGTTCAGATTGTTTATCTTTTTTTTCCATTCATTATTGCTAAGGAAACTCTAGTTAGTTGCACTTCAGCTGAATCTGGTAGTTAGTTGCCATTTTTAAACTGTAGATTAGATAGAGTGTTACACATTGCATTAGTTTGCATTTCTTAGTTAAGGTTTCATCTTTGCATTCTCAAAAGTCATAAATATTCAAATGCATTGCATTCTATATTGCATCATAGGCTGCATTTGGTTTTGTTTCAATCATATTTAGATCATATTTATATTCATATTGCATTCACTAAGTGGTTAAAATCTGAAATTGTTCATTGCATGTATATTGCATCTTTCATTTTAGCTCAAAAACAAGTGAAAAATTGCATAGTTTTATTTCAAATTTACATCAAATCTTCATTTTCAGAATTTTTCATTTTCAAATTAGATAGGTATTGCATATTAGATTTGAATATTCCATTCAAAAGCGTCCTTTGTTGTTACATATTTTCATTTAGATCACATTGTCTCAAATTGAAAAAATATTACATTTTTTGCTTTCAAGTTGCATCAAATCATCACTCTCAGGTTGTGACATCTTAGAATTAGTCAAATATTACATTTTACATCTGAAATTTGCATTCAAAATTTGTCAACACATTTTCACTTTTGTTTCACACTTGCATCTTGCATTACATTGTCCTAAATTGAACAAAATTTGGAAAAATAGCCACTGTTTAAATTGTTTGCAACTGGAGAAACAAACATCAAACAACAATATAAAATTTTGATATTGCTATCAGGATTCAACCGTGTAGTTTTCGAGTCAAACTCATTGACCCATGTTTCATGAGTAGTGGTTCACAAGAACCCATCTCTCATGATAATGAATGGTCCACTTAGCACTCATTGCATCTAGGTGATGCTCACGAGAGGTGAAGCTGGGCGTCTAGGAGGTCACCCATCCGTGTGCTCGGCTCAAGCTTAACCGAGTTTTCCCCAGGTTAAGCCCACTTGGCTTACCCAAACCCGTTTGCAAGCTAAGTGGAACAACAACACCTGGGAAAAACTCAATGGGCAGCAGCAACTGAACAACTGAGATGAACCGAAGGCATTTGCTGTGAGCATCACCTAGATGCAATGAGTGCTAAGTGGACCATTCATTATCATGAGAGATGGGTTCTTGTGAACCACTACTCATGAAACATGGGTCAATGAGTTTGACTCAAAAATGACACGGTTGAATCCTAATAGCAATACCAAAATTTGACACACTGTGGAAAATACCTCCTACTTATCAACAATATAAAACTTCAAGTTTTCACTTTTCAAAACCCTGTCTAAGGACACATTCACCCTAGGGTGATCCCGCCCTTGTACAGGTGTCTTAGACAACTTTTGCGTAGTCTCGTCTCCATATTATTAATCTGTTCCAGCTTGTAGAAGTTTGTTTCAAAATTCTAAAAAAGTGTTATTGCATGTGCAAGAAAAGTTTCATTTTTCTTGATTTGTTGCAAATTTGAGAAAAAATGTTGCATTTCAGATCTATAGGACAATTATTACATCATGTTCTCATTTTAAAAATCTCTAGTTATTGTACTCCATGTTTTATTTTCAAATCTTTTTGAGCACTTTAAGAAATTTTCATTACAAGCATATACAAATTGAAGTTATTTCCCTTCTTTTCTTGTTTTTCATTTATCCCTCTCCCATCATCCCTCCTATGAGTGAGGATAACTTAGTGAAAGAGAAAAAAAACTTGGACAATCATGACAATCACATTTGTTCTTCTCCCAACATCTCTCCTATTTGGGAAGAAGATATTTTGGTGTTAGAAGATCCAATCATTGAGAGTCATGAGAATCCTATTTTTTTATTTTCCTCCACCTCTCCTCCTTGGGAAGAAATTACTGGACAAGGGGATGTAATCATAGCTAATCATGACAATCACATTTTTTCTTCTCCCAATATCTCTCGCATTTGTGAAGAAGATATTTTGGTGTTAAAAGATACATTCATAGAGAGTCGTGAGAATCTTGTTTCTCCCTCTCCCAATGCTTCTACCACTTGGGAAGATATTGTTGGAAAAGAGAAGAAAATCATTGATAAGAAAGAAAATAATAGTTGTTCCTCTCCCGATACCTCCCCTACTTGTGACGAAGGTGTATTGTTGTTAGAATGTCCAACCATTGAATGTCATGAAGATCTTGTTTGCTCCTCTCGCGAAACCTCTCCTACTAGGGGAGACGTTAGGGTGCAAGAGGATGATATCATTGATACATATCTTTCAAATGATAGTAATGTGGCTTGCTTAGATGAAGATGATAAGGTGACATTAGATCCCCTTTCAATAGAAAATCATCAAAATGAAGTCAAATCTGGTGAGGTTATGAATGCACAAATGTCCATTAGATCTCCCTTGATTATTGGACCTCCAAAAATTCCTTTTGGACCTCCCAAGAGTCCTCTAATCGTTGGCCCACCTAAGATTCCTTTTGAACCTCCTAAGATTCCTTTAGTTATTGGACCTCCTAAGCAAATTATCATAGGACCATCTCAACACCAACCAAAACCTCCAAGAGATGTCTTGAATTTCACAAAACAACTTACTAGTGGTAATGTATCACAGCAACCAAGTTACCACCCCATTGCTCATACATATAAAACAAGGAACAATAGGCAACCACAAACCATTCCTACATCAATACCACTTCCTCAACCCATTTTTCCTAGTGCTCATTGTTTACCTTCGCATAGTGGAAAGGAGTACGATATTGTTGAAAAACTGCATAACACTCCTGCTGAGATATCCTTGTGGGATTTGATTCAAGCATCACCTTTTTACCATAACATGTTGCAAAATGCTTTACAACAAGTTGTTATCCCTCCTAATGCGCAACCAAATGATGTAGCATCCCTAATTCACAGAATGAACTTGGTTAATTTAGATAATGTTTTTCATCAACATGGGTTGCCTCCATTGGAAATACAAAACAAAATGATGATTTGATGATAGTGGCTAGAATTAACAAGTTTAGCATTAAGCATACTCTCATTGACAATGGTTCGCACCTCAGTGTTTGTAGTGTAAACCTTTTGGACAAAATTGGAGTGGACAAGACTAAAATTCAACTAGATTCTTTATCTATTTGTGGTATTGATAATGTGGGAAAAAAATTGCTTGGTGTGATAATATTGCCTATAAAAATTAGTAGGGTTACATTGCAAACTCTTATCCATGTCATGCCCAATGATATTTCATATAATCTTCTCTTGGGCAGACCATGGATTCATGCAATGAACGGAGTCCCTTCAACACTTCATCGTTTAATGAAATACACTTATAAAAAAAGGTTCACACAATCAAAGCTAACCTACACTCAGAAAGTTGTTTACAAACTGAAATAGGAATTGAAAGTCCTTTGAGAAATTGATACCAACTTCAAAAGTGAAACCGGTGCAAGAAGAAGAGAAAGATAAATGCATTTCAACAATCACAAAACTATTGGATGATGATTGGGGTTCCTTGGATTTTACACTTACATTTGTGGGAGAATACAAGATCACACATAGACTAAAAAAGAGAAAGAAGCTACGATGATATCAACACAATCCGAGTCATCAAAACTATGCGAGCCCACAAATTTTAGTAAAGAAGAAGAAAATGAGAATTATACATCCACATATGATGAGAATGATCATGAGCAACCACCTTCCTAAAAATAAATGAAAAAAACTTTATGGAAGGGGTTACAAACTTTTGAAACAACTTGGTTATAATGGAAAAGGATGTGGTGTTAAAGGAAAGGTATTTGTGTCCCTATAGAGCCTAGAACACAAGAAACAACTAGAGGTCTTGGTTATTGTCATTCAATTAACAAATAGCATTAGTTGTTGCTCCTTGCCATGTGGTGACTGTAGTATCATAGTATATTCATTACCATGCATGAGGGCATAAACTTGGCTTTATGCCATCATATTTCCTTTTTGCAAGGAGTAGCATATCACATCCATTTTTGACTCACCTTTTTCCCTTACACTTGGGGGGCAAGGGGTTAGGTAGCCTTATCCTAGTATGCCACTTGTCGTTGTCCCTTTGGCTAGTTGTCCACCTTCCATGTATATATAATGAACAAGCTTGGGATATGAACAACATGCCTTAGGTTTGCTCGCATATGACATACTTTCTATGTTCTTTAAAGCTTTCCATGTAGGCTCTTGTGCTCTTTTGTAACATGGCATTCATTATTTTTTACTTTAAAGTAATTGCTCATAGTATGGTGTTTAGCAATTTCTTTAAAGTGAGGGCATACATTGGCATTATTTCATTTTGGCATTGACATTTGGCATTTCTTGCTTCACTTTGTTCATAGAGGTTGAACTTAGTGTAGTGTTGACATAACATCTTGATCATTTTTTATGAGTGCACACCTTGTAGACCTAGTGTGTGTTTCTCATCCTTCTTCCTCACCTAGTGGACACCGGATTCCACTAGCCCATGAGTATTTTATCTTTACCTTTTTCCTCACCTAGTGAACAACAAATTTTCACTAGCATGTGAGTATTTTATTTTTTCCTTTTGGGTTTGCATAGTGGTGTTGGTGTAATTCAATGTGTTGTACCTTTTCCTAGGCCATAATTACACCTTAGTTAAGTTTACTTAGGGACCACATAGGAGGTTGTTGGAGAATTTCCACCTTTTGTGGACACATCATGTGATTATCTTTCCACCTTAAGTGGAGTGATAGCTCTTCATAGTTGTCTCATGTCATAAGATTATGAAACTTGTCATAATCTTATGCCCTTCTATGTTCTCACCTTGGCTATTTAACCAAGGGGTCTCTCTCATTGTAAACAATCATAATCATATCATATCAATGACATTGAATATAGTCTATTCTTGTCATATTCTCTCTCTCTTTCTTGTGCTTTCCATTTGGTCCATAGATCTTGGGTGGCAACCATAGCCAATTCTAACATGGTATCAGAGCGGGTTGGGTGTCATTGGAGAGTCTTATTCTGAAGAGAGATTCCAGATCTGAGGAGGTTTCATTTTTAGGCTCTTTGTTGCAGGTTCAAATTAGAGCTTGCTGGTGCAAATTTGAGCTCACCATTGCGTTTGGAAGGTTCAAGAAAGTCGATTTTTCCTTTTTTTTGGTCCAAATCAGACATACGAGGCCAAATCTAGGAGGGTTTGAAGCTAAAGAGTGGTTGCCAGATCTAGAAGGTAGCTACAATTTTGGAGTATTTTGGGTCAAATCCAACTCTGCCATCGCGTCTAGAAGGGCCAAAAACCCTAAGATCAACTGTTAATTCATCGAATTTGGAGCAAGTCATCCGATGAGGCAAAACAAATTTCCCCGGAGAGCCGTACGGCCCACCAGGTTGTCATTATGATGTTGGTACGAATTTTCTGAGAAATTATTATTTTATTTGCCGAAAAATTTTGAATTTTTTTTGTAAAAAATCATTTTGTACCGATTGATTTTATTTGAAAAAGTTTTTTAAAATAAAAATCAAAATAAAAGAAAAAAAAGCAGAAAATTATTTTTTTGCAGAGGAAGAAAGTACGCAAACGTATTGTTTGTTGCACGTCAATACCAGGCCAATCAGATAGGCCCACGTGGCATAGTGCCAATCACCGGCAATCCTCCATGGGCCCCCATAATCTAGTAGCCTATTCAAAATTCTGGCGGTCAAATAAATCATTGGTGGTCATTTAAAACAACCAACGGTGAATATTCGAGATTTTGGCAAGTGCAAAATTTCAGTAAAAGACTCTGTCAAGATTCCGTGGCCAACAACTACAGATTCTAGATTCCGTAGAATATTCTGACAGATGGTCATTTTTTCTGGTGATGGGCAAGCAGACATCAATTTTAATCACATAGTATGATAATGTCATCATTGCATGAACAATGACGTCAACAGGCTTTTGAAATTTTTTTGTACCCCTCTCCATTTGAGTTTTCATTTTTGTAGTTCAACTTTGGAGGCTCGTAACTCAATCATTTTGGATCCTTTTTTTGAGAATTTTTTTTTTATTTGGGCTAATTTTTTGTGCTCTACACACTGGTGCAATCAGTTTTTGGTTTTGGTGCTTGGTTTTTCTAGAAATTGCAGATTCTCATAGGTGTTGTTGCTTTGTCCTCATTTTGGGAACCTCGGGAGCTCATATCTTGCTCCTACAGTAACATTTTTGGGTGAATTTTTTTTGAAAGTGCATGATTTTTTGTGTACTTATCAGTGGTATGATCATATTGATATCATTTTGTACCAAAAATTGTACTTGATACTGTGGCCTATTTTGGCATTTGTAAGCACTAAGATCAAGTCTAGTTTTCTATTTTTGGCATCTAGAAATTGTAAACACACTAAATATAAAGTGCCAAATCAGATATTGCTTGGGGGATTTCTTGATTGAGTGATTTGGGGGGGGGTAATCTTGCAGTGATTGTTTGCATTCTTTTGCTTGGTTTGTGTTCTTGCAATGGGGAGATCTCAAATTGAACCCCTAAATCCACATAATTATGCTACATGGAGAAAATAAGTATCAAACTATCTCATGATGAAAGGTCTAATAGGTCATCTAAAGGACACAATTCAAAAACCTATTAGTGCTAAAGAATTGGCAAGGTGGGAGATTGATCATGAGAAAACACTTGGATGCATATGTTCATTAGTCTCATTTGATTTTCAATTTCATATTGAATCATGTAATACACCTAAAGAGTTATGAGAGAATTTTGAGAAATTGTATGGTAAAACAAATAAGATTAGAGGTTATTAGATTGATAATGATTTGATGAATGTTGATCCTAAAAGTTTTGACCACATCCAAGACTACATATCCAAAATCAAGCAACTAAGAACATAATTGAAAGAATGCACTATTGAAAAAGAGGATTTACAATTGATTTTGAATGTGTTATCCAAGCTTGGTCCTAAGTATTCAGTGTTTGTTTATGGCTTTCATACCCATCGACTTTCTTTGGGAGCATCATATGTTGATCCTAAGTTTGATGACTTTGCAAATCTCCTAATCCAAGAGGAAGCTAAGTTAATGAACATGGGTCTAATCAAGTCTTCCAAACCACAAGCATTGGTGGCAAATGAGTCTAAGGTATAGAAAGAATCAGAGAATCTTGATAAGAAGCAAAAGAAGAAAAAGAACAAGCCACATAAAGAACCAGAATCCTCACCATCATCAAAAGAATCATCTAAGAAGGAGAGACCTTTTTGTGCATATTACAAGAAGGATGGACATGAAGAACACTATTGTTACAAGAAGGATATTGATGAGTTGAAAATTCTTCTCAAAATGAATCACATTGATTTTCCTTCTAGAATTTTTGAATCTTCTTCTCCTTCTACTTCAAAATAGTCTAAAAAGGACAAAGGTCAAACATCAGGATATAAAGGACAAGCTCTTTGTGCTCATTCAAGTCCAAGATTAGGGAGATGGCTTCTAGATTCAGGAGCATCTCATCATATGTCATCTTCACAGACTATCGTCTCTTCATTTCAACCTTGTTCTATGTCTCCTATCTTGATGGGAAACAATGCATACATGAGTGTAATAGGGAAGGGATCTATTAGCATTGGGGAAAACACTTTTCAGGATGTCTTTTGTGTTCTTCATTTGACGAACAATTTACTTTCCATATATCAGATTACACATGGTGGAGATGGGAGAACTGTGGAGTTCAATCCTGATTCAGTTATCATTCGAGATTTGGAGAGTCGAGAGATCATTGCTACTGGGGTGGTTGATCATTCATCTCAGTTGTATTCCTTTGCACTATTTTCTTCTGATGGTGACAATGTTCCTTTTGCTATTGATCACATACACCATGATTCTGAGGATACATTTGGATTTTTGAACTTGGGAATACTTACATCAGATCTAGTCCTTGAGCCATGCATTTCATCTCCTGCATCTACTATTGTACTTGATGATACTTGTGTTGCTATAGTTTTGGCTCCTAGTGATTCAGTGCAGCAGGATCCTGATTGTCTTCCAGATATGGCTACCTTGGATGACTTTCTGACAGGTATTTCAGACTTGTTTGTGGAGTCTCATCTTGCAGATTTAGAGGACACCATCAATAGCATTCATCTTCTCTTTGATGAAGATGCATCTTCTTCAGTTGTTGTGAGGGAACACTTTGACCCTCTTGTTCATTCTCTACATGATCATTCTTCACAGTTTGGCGTGAGTGTGGATACTTTTGGACAGCATTTGGAGGAGGCTTCTTTGTCTTTAGAGGGGATATCTTTGTCTTTGGATAGTGCGCTACATTCATCTCTACTTGATGTTGGATTTTCCTCTTCAGCAGTGTGGCCTAGAATGCCTGATTGGAGTGTGAGAGCTTTCAGCATCGACATGGAGACACTTGAGCATGCTTCGGAGACATCATCATCCATCATCCATATTTTTGATATCCTGCATACATCCATGGTTTTGTTTCTTCCTAAGGGGAGGAGTGTTGTTTGGCGAGATTGGATCATCTTCAACATTCAGTGTCGGGCTTCTACCATCATTGCAGGAGACTCAACATTGAGGGGGGGCTACCTTGTCTCTCTTCTACTTCTCTCTTATGGGGGGTCGTTTTCCTCACATGGGGTTTTTACCTTCTCATTCTTCATTGAGAGTATTGCATTTCTATTTTGTATTTCATCTCTCTTTTGAGGGGGATTTTTTCCCATGAGGTTTTCTCCCTTTCCTCGCTTGTGAGAGATTGAATTTCATTTACATTGCATTGTACATGGGTACCTAACATGGCCTAGTAGTCAAGACCCATCTTACATTGTTTTCATTTGTGCACATTCTCCCTAAGTTGCACTTAAGGGGGGTGTTGGTGTAATTAAATGTGTTGTACCTTGTCCTAGGTCATAATTACACCTTAGTTAAGTTTACTTAGGGACCACATAGGAGGTTGTTGGAGAATTTCCACTTTTGGTGGACTTGAAGTGTCATCACTTTATCATTTCCACCTTTTGTGGACACACCATCTGATTATCTGTCCACCTTAAGTGGAGTGATAGCTCTTCATAGTTGTCTCATGTCATAAGATTGTGACACTTGTCATAATCTTATGCCCTTCTATGTTCTCACCTTGGCTATATAACCAAGGGGTCTCTCTCATTGTAAACAATCAAAATCATATCATATCAATGACATTGAATACAGTCTATTCTTATCATATTCTCTCTCTCTTTTCTTGTGCTTTCCATTTGGTCCATAGATCTTGGGTGGTAGCCATAGCCAATTCTAACAGGATAGTGGGTTTTCACTTGTGAATGCATTTTATCGACAACATCGTAATCATACTAGTCCATCCTTTTCTTTTTTCATTGGCTTTAACATTGTATGCTTGTGTATCTTGTCTTGTTGCACATACCTTACATTCATGTGTGTGCCTTTGTGCTTATGTTGGTTTTCCATGGGATATTAGTTCTTGGGGGCCTTGCACAACCCCCTTGATCCTTTGTCATCTCATCTATTCATCTCATTTGTGTACTTGGACCCCTCTTGACATATATTTGTCTACTTTAGTGTGAGTTTGAGCATAAGTTCATACTCTCGCTAAAGTGGGGGGTAAATGTAGTGTAAGATATTGTATACCTTTACAATTTGACTCTATGTTTGGGTCCCTTAATTAATTGGACAAATTAAGCTTATAATTTTCCAAATTATTCATTCCAAATCCTTAT
Organism: Sequoia sempervirens; assembly: GCA_007258455.2. Lineage (NCBI taxonomy): Eukaryota > Viridiplantae > Streptophyta > Pinopsida > Cupressales > Cupressaceae > Sequoia > Sequoia sempervirens. The sequence continues at coordinate 35,253,355 of VDFB02075321.1, forward strand.
TTTTTCCATTTTCCAAAAGGAGAACCAACATTTGATTAATGCAATTAATATTTTAGTCACTCTGGAATATGTGTCTTGAACTTATGGGCCAGGGCCCATGGGTGAATGGGTCCCCTTTAAGTCCTAGGACCCAATTTTTAATATGTTTTTGACGGTCTTATAAAGATTCAAATTCAATATGCAATTGGTGGCTTTTGGAATCTAATTTTTGAGAAATTAAATAAACACCTATACATAGTCTTTTTATCAATTCAAATATAATTAATGAGAAAATTTTGGAGTAGCAAATATTATTGTCAAAAGCATTCAAGAGCAGATTTATTAGTTGTTTGTTGCAGCATTCAAGATCCTATATGTAATGTCCCCTTCTTTGTAGCCACCTGAATATTATTTTAGCCTTTTATTTATTCCCGAAGACTAAAAGGAGAAATAAGGGAATAAATTATTAAATTAATTATTTGTAAAGTTATCTCAAAAATATAATATCATAAGATGACTTTATATTTAATTAATTTAATAGTAAAGTGACTAAAAATAAAATAATATCAAAAAGTCACTTAAGAGAATAAAATAATATTTTATTCTAGAAGCTTCTTGGAGATGATTGTGAATTATTTATAAGGAGCTTGTTGGAGACTAATTGACATATCTAGAGTTGACATTTTTTGCACTTCATTGTTGAGCTCTAATGCTTAACAATTTACCTAAGGGTTTGAATACACTAAGGTGTTGGTTTCGATTGTGAGATATCAATCCTAGCTGGAATTGAGATAGGAAGATGTTTCAGTCTTCTCCATTGGGAAAATTTTGTGTCCAAGGGCCAAATTTGATTATCAAGGAGAATTGATTTAGGGCATCATATTCTCAAATTTTGTGAAGATAAGTTCTAGCCAAGAGGAATCGATTGTACAATCAAGAAGTCTGATGCAATGTAGGGGTGCAAAAACTCTCATACAACCTCAACTTGTCGAAACTCAATCTATTCTTGCTTGTCCTTGCAACTAGGACTCATCCTTCACAAAACCCTTGTTTCATAACACCCAAACTGAGATTAAGGCATAAAAATTCTTGTTGAACCTTCAACCACCATAACCAATACCAAAATGACTGATACAAACCCTTTCACCAACTTATACATCTCAGACATGAAAATTCCCAAAATAGTCTGTCCTAACTGGCCTAATTAGGCTTCCAATGATCATTCAATCTTACTCATGCAACGATAAAGCTCTCTTAGACTCTCAACTTGGTTCAATGGCATGCAAAACACTTTAATTGAATAAATTTTCAATGATTTGATAGCCTTTCAAAGAAGAAAATTCTAAACTCTACAAAAACTGTCAAAACTAGGATTGTGTCAACTCTGCCTTAATAGGGTAGTCAATTAAATGGACTCAAATTCATATCATACCACCAAACCCTATTAGGAAAGGTTCTAAATACACCCAAACATCCTTTTAAAACAATAATACTTAAGAAGGACTCACACACCACCAAAAAACTCTTAAAAACCTCATTGTACACTGGTTTTACCAGTCCTATTCACCATTTACAAACCTAGGGCATCACTAAAACTGCCCAAAAACTTACCCTCAACCTCTACAACTTGGAAATCCCTTAGAACACATATAAAACTCACTATACACCAATTTATATCTTTTTCCAATGGTGAAGATTTAAGAAACACAATTTTCTTTACCTTTGTTTACCCTAGATCAGGGTTTTGACCTGCTAGAGATGAATTTCTTATAAGTTATAACTTTAACTAAACTTTATCAAATTGCATGAGACAAACTTTGAAGGGAAGGTGATTGACTACACTATGTCTTACAACCAATTAGAGATGAATTCCTGCCTGTGCAGGGCTGTATAGTACCTGAGAATAGTGAATTTCTATAAAAGAATGCAAGAAATAATGTCTTTTCATTATTCAAATTCAAAACTACAACCACCCACACTTCTTCAAACATACATAAGGCCTTTTAAAGGAATTACAAGCATGTCTATTTAATTTTTTACTAATTCCCAACAAGAGAAAACTGACTTGCCTCTTCACCTTTCCAATTTTGCTCTTTTTGCAATTTTACATTGACAACTTTTACTTTGATTACAACATTTTGCATGTTTAACCCACTAATCTCCTAGTGACCTCTAATACATCAAAAAATGGTCTTTTTGACCTTATTATAGGAACAAAAAGACTCAATTACTCCCTAAGGCTTCAACTAGACCAACTTATTTGAAAAGAAATGGTGCTCTTGCACCAAAGTCACATTGGAAGGGATGATTTTTTGTGTGAAAGTTGTGATTTCAGTCAAGGCTACAAAGAAGAGTTTGTGGCATTTTGGAGAGTGTTGGTGCTGTCTTCAGAAGGGGTGATTTGGTGATTAAAAATTAGATAAAAATCATTTGAGGTTCCTACATTAATAGATGGTTTTCCTATTTCCTTGGCATCCATTTTCAGCTCCAAAGAAGGTGATTCGATTGGCATTTGCATCTTAGTAATATCTAGTTCGTGGCATAAAAAATAAGGTTCTTGTTGCACATTTCTTGCATTGTAAATGAGAAATATTATTGAGGTCATTTACTGTCATAAACAAGGACTAAAGTATTGTATATTACAGTCATTATTGCATGGTTTGGTCATTTTTGTATGACAGCCATTTGTCAATGTATTTTAAGTCAAGTTGATATAAGAAGAAGTCACATTTTGTATATGAGTCAAGTTCATTTCCAGTATTGTAATCTCATTGTAAATATCATAATAGAAAGTTGATGGTTGGCTGTAAATTGTTTGACATAATGTCAAGTTGTTGTACCTTCATACTAGCTTAAGTAGTTTGCATGATAAGTGTTTGACAAATTTCCTACTAGTTGTAGATGTCATTTTCAGTCATGCATATGCATTGAAAAATACAAAAAGATCTTGCACATTCATTTGGTAGTTTTTTGGCATCAATTAAACTTCATTTGCATTCATCAAAGCAATTCAAAACAAACTAAAAATCAAAACCAACAAGATAGAAGGTTGCAAGAGAAGTGTTTGTCAAAATAGCTAAGGAAAAAATCAGAGGTTTCTTATTAGTTTTGGCAAGACACTTTATAGTGGTATCAGAGCTAGCATTCATGCCAGCCTGTGTGGGTTATGAGCAAAGAGATTTCAGATATTCTAGATTGCATCCCATTTGACAATTCCTACAGAAGGTTGAAAAAAGGATTGAGTCCATTTGAAATCATAGATTAGGATAGTACTCAACATATGCTTAGTGACCTTGCTAGAAGTCAGCAACAAATGATGGAAGAGATGGCTAGAGGAAGGCAAGAGTTGATACAAATTCTCACACAATTATTGAACAATGGAAACAACAATGGGAGCAATGGGAAAAATGGTCATATTGGTGGTCATGATAATAATGATATAGCTCAGAGAAATGCTAGGATAGCTAGCAGAGTGACACCGAGGCCACTCTTGCCTCAATTCTTGGGAGAACAAGCTACTATAAATTAGGGGCAACAAGCACAAGAGGAATGATTCTTAGATTATTTGAGAGAGTACAATTCCTTGGGGGATAAATTTTAGGCTGCCATGTCATTGGTAGACTTCTGTAATATCAAACTCAAAAATAGACCTAGAAACAACAATAGAGGACATCAAAATTAGGATTTACAGTGAAAGGTTGGGAAACTTTCAATCCCTTCCTTTGATGGGTCTAGTAAATGCACAACCAGAGCATGGGTACAAAAGCTGGATACCTATCTTCAACTTAACCCTATGTTGGAGATAGAAGCCATTAAGTATGCTACTCTACATTTGGATGGCGAAGTGCATGAATGGTGGTACCATGGGATTGTCACATTAGGACATGCCAATATCACATCCTGTTTGGAGTTCACACAAAAATTAATAGATAGATTTGATTAGAAGGATCCTGAACTTCATTTCAGGGAGTTAGCACAACTTAAGCAGAGTGGCTCAATAGATACATGTATTTTAGAATTTCAACGGTTGGTAGTCATGGTGATAGATATTTCAGAGCAGTGGTTGGTTATACTCTTCATTGAGGGTCTATCTGAACCACTTCGTGGTTGGATCAAGGAGTTCAAACCCAATTCCCTACAGGATGTGATCACTAGAACTAGAGACATGGAGTATTACACACCTGGCAACAAAACCCTTCATTCCTCAGAAGAACAAGGGAAAGAAGTCTTTTCAAAAGAAGGGAAACAAGAAAAGTGATCCAGATGAGGATTATCACAAGGAATGTAGAATTAAGGTAATTTGTTACCATTGCAAGGAACACTAGGAGCTAGGACACCATTTCCTAGGCAAAGGCAAGGCTTGCCTTATTGAGGTTGTGTCTAAGGATGAGAGTAGTGATGATGAGCATTCTCAGGATAATGATAACAATAGTTTAGATGAGGAGCAACCTCATGGGGAGGGTAAGAGTAGTACCATTGCTACATCATCATGCACTCGTAGATTCAACTCCTTCAAAATTAGGGGAGTTTTATAGGGTCATCGCATCACAGTGTTAATTGATAGTGGGGCCACCCACAACTTCATTGATGCAGCCCTAGTGGAAAAGCATAAGCTACCAACTGAGGATTTTGAGGGATTCAATGTGATGGTGGCAGATGGCTATAAGATGGCTTTTTTTTGGGTCTGTCTCTCTCTGTTGGTTCTTTCTGTCTAGTGATGTACTTGCCATTTGACATAGATCTGAATTTTGGCTAAGTTTGGAAGAATTTCTAATGAATTAGGGTTTATAATCTTCTGGCTACTTTGAGGTCAAATTGAGTTGGCTAATCAAATTCTGAGCTTAGCACTACTATTAGGATGCTTCAAGTAGGCTCCCATTGAATTTTCACTAAATTTTGACAACTTGCTATTTCTAGTAAGTGCCAATTTGGGGTCTATTTTCTTGGGATTTTCAAATTCTGACAACTACACTACATTTAGAATACTTAGAACTTATCAGTTGCAAATTTTAAGCACAAATGGACAACTTACTATTTTTAGCAGTTCTACCTTTGAGGGTCATTTTTAGGGTTTGCATGTTTGAATTTTTAATGCATGTCAACATAATCTTTATGGGTTTTTCAAGACCTTCGTAGTGATGTAACATGCAAAACAAGATGATGACTTTGAAGGAGTCAGGCTTCAAAGGCTATTTTTTAGGGTTTGCATGCAAGATTTCTCAGCACATGTCAGCATATTCTTTATGGGTTTTCCGAGAGCTATGCAACGAGGTAACATGCAAGAAAAGTTTATCACTTTTTAGGGACTTGCTATTTTTAGCCAGTGTTCACATGTTGATCATTTTTTTGGGTTTTTCTGGGGTTTTTGAGATCACTCAGGTAGTGTGATGCAAACTCATCTGACAGCTGATTGCTCACTTTTTCAGACACTTACTATTTTTAGCAGGATCACTCCGGCAGCTTCCCAACACTTCATCATCATGAGCAAAGTGACATGCAACAAAAATAGGGTCAAACAAAGATTTCTCAAGAGCAGCATGCAAGTTAGATTAGGATTTTCAACTTTGGGACCCAAAACGAGGGGTAAAACGCTAGAATCTCTAAAAACCAATGTATCCCATCATGATCAATATCTTTCAAGGAGTCCACTGGTAAATTTTGAAGGTGATCTGAGCACTATTTATAGTAAGCCACTTTTGAAATAGGGCTATAAATAGCAGGTTAGCATGAGGCACCAGTGTGAGCAAGTCAAGCAAGTGACGAGGACCCCATGGAGTGAATTTCAGATCAAACAGAGTTGCAGAGGTTAGGAAATCAAGTACTTACTATTTTTAGTAGGTCCATGTAGAGGAATTAGGGTTTCCTAAAAAGTAGGGCAAGATGCAAGGGTTAGACAGAAGCTTCATCCGATCACGATCAACATCCTTCAGGCAATCTACACGTAAATTTTGAGCTCATTTTGAACATTTACTATTTTTAGTAAGTTACTAAACATAGCAGGTGCATGCAAGCATTAGGTGCCAACAACTCAGTCATGTCATGAGGATCAAGGAAAAATGAAAAATCAAGCCTTTTGGAGCTCAAAATCAACTCAAAGTGCAAGGAGCATGAAACTTTCTAAAAATAGCAGGTTAGGGCAAGCTAAGGGTAACATGAACAATCTGCCCTTAGTCAGAGAAAAGGCTTGAAAATCATCCAAATATGGTGAAATTGAAAGCTTGACTCCTCAAATGCACTCTAACAACATGGAGTTGGAGAATTTTTTTTAATTTTGCTAAAGTGGAAGTTCACCCCCTTGGATGCACCCTTGCAAGCTTGAAGTGATTGGAAAATTTCTAAGTTTTGTAAAATGGAGGCTCACAGGGTAGAAATGCAGCCAAGGTCAAAGCGAGGAGGCTTGAGAATTGGCTAAGTCCTTGAAATTGGAAGTTCCCACCCTCATATGCACCTTAGCTTGGAGCCAACTTGAAATTTGTCTAAGTCCTTGAAATTGAAAGCTCAGCCTCTCAAAAGCGACCAAGGGTAAGAGAGGCCATTCAAATTTTTCTAAGGCATGGAAATTTGAAGTATCACCCCCTAAATGTGCCTTTGAGAATGATGGGTTGAGTAAAGTTGACTAAGTGTTGAAAATGAATGCTAGGACCCTTGAATGCTCCCAAACTTGAAGGAGGCTTGAAATTTAACTAAGTATTGAAAACTTCAAGCTTAGACATCCAAATGCACCCTAGGCAAGAAAAGGCCTTGGAAATTTTCTTTGAGGCAATGAAATTGGAAGTGCAGAGGGCTAAATGCACCCAATTTGAGCAAGTGATTGGAAAATATTCAAGTATTGCAAAATGAAAGTGAAGAGGGTCAAATGCGCCTAGGTTGAAGAGGTTCATTGGAGAAAACACCTAAGACATGAAAAGTGAGAGTATATGGTGCTAAATGTGCCCAGGTTGATGAGTGGATGATGGAATTTCCATAGGCATTGAAAATGAAAGTTTGACCTAGCATATACACCAAGGCTAGAGGAGTAAAGGTGAGCCTCAATAAAAAATTATTTTTCCAAGGTTGAAAAATTAAATGCCCCTCTTTGTGTTGACACATGAATTTTTAAAGTTGAGAAATATTTAGTAAGGGGGAAATATTTTGGAGGGTCTTGAAAAAAAAATTTGCCTTGTGATTTTAAAATGTTGGAGATTGTGGCTGGTGAATTTTTCTAAGGAAATAAAATATGCCTGAGTTTGAGGGTAGATAAAAAAATTCTAAGGTGGAGTACGCTTGGCATAGTCAAACTGAAGTACACCTTTGAATAGAATGGATATATTTTTAGGTGTTGGAGTAATTTTAATGAATTTTCCAAAGATTTTTTAGTCAACTGAATGCCACATACATTCAAGGTGGTAAATTTCAATTTGTTTTCTTAGGATGGAATCTCCAGCAACAGAAGATTCTGTGACAACTAAGCATAACTTTTACAACAACTCACCAGTCATCTCTCCCAAATTGGAAAATGGCTAAGTAGTGGGGGAGTAAATTAAAATCAACTGCTAAAGTGGGTGCCATCTTTCAATTATATAAACTTTGAAGCTCCTCATTTTTACTCACAAGTTGCAGAGTTGAAATTGTGAGAGTGTTGAAGCTGAAAGTGAGTGCTGAGTGAGTGACAAATTTTTGAGCTAAGTGAAATATTTTTGTAAGTGCTAGAGTGATATTGTTGAAAGTTGCTGAAGCTTGGAGTTTGAATTTCAGAGTCAAAAATCTTGAGGTTTGGAGTTGGTAGTTTAGTGTTGAAGAAATTTCATTTTCAAAGCTAACTCCATATTTATAGCTATCTCAAGGTAATTTTATTTTCTAAGTTGGAATTATAATGCTTGAATTTTATTTTACATATGTCTAAAGTTTGAAGGGGAGATGCTTTCGGAACAAGCAAAGTTGTAGGCAGAGCTAGAAATATAGAAGTGGGCAAAGAGAATGCCTCCAGGTAGGTAATCATCAAGCAATTGAAGAAGTTATTCCTTCTTGAGTCGAAGTTCATGTCAAAGCTAGGAGGTTTGACCGATACCAACCTTGGTTCATTCAACCTTGAGGCATTCAAAAGGAGGATATACGGGTAGGCTGGCCATCCTCCATCAATGACATCGCACAACATCGTGAGAAGTGGATTGTATGCAGCTACTAGTTTTCCACCAACAATTCAATGTCCTGAGTTAATAATGGAGTGTGAAAATTATTATAGGCAAGACCACCAAATGATTATCTCTTTGGACGATAAGTTGTCTGCTAACTTCACACCCAAGGCTATTGGAGAGGTGTTTGGGATTCCATCTATGGAGAGAATGTTGTACAAGTGAAAATAAAGGGCTAATAAAATGTAAGTCTCATCTTTTGATAGGTGTACAAAGAGAATTAATACATCATGGATGAGGAATCCAAAACCTCCTGGCACTAAGTTACCAAAGAAAATTATCTCAGAGGAGCGGAAATAGGAGTATTGTGATCTAATCATGATGCTTAGTCGGGTGAATGGTAGCCCATAGGCATACGCTTTTGAGCCTTGGATGTTCTACATCAACATAGTGTTGGAAGGAAAAGAGTATGTAGATTGGGAAAGAATGATTAGTGACAATGTAGATGAGCAATTCAGAAGTTTGAGGAGAACGAGGACATTTTATATGAGCTTGTATGTCATCTATATGTTGGCTTGGATGAGGAAGTATAAAGGATTGACATACCGGGAGCCAATTGGATGTGGTCCCAGTCAATTTAAAATCCATGAAGCTTGCAAGAAGCTACATCTAACAAATATCTCCAGCTTCAAGAGAGTGAACGATGCTTTCACTATGCACATCACAAGGACTCTTCAATGGAGAACACAACAAAGAATATCCAAAGATGCACAAAAGTTGATTGAAGAGTAAGGGTATTGGTTTATCTAGTTCCCAAAGTTCAATTACATAAGGTTATCAGGGTTCCATTCATATGCCTACAGATTGCCAAGGTACCCCACAGATAGGATGGTAATGCTTGAAGTGTCTAGGAAACCCATGGCCTACGACAAAATCATAAGGAAAAAGAAGAAAGGAGGATTGCACTTCCCTATCGTTATGGGAAATTCACCTGAGGAGTGCCCATCTTTGTAAGAAGCCAAGGAAGTAGAGGAAGAATTGCAATTCTATCACCTCACTCTCCACACCAGTCGACAGGGCTTTGATCCTCACAGAAATATCAGAGTAGTACAAGGTGAAGAATATCGGCACAAGGCCCATGTTGAGGATTTTTGGGTGAATGCCGAAAATGAAGCTGAGATCAAAAGGAGGATGTTCTCCAAATTACCTTTGAAATTAATCAAGGAATGCAAGGTTGTCCAAGTTCTAGATCAAGTGGACGAGGATGTCAATGTTACACAACCTGATTATGAATCAGTGAGAGGCACTCCAGTCCCACCACCTGATTGGGCGAAACCAGAGATCATAGACTTGGACACATTGTCTATGCCAATCTTAACATTCACAAGGAATTGGGTGGATAGACATGTTCATAGGATTAAAATCAAATCAATTTCCCTCACATATAACTTCATGGGCAATCAAAGGCCACCAACATCAACAAGGAAGAGAAAACAGGCCACCCAAGCTACAGAGCCATAGGAAGAGGAACCAATTTAGCTAGAGCCTCATAGGATGGAGGAAGCATCACCTACACAGTGGTTGACTCACTCTTCTAGGGTACAAGAAGTTCATTATTTGTAAGTCAAAGGGTTAGAATGAATGAAGAGCAAGAAATGGAGGAAGTCAATTGACCATTTCCTAGGGAGCTTGATAGTTAGTGCTAATGCTCCTAGTGGTGCTAACTAGCCAGATGAAGATGAGGAAAAATAAACAAACACTCACATGGATTGTGCAATTTAGGGAGCCTTTGAAGATAAAAAAAAATAGAGCCTAAAGTTTGGGGTCTTGAAGAGGATAGGCAACACACGGAGATGGATGAGCCTCAACCGAATGTTGCTAAAGAGGAAGTTTGTGAGGTGGAAGAAATGGAGGAGCAACCACTTTTCATCTGCAACGCTCAACAGGATGTTCCAAATTTGCTAAGAAGTGTGATAAGAAGATATTAGGAGGATGATACTGACCCAACAATAGAGATGGAAGAGCTCCTTAATAGAATAAGTGAGTCACCTAAGAGGAAAAGAGCTAGAAAATACTCTAGGATTGAGACAGATGAGTCCAGTTCCTGCACTCTTCATGTTGCAGTTCCAAGGGAAGAATGTGATCAAGATGAAGCAATGCCTGAGAATTACACGATCACTATAGTTGAACTGGGGTGCCCTACTGGAGCACAAGTGATTGAGGAAGCTGGAAAATCCTTCCAAGCATTGAAGGATAGATTACTTCAAAAGGGAGAAAAATACAAGAGGCTGAAAAGGGAGCATAAGGCATTAATTGGTTATATACAACATCTAGCATTTCCATGTGCCCAAGAGAATCCAGTGATAGAACTTCCAACCAAGCTTCCACGAGAATCAATTAGCAGGCTTGAGGAAATGAAGAAGGAAATTCAAGAAGGAGACAAGTGGATTAGCGATGTTCGTGTTGAGGCTGAGAGGTTCATTGAGGATCTTGTCTCATCTTTCCAACATGCTTCCAACATCTTCTCCCGTATGGAAAACATTGAATAGGCATGGAGTGATACTCACATTTTTCAAGACAAGACTATTCCATGTCTAGTTGCTCTAATGCATATACTAGTGTAGACTTTGATTGAAGGAGGGGTAATTCAAGCTGGAGATAGATATGATTTTCCTGACTGGTATTTCATAGCAGTCACCGGTCGAGGTTTCTTTGACATGGCAAGGATAGAGTTAGTCAAGATCAGGAAGGCCATGGGAAACATTCAGGAGGACACCTTCAACATGCTCGAGGCATTGTTCATAAAATGACTAACTCCTGAGGAGGTGGCGGTGGATGGTTTGAAGGGAAGATTGCACCAATTCTTCTCTGAAATGAGAGTATTTTCTCAAGTTGACTTTGAGAATATCTCCATGTTCTTCACCATGATTAAAAACACTCAGGAATCCATCAAGGCTTGGAGAAAATCTTGTATCTGGTAGGAGCAAACAATTGCCATCCTCGAGTACCAACTTAATCTTACTCTAGCCATTTTTAAGCAGGAAGTTGATGCAGTACTGGCCCGGTTTGTTGCTCACAGTCAGAGAGAAGAACAATGGGAACAAGATCCTGGACAGGAATCTTCTATAAGGGTAGCGGGCATTAATTTCCCGTAGTGGTCAAAGGAGGAATCTGTCATTTTGTGCTCATTAATTGCACCACTCCACCTTCTGGTGGTTACTAGGGTAGAATCTAGTCTAGGGTTGATGTGGCTCCATTTGAGCCATCCATTGTAATTCCATCTGGACCATCCATTGAGATTGGATAGCTATATAAAAGGGGAATCCCCCCCCCTCATTTTTACATCATTAGAGATTAGATCATCAAAAATAGAGATAGAGAGACAACTTAGCTTAGCATAGTTTGTTAGCATAGTTTGGAGAAGAAGGAAAGTTTTCCTTTGAAAGCTTTATAAGAAATTGTTGTGAACACTTTCTCAATATAAAGAGTTTTCATTGATAATGGTTTCATATTTTGTTGTGGATAGCTAGCAAGGTTTCTTTGTCCTTCTACTTCAAGTAGGACATAAAGTAGAGTAATTTTCATTTTCATGCAAGTAGTTAATTGTGGATTGTGGTGTTTGATCAAAGCAACTTTGTTTAATCCATACCACTAGCAAGCTTGCTGATGGTAAGTTTGCCTTGTGTGGTCGATTGGAATACTTTTTAAGCTTAACTTCAGTTATGATTCATGTTTTGGCATGTGTGTCGTGATGGTGTCCCTATGCTAAATTATGATTTAAACATTTCTTGCTATCCCCTTGAAGATTGCACTGACTTTGTAGAGGCTATCCAATGCGAGGCGAAGCAAAGTCTAGTTGAAGCTTGTTGAAGTTGATCCCACATCTTGCTCCTAGATAGGACTCAAATTTTCTAATCCTAGTAGCCATTCAATTCAGTACTCTTTTGATTAGTATTAGGAAACTCATACCTCATTACCAAATCATTCGCGTCGCATGAAAATCCTCTTTATCATTAGTCTGTTATCTACTGCATTGTAAACTTGTGAACAATTGTGTAAGTCCCCTCATGGAAACAACATATCACAATGAACCAATTGAGTGTATTCCATTGCATTGAAGGAACCTTGGATTTGAACATATGATCTTTCTCACAATCTTAGCATATAAAATACTTTTTTCAAGAGAGAATGGAGTAACCGTTGGATACTTTATTTTGTTGTTTGGTGTGGTCACAAAAATCACATCAACAGGTCCCACAATTGCCGATCACTTTGGGAAATTACATGGTCATGGATGACTTCTCTGTAGTGGATTTGAGTGACACTTGTATGCATCTAAAAATGGTCACATTAAATCAAGCCTAATAAGTAATTAAATATGAATTATTTAATTAAATTCATCTACATATAAATATATTTAATTATTTATTTATATCGTTCACTTTCTAATTCTTCTAATTTAATTAAATAAATAAAGTTTATTTAATTATTACCATCTTCCATATTCCTCTTAATTAATTAAATAGATTTTATAATTTATTTATATTAATTATCATAAGTTTGAATTTTAAATTCAAATGATATTACTCTAAATTCCTTTTCCACATTTAATTAAATATTCTAAATATTTAATTAAACACTTTTTAATTCTTCACCATACATATAATTAAATATTATAAATATTTAATTAGAAACTTTCTTCTCTTCATATAATTAAATATTCCAAAATATTTAATTAGAAACTTTCTTCACTTCATATTTAATTAAGTATTTTATATATTTAATTAAATGCTTTTTCATCTCTCACACATAATTAAATATTAATTATTTAATTATGGAAACTTCTAAAATCCTTGTCACATATAATTAAATAACTTAATTATTTAATTATGGGATTTATCTTCAACTATCAACTAACTCCTCAAATGGCAACTTTCCTTCAATTTTGAATAGAAAAGATTGTGTAGGAGGAAACATCTTCCATTATTCTCTCAACCTTCCATCTTTTTCTCAAATTCTAGAATCTCTCACTGTTCATCTTGACAGGCTTATTTTTGAGCATTGATTTTTGCCAACTAGATTCTTGCCTCCAAAAATCTATAAATACAACCCTCTTGTGAGTTGAAAAGGATCCTAGCTTTTGTGAATTTACTATAGTTGCATTCTAATCAGCATTTCGTAATCTTTTCAGGCATTTTTATTTCAAGTTCATAGCATCTTAGTTTTCACATCATAGCTAAAATCATTTAGCAAATAAACATGCATTTTGCATAAGCTCATTCTCCGAAGTTGTCATTCTAACAAGTTGCTGCTTACACCAACTGAGGGCTAGTACTTGCAACGAATCCTTGGAGATAGAGCACAATAAGACGCTTTCGAAGGCATTGTTGTTTTAAGAGTTTGCTTTAATTTTCAATTAGTTTCCTTTGATTTAATGTCTTATTGGTGTGTTGGTTTATATTTCTTTAGTTGGCTCACATATTCACACCACACATTTTTGGTGCCCACTATGGGGCCCTTGCTCTATTTTTAACATCTACTTGCAGGTTTTTTGACAGGATTTCGCGTTCTAAAGTTTGGCTTTTCAAAAAAAATCACACTTTAGTGCATCCATCAAATATTTCAGCTCATTTGTAGACTGTTTCCATGTTTCTGCAAGTTTTTCAGCGCATCCGGGAACTATTTCAGTGCATCCAAATATTACTTTAGTGCATATAGGGAACAAAAAAGTGCATACATTTAGTTTAATTCATTGAAACTTTTTTTAAAAAGCATTTTTAGATTGGTGCATTTAGGGTTTCTTTTAGTGCATTTAAGGTTTTTTGTAGCGCTTTTGTGTTGGGATAAGGTGCCATTAACCTTGTAAATCCCAATATTGTATTTATTCCATTTCTTATTTTTAATTTGTAATTACCCATAAGGGATGTATAAGTTTCACCAACGGTTTATTACAGAGTTACTTTTATTGCTCAAGGAATCTTGGTAAATAGTAAATGAGGTGAGGTGGAGAATCTTGGTGCCTATCTTTGGGAAATGTATTTTTGGGCTATTATGACGCATGTCATAAGTTTGTAAGAGCATCTATGACAACTTACAACTGTCATAAAGTGTAAGAGATTCTATGACAACATATGACAGCTATTATTATCTTGTAAATTCCTATTCTTGGTTCTAGGCGCCTATATTGGGAAGATGCCTATGACAAGTGTAAGGGAATATGTAAGAAGATGATTTTGGTGTATCCCAAGATAGAAATATTGGATTTTGTCTATCTCCCATGAATTCCTTTGGTGGGTACTCATTTTGTATAAATATGAGACTTGAGAGTGAAGTTTAAGAGAGAGAGAGTAACAAGAGTAACAAGGTGCTGCAGGATTGAAGACTCAAGAGGAGATGGGAAGTGGATGTATTGTAATCTTGTTTTGAAGATAATACAACTTGGGCCTCTCTTCTTGGTGGAGTTTTTTCCCGCAAGGGTTTCTCCACGTAAACACTGTGTTATGAGTTTATTCTTTTGTTCCATTGCTACCTTGTGTTGTGAAATCTTGCATTCTTATGTTGCTGATTTGTGCCTCTTTGTTGCTGCTATCTTATGGTGATGTTATTGCTGTTATAAGTTCATCTAAGGTGGTTTTATCAAGCATGTTAGAGTGGCTGATTTTAGCATCATAAAGAAGTTGAATCTCTTCATGGTATTTCAAGGATTAACAACAGTTATTTACAGATTTGCATAGAATTTTCAGATTTCTATATTGTAGTAGTCAAAGCCTTGTATCTCACCAATTAGTATCATATCTTAGTGTTTTGGTGATTAACAATTGGATTAGAGATTGTTCGTTTATTCCAACATTTTGATGCCTATTTTTGTGCATTGATTGGTTTTTTTAGCGCATATGTGTGATCTTTTAGCGTATATAGGTTGTAACTAAATAAGGTTATGAATCTAACGCCTTCTGTAGATAGGACCTTTTCTAGCTTTAAAAGAACCATCTAGGATAGTCACATCTAGTTTTAAAAAGAAGAAGCCCTAGGATAGACAAGGATTAAAATGAAGCAATCTATGATAGTCACAACACAATGATTTTTGCGGTTAAAATGAACTTTTTTTTGTGAAGCAATTATCTTCACATAGTTTAGATCATTGTGATTTGGGCTCTAAAAAGAACACTGTTTGCTTTGTCTGCACTAATAGGTCTATGCTCTCCCCTTAACTGGGTGATCAGAATACCAGAACTACCTTTTTAATTCATATAATTTTACATGCTTTCTTAAATCCTTTAGAAGGCTTGATCTTGTAGGAAAAAGTAATCACCCAAGAGGAATGACCTAAGTGGGTTCAAACCAAAGCTAGGTTATTCCACCCCACTCTAAAATTTAAAGAAAATTTGGGGAAACCCACTTTTTCTGGAAGTGTGCAAGATAACCATCCCCAAAACCTTTGTTCTAAAGGTTGGGAGGTCTCTTAAGGGAGTTTATTATTTCTACTCTGAATGGAAACCCTTACTACAAACCTTAGTGTAGAAGCCAACTCTATTAGTTTCCGAACATCCTAATAATCACAGTGCAAGGGGAGGGAAGAATCTGCCCCCAAGACACTCACCATATAACTACCAAGGATCATTTGCTCGGGGGATCTGATATCCACTTTCATCACTTTGAGTACGTGCCTAGAAAAGACAAAAACATGGGTGCCCCTTCGGGGGTGACATGGCTGTGTGAGTCAACACAGTTCTAAGATGGGGTTGTGATTATTATGATGACCCTTTTGACAATTAAGAGTGAGTCTATGTAAAGTGTTTTTTTTATTCAATTCCCATGAAAATCTCAAGAACATACACTCATTGTTTAGAGTCTAGAACTTTAAGAACAATTGTCTTCCTATTGCATGCTTTGTTTTCCAAAAATTAATTCAGATAAGATCATCCAGAAAACACAAAGAAGAAGATGAAAGAAGAGATCCACTTTACAACATGGGTGATAGGGAAGAAAATCCTTTTCATAGGTTTTGTACTAGTAATAGTTCAAATGATGAAATAACTAATGAAATGATTCAAGAAGCTAAACAGGATCCACAGTTTCACATAATTTTGGACAAGATCTTAGAGCAAAATAAAGAAGGATACTTTCTTTAATTGGAAAACCAAAGTGCCAAATTGCCTTCTAACTACAATATGGAGAAAATTAAGGAAGATCCTGAAAAGACTGAAACTCCCTTAAATGATCTTAGTACTCTTACCCAACAAATAAGAGCACTCCAAAGGCAAATCAAGGAAATACAAGGGGGCACAACTAAGAATTCCTTTGATGGAAATATGAATGTAACCTCTTTTCCTCCAAAAATAACATCATCCAAATTCAATGTTTTTGAATTTTTGCAAAGGTTAAATGAGAAGCCCAAATCTAAGCCATCAAATAAAATTGACCAATCCTGTCATGTCATGCATTTATCTTCATCCCCCATAATTCAAAATGAACCTCACGATTCTTTCACCCAAGATAAGGATTCCATCAATCACCTTCTATCATATCCTCTACATCTAATGATTCATTTCAATCTACACATCTCAATCAAAACATTCTTTCCACTCCATCCCATGATACCAAAATTCTACAAACCCTTCCTATCTTTGATCAAGATCCCATCTCTCAAGAACCATATGATGATCCCCTCCTTTCATTATTCACCCATGATAATCCTCTTTCATCTCAAGAACAAAATTTTCTTCCAAGTTCTTCATCCACCCCATTCAATGAATCCATACTCCCTTATGATTCCATTGCATCCCAGGAGCAGAACAATTCTTCCATCCTATCCAAAGATTCCCTTCCATCTGATGATCAAGCTAATCCATCTCCTCCATCTAACAATCCTTTTCCTAGTCAAGATCAAAGTATCCTGTCATCCTCATGTCAAGAGCCTCACACACCTCTTCAAGCTATCTATGAACCCCACACCTATAAATTGGGATCCTCCACCTTTATCCACTCTAGTTTACTTCCAACACCTATCCTTTCATCCATATCATATCCTCCTCAAAATGGACTTGCATCTTGTTTCACAAACAATGCATATCCCATGGGTAAATGAATGTGTGAAATTATGAATTACAAAGACAAGGGCTTAGGCCTTCATGAGAAAGGTATCCTAGAACCCCTTTCTATCCAAGCACATCCATATTCTCATGGCATTGGTTATACACCTCATGCTCAACCTAGGTATCCTAGTCCATCAAACTCTCCATCCATCCTAGGTCTTTATCCTAGTCCATCAAACACTCTATCTATCCTAGGTCCTTATCCTAGTTCATCAAACCTTCCATCTATCCTTGGTCATTATCATCCCAACCCTAAATCATCAACCCTTACATCCATATTAGGGTCCCACATTTCTCCATCTCCTATTCTTCAAGAACAGCAAAGGCACACATCCTTGATCCACTTTCAAAATTATTCCTACATTAACCCATCCATCATATCTCCATATTGATCATCTCAATACACTCCTCCCATTGCTTTTGAAATAAATTTGGGTGCCAAATGTCAAAAGCTTCAATATAAAAATCCACATGTATCAAAGGATCAATATGTCTCCCTGAAGAGTCATGCAAAAATAAAAGAAAATTTGATCCATAAATCAAAATAAAAATTCAAAAGGCCACAGAGGCCCATCAAAGAAAAAGAAAAAATCAAAAGGCCACAAAGTCCCATCAATTCAAAAGAAACATTTCAAAGATCGCATAGGTCCATAAATCAAAGAGAAAAATATCAAAGGCCACAAAGGCCCATAAAGCAAATATCAAAATCAAAAGTCATGTGGATTCCTAAAAGTATCATAGAAGCAATAAAATCAAAATTGGCATCCAAATTTGCTAATCCGAAAGCTTCTCCCCATCTCCCATCTAAAAACATATCACCTTCTAAATCCACTTTTCCTCACCGACCATCCAAATCAACATCAAAAACAAAATAAATCAACTCTCATTGGATGATCTCTTCTGAATCATTGTTTGATCACGTTAACACTTATGTTCAATTGTTTTATCTTAATTGTTGTTATCATTTCTCTAGAGTACCTCAATGATGTTTGCAACTAGAGGGGCTAGGAAGGAGAATGATATTTTCTTTGTCTGCTCTCTATGAGTTAATCATTATTACTGTGCAAATTGTCACGAGACATGCTCTACAAAGTATTATTGATGACATTTTGAATTTGCATAGGAAAATGATTAATTCTTGCTTGTTTACGCAAGTGATTCTCAAGTCATCTTGGTCTCATTATACCTAGATGCTTGTGCTATCTTGCACTATCAAATCTCAATGGAAGTTATATGGAAGTTGTACTCAAGTCATCATGGTCTACATTATACCATCGATGCTTGTAATAACTTTCAACATATCAAAAGGCTCAATGATGATAAATAAGCATAAAGTTAGCTCACAGAATGACAATGGTGTGTAGTTCATTTTGCATAGTTAAAATCTACATGGTTAATATAGATGGCATCCATATTAGTTTGTGCATGAGCATTATCATATCCATCACATCTCATATGTATTATCTCAATCAATCCATCCAATCATTTATTCCAATCTCATCTCAATCAATTCATCCAATCCTTTCTTCCAATCTCATCTAATCAATCCATTCAATCTAGCACAAATCATTTAATCATACCTTTGATCTTGTTCTTAGCCTTATTGCAAGCCTTGATCATCATCATCATGGGGATGTATCCTTCCCTATCCTTGTGTTGTTTTGGGATGTATCCTTCCCTTATCAAAAACACTCTCATCATCATCATCATTGGGATGTATCCTTCCCTCATCGACAACACTATCATCATCATCATCAATCCATCTTGGCTTTTAGTTTGACTGGGGCAACATCATATTTATTTTTGAATCCATTTGTGCTTTCTTTCTTCTCATTTTATCTTCCCAATCTCCTATCACTTATCATCCTCTCTTGTCCATCATTTTACATCATCTTCCTCATCTTGCCTTTCATCTAATCGATCCATCATCTATCAACCTATCATTGATCCTCACCTATCACCAGGTCAATCATCATCATCCTATCATTGACT
This sequence comes from Sequoia sempervirens, assembly GCA_007258455.2. NCBI lineage: Eukaryota > Viridiplantae > Streptophyta > Pinopsida > Cupressales > Cupressaceae > Sequoia > Sequoia sempervirens. The sequence continues at coordinate 35,272,532 of VDFB02075321.1, forward strand.
CTCACCTATCATGAGATCAGTTATCAAAATCATCATCATCATCATTTCATATCAATCTTTCAATAGCAATTTTTATCAAATCATCTTTATCAGCCGATGAATCAGACATCAAATCAATGTAAATTTTCAAAAACCATCAAAAATTTATGAAAAATTCAAAATTTTATCCGATTCATCACCCGAGGGGGCATATACTATCATCAATCAATTTTTCAAAGTCAAAGGTAAATTTTTGTTATCTGAATTTTTCTTTGAAGCAATGCGTAAAACACATCACTTCAAAGAGGGGAAAAGTGTATACATCTAAAAATCGTCACATTAAATCAAGCCTAATAAGTAATTAAATATATTTAATTAATCTTCTAAAGTCATCTATATTATAGGTATATATATATATGTATATATATATATATATATATATATATATATATATATATATATATATATATATATATATATATATATATATATATATATAATTATCATTATATATTGTCGAACACTTTCTACCTTCTTAAATTAAATAAATAAGTTTATTTTAATTATTAATATCTTCCATATCTCCTTTAATTAATTAAAACAGATTTACAATTTATTTATATTAATTATCATAAATTTCAAATTTTGTAAATCAAAATGATATTCCCTTCCCAAATTTTTCCACATTTGATTGGGGCCATTCTAACATTTAATTAAACACCTTTCTAATTCTTCACCTGCCATATTCCAAAGCATTTAAACAAAACTTCTCTTCATGATAATTAAAATATTCTAAAAAGCCATTTAATTAGAAACCTTCTTCCTTCAAGAATACAAAATATTCCAACATTTGGAATTAGAAACCTTCTTCTTACTCATACTTTCACTGCTAGCTCTATGCTTGAATGTAACCTCTTTTCTATCTCTCACATAAATTTCTAAATGTATTAATTATTTAACTATGGAAACTTCTAAAATCCTTGTCACATATAATTAAATAAGATAATTATTTAATTATGGGATTTATCTTCAACTATCAACTAACTCCTCAAATGGAAACTTTCCTTCAATTTTAATAGAGACTCTGCAGGAGAAAAATCTCTCCATTATTCTCCCCTCAAACTTCCATCTTTCCTCTAACCTCCTAGAATCTCCCACCTGCCTCCACCTTTGATAGGTATTTATTCTTCTAATGCTGATTTTTCCTGTCCTAGACTTTTGCCTCTAAAAATCTATAAATACATTCCTCCTTTGTGAGCTGGCATGATCCTAGATTTCTAGACTTACTCATGAGTTGCATCCTGCTACATGATTTAGGAAATCTTTCTGCATTTTACCAAGCCCAGCATCTTAGTTTTCTCACACTTCATAGCCAAATTGTTTAGCAAATAGACATGCATTTTGCATAAGCTCATTCTCTAAAGTTGTCATTCTAACAAGTTGCTGCTTACACCAACTGAGGGCCAGTACTTGCAACAAATCCTTGGAGATATAGCACAATAAGAATCTTTTGAAGGAGCATTTGTTTTAAGAGTTTACTTTACTTTTCAATTAGTTTCCTTTGATTTAATGTCTTATTGGTGTGTTAAGGGTTTGAGTATTTCTTTTTGCTAGCCTTCCACAATGTCTAACACCAGACACATTCATGTATACTTTGAGCTTAGTGGCTGCTATCTATTACAAAACATACTGTGTAAATTTAGGACCAAGGAACCTGCCTAGGACACATGGACAGTGAGTGTGCTTATAGGGTGTCAGAGGAGCACCTAAGGTAATTCCGCCACATGAAAGCATTTTTTATAATAATGAAGAAGCCAGCAAAGTGTTTGATCACCACTAAGGAGTCTACAGATTCAGGGCAGCCATATCATGTTGACATTCAAGAGTTATTGGGTAAGCATGATAGGGTTTTTGGAGAGATACCTCCAGGGAGACCACCCGATCATGGTTTTGACCATATCATTGAGTTGGAGGGGGCCAAGCCAGTGATCACTACCCCCTATTGTCATCCTAAGAAATTCAAGGATGAGATCAAGAAAGAAATCAAATAATTGCTTGAGATGGGACACGTTAGATTGAACTTCAGTCCATTTGCTTCTTATGTGGTCTTGGTGAAGAAGGATGGAACCATGTGGATGTGCATTGACTATCGAGCTCTCAATAAGAAAACCATTAAGAACAGGTACCCCATACCTAGGATAGATGAGTTGTTGGATGAACTTCATGGTGCAATGTACTTTTTGAAGATTGATCTTCATTCAGGGTACCATAAGATTAGAGGTAGAGAGCAGAACATACACAAAACAGTATTCCATTGTCACTATGGCCACTATGAGTTCTTGGTCATGCCATTTGGTTTGACAAATACACCTACCACATTTCAGTCCTGCATGAACCATATATTCAATAAGCATTTGCATAAATTCTTGTTGGTGTTCTTTGATGACTTGCTCATATATAGCAAGACTTGGGAGGAGCATTTGAGGCAGCTTGATGAGATCTTGACTATCATGGGGGAGCAGTCACTCCATGCTAAGGCTTCAAAATGTGAGTTTTGCCTCAAAGAGATATTGTATTTGGGGCATGTGATCAGTGCAAATGGAGTGTAGGTCCATTAGGAGAAGATACAAGCAATACTTGATTGGCCACCACCTATGACACTCATAGAGTTGTGAGGCTTCTTTCGATTGTGCAATTACTACAGGTGGTTTGTGAGGGGTTTTTCATAGTTGGGAGCTCATTTGACAGATTTGACCAAGAAGGGTGCATTCAATTGGTCAAAGGAGGCACACTGAGATTTTGATAAGCTCAAGGATGTGATGAGTAGTTGTCGAGTATTGGCACTTCCAGACTTCACACAACCATTTTTTCTTGAGTGTGATGCCTTAGGTGAAGGCATAAGAGCAGTGTTGATGCAAATCCTACACCCCATAGCTTTTGAGAGCTATAAATTGTGGGGAATAGAGGGACTATACTCCATCTATGATAAGGAGATGCTCACCATTATGCATGCTTTTACGAAATTCTGACATTATCTAGTTGGAGGGAAGTTTGTGGTGAGGATTGACCACAATAGTCTCAGATATTTCTTGGAGCAGAGGGATTTGAATGAGAGACAATAGAAGTGGGTCAACAAGATACATGCATATGACTTCGATATAGAATATGTGAAGGGGAAGAAGAATATTGTGGAAAATTCCCTTTCTAGGAGGCCTTAAGCTTGCTCACTTTTTGAGATTTTTGCAGATTGGAAATATATCTTGTTGGTAGAGTACTCCAAAAATAAGTTTGCATGTGAGGTGATGGATGGTTTGATCCAAGATGATAGGTATTGAGTGGTGGATGATGTGATTTTCTACAAGGATAGGATTTACTTGGTGCCAAAGTCTAGACTAAAGGAGAAGATATTGTAGGCTTCTCATGACACTCCCTTAGTGGGCCATCAGGGCTATTTCAAAACTTATAGATAGGTCAGAGAGAGGTTATCATGGAAGGGCCTCAAGGATGATGTATTAAGACATGTCAGGGAGTGTGTGACTTTTCAGCAGAACAAGTCAGAGCATACACATCTAGTCGGATTTCTACAACCATTACCTATCCTAGAGCAAAAATGGGAGAGCATTTCTATGGACTTCATTACAGGTCTAATTAAGGTGCAGGGGAGAGATAGTATCTTTGTGGTGGTGGATTGGTTGACGAAGTACACTCACTTCTTTGCTATTCCAAAAAAGTACAACACTCAACAAGTAGCAGAGCTATTTTTCAAGGAGATTTGCAGATTACATGGGTTAACATGGTACATAGTTAGTGACAGGGATAGTAGATTCATGAGTGCATTCTAGCAGGAGCTATTTAGCTTGGCAGGTACTGAGTTGCCTCTGAGCATGAGTTATCACCCTCAGATAGATGGAAAAATAGAGATTGTGAACAAGTAGATTGAGGGATACTTGCGCAATTGCATTGCAAGACAACAACGGGCATGGATTAAGTGGTTACACTTGGGGGAGTATTTTTATAATACCACTTATCATATGTCCATTGGGATGAGTCCTTTCTAAGCTTTATATGGTTATGCTGCACCTTCATTCACAAAGATGGCTTTTGGTGAGAGTAGGGCTCCCAAAGCCAAGGATTGGATTCAGGAGAGTCAGGATATCTTGAGGGAACTCAAATATAATCTGCAGCTGGCACAAAATCAACAAAAGACATATGCTAATAGACATAGGGTTGAGTGTAGTTTCGAGATTGGTGATTTGGTATACCTTTGCTTGCAGCCCTATAGACAATCTTCTCTTAAGAAGAGTGGAGTAGAGAAGCTCAAGCCCAGATTTTATGCACCATACAAGATTATTAAAAGGGTTGGAGAAGTGGCATATGAGTTGGAGCTTCCTGAGAGCAGCAAGATTCATAATGTATTTCAACATTTTGTGCCTCAAGAAGGCATTGGTTCAGCAGTTTACTTCTTCTTCAAAGCTTCCATTGTTGGATGAGGAGGGACATTTAGTCCCAATCCTTGAGGAGATTGTAGACACTCGAGAGAGGAGGTTGAGGAACAAGGTGGTGAAGGAGTATTTGGTGAGATGGAGAAATTTGCTAGCCGAGGATGCCACGTGGGAGAATGAGTAGATTCTACAACACTCGAGTTTGCAATTGCTTGAGGGCAAGCAATTTTGGGAAGGGAGGACTAGAATGTCCCCTTCTTAGTAGCCACTTGGATATTATTGTATCCCTTATTTATTTATGAAGGCTAAAAGGAGAAATAAGGGAATAAATTATTAAATTAATTATTTGTAAAGTTATCTCAAAAATATAATATCATAAGATGGCTTTATATTTAATTAATTTAATAATGAAGTGACTAAAAATAAAATAATATCAAAAATTCACTTAAGAGAATAAAATAATATTTTATTCTAGAAGCTTCTTGGAGGTGATTATGAATTATTTATAAGGAGCTTGTTGGAGACTAATTGACATATCTAGAGTTGACATTTTCTACACTTCATTGGTGAGCTCTAATGCTTAGAAATATTCCTGAGGGTTTGAAAACTCTAAGGTGTTGGTTTCAATTGTGAGATATCAATCTTAGCTGGAATTGAGAGAGGAAGATATTTCAGTCTTCTTCATTGGGAAAATTTTGTGGCCAATGTCCAAATTTGATTATCAAGGAGAATTGATTTAGGGCATCATATTCTCATATTTTGTGAAGATAAGTTCCAACCAAGAAGAGTCGATTGTACCATCAAGAAGTGTGAAAGGTGTGATTTCAGTCAAGGCTACAAAGAAGAGTCATGGAATTTTGGAAAGTGATGGCATTGTCTTGAGAAGGGGTGATTTGGTGATTAAAACTCAGATAAAAATCATTTGAGGTTCCTACGTTGATCGTTGGTTTCCCCATTGCCTTGGCATCCATTTTCAGCTCCAAACAAGGTGGTTTGATTGGCATTTGCATCTCAGTAGTCTTTAGTTTGTGGCATCAAAAATAAGGTTCTTGTTGCACATTGCTTGCCTTGTAAATCAAAAATATTATTGAGGTCATTTACTGTCATAAACAAGGAGTAAAGTATTGTATATTGCAGTCATTATTGTATGGTCTGGTCGTTGTCCTATGACAGCCATTTTTCAATGTATTTCCAATCAAGTTGATATAAGAAGTCACATTTTGCGTATGAGTCAAGTTCATTTCCATATTGTAATCTCATTGCAAATATTATAATAGAAAGTTGATGGCTGGCTGCAAACTGTTTGACATAATGTCAAGTTGTTGTACCTTCATACTAGTTTAAGTAGTTTGCATGCTAAGTGTTTGAAAAATTGCCTACTAGTTGTACATGTCATTTTTGGTCATCTATATATGCATTGAAAAATACAAAAATATATTGCAAATTCATTTGGTAGTTGTTTGGAATCAATTAACTTCATTTGCATTCATCAAAGCAATTCAAAACAAACTGAAAATCAAAACCAGCAAGATAGAAGGTTGCAAGAGAAGTGTTTGTCAAAATACTTAAGGTAGAAAATCAAAGGTTTCTTATCAATTTTGGCAAGGCACTTTACACTATCATCATGTTCAAGATTATATATGTTCATGTCATCTTGTGTAGGGTAATATGCATTGTTAATCCTCAAAGCATCCAAGCATTTTCAAGTGTCCAATCAAGCAAAGCAAGATCAAGTTCCTTGGAGTGATGTGTTTGACTTTAGTCCTCAACCATTGAAGGTTTGTTGAGTTGTAACTGTTGAATGCACAAGACAATTGAGGGGGGGGGAAAGGAAAGGTGGGGGGTGAATTAGTTGTACCTTAAATTTTCAAAACCCTCACAAATATTTAGATCTAAATCAATTCAATTAACCCTTAATTTGTTAAAATGATTTATCATGAAAGCAGATAATAGAAACACAATCAAAGAAACACCATGCATAATGAAACACCATATTTACATGGAAAACCTAAGATGGGAAAAGCCACGGTGAGGATTAGCTCACAATATAAAGTAATATCAACACTGATTACAAAGGGCTCACTGCCTAGAAGAAAGAAAGACATTGCCAAAGACTCACTTCCAAAATAGAAAAGAAGGTAGAGAAGAATGTTACAATGAGAAATCCATCTCAATGCAATAGAAAAATCCAGCACAACATCACCCACACCTTCGCAGTCTTATTGAAGAATTGTAGACACCTTCTTCTCACTACATTCATTAATCTAACACATGAAAGCTCGCACTGCACTTCACAAATTCACACTTTACTACTGTGTAATTTGCATCATACAAATCTTATCATCCCTCAACAACTCATCACTTATTTATACCATCTTCAACCTTGAAAACATTCTCCAAGGTCGGCTATGCACCTCAACTATGCAAATTTAAATTAGGTCAACACAAAAACATTCCCTTTGTGGAAAGGAATGAAGGTAGACCACAACACACCTTAGCTAGGACCTAAATCCATCCATACACACTACGCCACGCTTCCAAAAACACTGAAGCAACTTCACAAGTAGTGTAAACACCCAAGGTTGGTCCAACCTTTGTTAACACCATTAAAATGTTAAGTACATGCTTCCTTTGATCCAAAGACAACTTGCAGACAACAAATATCACCTGAACACAATCTGGAATATTCCACAAACACCCTAAAATCCAACAAATTCCTTTGCAACAACTTTCACTTGAAGAATGTACACAACAAGGAAAATTCAAAAAATCTTGCCATACATTGTAACTCAAGAAAGTGACTATCAAAGCACTAAACCTCAAACAACTTCAATTGAAGAAAGATGTGAACACTATCAACATACTTCAAGATCTGCAAGGCCTGAAACCACTCTACGGAGAAATGCGGACCAAAACCATTTCTCTCAGACACCTCTTCAATACACAGTTCACACATTGGTGAACATAACTTCCTCTATACAATGATTCAACACACCAAAATTTGGATATAACACCACTGAGCACCTCTAATCAACATATCCAAAAAACACAAGTAGATCTTCAACCCAGAAGAAATGCAGAGTGAAATTAGAATGCTACTTTACAACACAAAGCACCACTGCAACACATTGTTTCCTCTTTTTATTCAAATTTTCTCAAAAAAACTTAGAAACCAAGCACCAGAGACACATCCTCAACATATTTACCACTTCCTCATCACCACCAAGCCAACTACAATCATAGCAACTCAACCACATATCCATAAGCAAAATCTTATCAAATCAACACTAGAGGTTGACACTAGTAGCTTGCTTACTAATGACAACATAATCCAACTAATCAAAGCATCCTTAGAGACAACACCAACTCAATACCAACTACACATCCTTGCAGCAAACTCCTCATATAGTTGAGACCAATTACAACACATAAGCTTGTTGACATTGATGACAACACCAACTACACATACTTGCAACAAACTCCCCCTTTGTCATTGATGGCAACACATGATGTGAAAAACCATCAACAACAAACACAACTTTAATCATCAATACTCTTGCTCCATGACTTTCTCTCAACTACACTATTTTGTCCCCTTTCTTAACTGAAGATTTTTCATATTTCTTTCTCTCCCCCTTTGACATCAATGGCAAAGGGAAAAATATTTGCATCACTATTTCTCCCCCTTTGACATTAATCACAAATTTTCACCATTTTTCTGCAACTTCCTTTCCTTTACTGCTCTATTTTGCATACTCCCCCTTAGGAGCACACACCAAATTGCATCAATCAACAACCACTACACAATGACAACTCTCATACGTCTTAACTACAACAACCAATAATGTCACTACCTATTCCCTCTGAGGTAGCCACCAACATCAGTCCAAACCAAAGAATGAATCTTGAGACCCACTAGATTGATGCACCTCCTTATGCAACTAGTTCAAGCGAGGGGAAATAATCCCCAACATCTCCCAGAGATACTCAAAAGTATCCTTTGGAAGAGCCTTAGTAAATATATCAACAACTTGATCCTTTGTAGGCACATATTCAAGCTTCACTTCATTCTCTACAACCTTTTTCTCAAAAAGTGATACATGATTGAGATATGCTTTGTCCATGAATGCATTACCAGATTCTTTGATATGTTGATAGAACTTGTATTATCATAGAAGATAGAAATTGGTTCATGTAAGGGGCCACCCTAAATTTCATACAAGTTTTTTTCCAATTTTTTACCACTCCAACTGTTTAGAAGATTAGACTTTGCAGGAATTTCATCAATCAATTTTTTCTAATCTGATGTTCAATGCGTTCTTTCATTGGACTAATAATTGATTGATGCACAATTCCCCAATATGAACTCCTTCCCAAATGCACATACTTAGTACCATATATTCAATGATGTGTAATATGTAGTTATTCTCATAAAATGATGCTCAGTTGATATAATAGACAATCCATACATATAGTGATTCCACTATATGTTGTTTGAAAAGAATTACCATGCTTCCTTTTCATAAACATTTCAAAAATCCTTCAGAAATAATGTTTATTAAATTCTCTATTGCTGTCGGAATGTTCCAGATACTCATAGGCTTGGAATTTGAAGGAGTTTGAACAATTTGATAGTGGGAGTAATAGTTATGCATAACATAGGAAGTTCATTACAAAAAAAGATAAAGGATAAACTTTAATTATTTCCTACATTTACTTCCAGATATATATATTATGAACCAAGATTAATCATGAACTTGACCTCCTATAAACGTAGTAGTGATAAAGGATATTAACATTTGCGTGGAATGAATAGTCTTCAATGCTCTGGAAATTTCATACAATGCTTTGAAATGTTTCCCTACTCCAATGCCTCAATTGCTAAGTTGCACAAATTCTATTCTTATACCACTTCTTGGCCTAGAGAGAGGTTTGACGACTTTTTGTAACACAGGATATTGAAGTCTACCTCAAATTGATGAGTCTCGACTCCAACAGTTCATGTATCACCCTTTGACGCATATAGTTCCTTTAATTAGAGAATGACGGTGGAAAATTATATATTTCCATATGTATTTTTAAATGCTCCTCCTTATAATTGTGTCTCCTTCTCTACCCGTGTGCTAGCTTAATCATGAATTCTTCAAACACGCTTCCTCCAAAGTTGCTAGATGTCAAACATTAATTCGTTGGCATTGTCAATATTTCCTTGTGTGAAATTGTTGTCTTTTTATTAGTGGGACTTTTCAATGTTTTCAATTTCTCGTATCTTCGCTTCAATATGAGAATGTTTCATCTTCAAAGCTATAACTTAAACATTGAAATGGTTCGAGCTTCACTTAATCCCAACCCTTTCCTTTCATAACACCGACACTAGACATACACTGTATCGCACTAGACAATATATGACTCCCTTGCTTGATTTCACCTTTTAAAATCAATCTGAGAGATACGTCACAAGTTTCTAGTAACTCATGATAAGAATTGATCACTTCAAAAAAATTATTTATTTGTCTTCAAAATCGACAATTACCTTGTCTCTCCCTTGTGCGAAAAGGACCTATTACGATACTTTACTCTTGCCTTAGTGCTTACCCTAACCTCTAAATAATAATATATTCGGAAGGCCATAATATCAATTGCCAACAATATTATCAATCTTATGTTTCCATGAACAACTTCTAGAGAGCAATGGCCAACAAAATTCTATTTTGGATGGAATATTTCATGTTTTTTCAAAACTCACAATATATAAATATATGTAGCTACATGAGACATTAAAATCTTCTAATAGACTCTTGCTAATAACAAACAGTGAATTTCCTTATTTCTGGAAAGTATCAACAATAAATCTTGAAATGTGTATGCCCAAATTCCTTCTAATTAATGCCTCATAAATAATCCAAACTTCGTTAGCATCCAACTCAAATTGATTAAACACAATTGAATAAAATAAAACTCAAATAATCCTTGTGAAGGCTCCAACACTGAACTATGGAACAATTTATTCAATATTAAAACTGTAAAATGTTTTCAAATAAGGCTTCACAAACTTCATTAAATTTACCACAATAAGCACTAGCACAGCCCTTGACGTAGGACTGTCAGCAACCATCAAGGGGGTATCTTCCAACACCGATGATGAATATTGTTTGTGAGGGTTTCCGTCCTCACAAAGGTTGTTGTGAACACCATCTACGATCAACAAACTTGTTCCAATTCAAAATTAAAAACCAACCTACTTCAAACAATGCTCCAACAAACTCTTATTCAATCCTCCTCATAACTATTCATCTTCTTGACTTCTCATATTTTTTCCTTTTCACATTTTAATTTGTCTTTTCAAGAATTCAGTTCAAAGTAATTTATTTGATTTTTTTTAACTTTTCAACTTAAGTTTTGCTCCATTAATTTAAGTTGTCTTCTTTAATTTACTTTTTTTCTACATCTTAAATTAATTACTTAACTTTATGTTGACACATAGAAATTGGGGACATTACATGCTACCCTTCTCAAATATTGCTTGTCCTCAAGCAATGTTAGCACAACCATAAAACACCTGTTTGAAACAACCCAAAATTGTCTATTATTCTAGGATCCCAAACCAATCTTTGAAAGTAGCCACCAAGTTGCCACTACACTACTCTGGTAAAAACAATCGGCTCATCATCATCAATCTAAATTCATCCCTCCTGTGGCCCTGCAAAAGAATCAACCTCTGTTCCCAAACTGAATTCCCTCTTACAAATAAAATCTGCACCATGAGAATTCACCTACCAAGACACCTCAATAAAGTTCACAGCTGCAATCCCACTACAAAAAATGATCCAGGGCAACAAAGAAAACACTCTGATCAACAAGAAAGGATGGTCCCTCACAAAAATCAACATGAAGTTCCCAAAATGATGAGGATAGATTTCTGATAAACTGCTGATTGGTCTAGAGACAATATAATCAATTCTAAAACCAACTAATAGCATCTCAAAAACATTCAATTTCTGAATGTCAAAATAGCTTACTTGAGCACACCATGTTACCCATAAAGCTGAAAACATCAATGCAACATCTTAAAATGCATAAATCAACATCTTGGAAGAATTCACATAAAAATTCATATCAAAAAACTCTTCCATATTTTGCTGCCACAAAATTTGCAAATACTGAAAATTGATCTGCTCACTAGACAAATATGTAAAAATTAGATTTTCAATGTTAGAACAACAGTTTCAATAAAGGAAACTTCTTGTATGCAAAGTTTTTGTGAGCAAAAATTTTCTTGAAGGAGCTTCTCCAATGATAGGGTTATCATCTTCATTAAACCTCCACTGATAAATACTCCACTTATAGTCTAAAAACAAAGACCAAACCATCTGATTGCAAGAAACAAAAATCATGTGTTGGTTGTTTGGGGAGTGAACAACTTCAAATCTGAAATTTTTCCTAACGCCCATTTCATAAACCCAATCTTGAGTTATACTTGGATCCCAAATCTTGTAGTCATTATCAACCATAGCACTAGCATTATAAATTGTTTCATTCCTCAACACAAAAGGTGGGTTATCAAATGTGGAATTTTCATCCCACTCAAAAAGAATATTATGTGTAATTTGAAAATAGTTTGTATCAACTTGATTCAATTGATCATCTTGCTTATCCAACTCTATATTTTCCAACTTGAAAGTTTGTTCTAAGTCAAAATCATTATAAAACTCATGTAACTCAACTTTAACTTGCCTGATTTCATTATCTCTTTCCTCATTTTCTTTCTCCATAATTTGATTTACAACAGCTAACTAAAAATTTACTTCATGCAATAATATTTCCGATTTCTCTTCAATATCATGGGTCTCAATATCAGCTACATCCTCATGACACAATTCATATTCTGAAGTTTGAACAACACTAAACTTAGAAGGATTTTCTACCATTGTTATAGTTTCTTTTTCATCCACTTTCTCCTCAACAACCATGTAAGGTTTCAGTTTTTTCTCACATTGTTCCTACACATGTTTGGCCAACTCACAAGCAGCTAAAGAAGTGACCTTTTCTTGCTTTAGGACAGCCAATAACAAAGTTATGATAGGCTGAAAAATAACACCACTTTCATTGACAGTTTGAACCATAATAGTTTGCATAGCTGCAATAATATCATCATTATGTTCTTTGATTGTAGCAAGGAAATAGAGAAACATTTTATGGATCAATTCATGCAATTCAAAGTCTATCATAAGGTTACTCAATTTGATATTTGCTAAAATTTTGAGTATTGAAACCCTTCTAGAGAAGTGAAGAATTTTGACATCACCCAAGTCTTGGAAGCTATCCACTGTCAATTCTAATACCTCTATCATTGTAGCATTGTCATAAGGAACTTTAGGTGCCAATACCTTAAGACCTCACTCAAAAAAATAGTAACCAAAATTCTTACCTCATCATCCATATGTCTCAACCACCTGTGCTAACCCAAAGAAGTAACTATTAGAACAAGAATTATTTGCAAAAAATCTAAGGGTGATTGCTCAACAAGGATCAAACACTCTTCTACTCTTTTCAATGTGTCCAAAGCATCATTCCTTGATTGACATAAACTACTGAGCTTACTACTTGATTCATAGAGTAATCTAGCCAACCCTTTTCTCTCTTCAGTTGCCATGCTACCAACTGAAATTTAAAATTCTGAACTATCCAACAAGATGGAAGGAGTTTTCTAAGCTCTGATACAACTGTAAGGGGCCACCCTAAAATTTATACAAGTTTTTTTTTTTTTTTTTTTTACCACTCCAACTGTTCAAAAGATTAAACTTTGCAAACATTGCGTCAAACAGTTTTTTCTAATATGATGTTCAATGTGTTCTTTCAATGGACTGATAATTGCTTGATGCACAATTCCCTTACATGAACTCCTTCCCAAATGCACATATTTAGTACCATATATTCAACGATGTGTAATATGCAGTTATTCTCATAAAATGATGCTCAATTAATACAATAGACAATCCATACATATAGTGATTCCACTATATTATGTTTGAAAAGAATTACCATGCTTCCTTTTCATAAGCATTTCAAAAATCCTTTGGAAACAATGTTTATTAAATTTTGTATTGCTTTTAGAATGTTCTAGATACTTATAGGCTTGGAATTTGAAGGAGTTTGAACAATTTGATAGTAGGAGTAATAGGCATGCATAACATAGGAGGTTCATTATAGAAAAGATCAAGGATAAACTTTAATTATTTCCTAATTTACTTCCAAATATTATATATTATGAACCAAGATTAATCACGAACCTGACCTCCTATAAACACAACAGTGATAATGGATATTAACATTTATGTGGTGTTGTGACCTTTTTCACAGATCGCTTCATTGCAAATGGGGACCCCCTAATTTTTGCTTCGTTTGGGTCTTTTGGCTTTGCTTTTTAGTCGTCTTGTCGTTGTCTCTCTTTCGTTTGTATGTCTTTCCGAGGATGTGCCCATCTTAATTGAAATTTTGGCTAAGTCTGTAGAATTATGGTTTGCTTCTTTCATGTTAGTTTGAGGTCAAATTAATTTTGGCTATTGAAATTTGAGATTAACATTGTTGTCAGATGGCTTCCAATAGGCCCCCAAAAAAATTTCACTGAATTCCAACAATTTTCTATTTTTAGCAAGTGTCAATTCAGGTTTTTCTTCTTGATATTTTTTAGATTCTGACAACTGCACTGCATTCTGAGTGCCTTGAGCTATCTACTTGCAAAATTTGAGCTGAAACGAACAAATTATTTTTAGCAGTTCAACCTTCGAGGTCCATTTTAGGGTTTGCATGTTGAACTTTCAAATGCATGTCTGAGGATTCTTTTTGGGTTTTTTGAGACCTTCATGATGATATGCCATGTAAAATGGGATGATAACTTTCAATACTCAGCATTTAGAGGCTATAATTAGGGTTTACATGTAGGATTTCTCAACGCATGTTGGCATAATCTTTCTAGGTTTTTTGCGAGCTTCGCAATGATGTAGCATGCGAGTAGAGTTGGTCACTTTTCTGAAACTTGCTATCTTTAGTCAGTGCTTGCATGTTGATGATTTTTCTAGGTTTTTCTAGGTTTTTCAAGATCTCTTGGGTAGTGTGACATGCAAAATCATCCGACAGCTAATTGGTCACTTTTTCAACTACTTACTATTTTTAGCAGGTACACTTTGGTAGCTGCTCAGCGCTTCAGAATCACGAACACGGTGACATGCAATAGAAATGGAGTTGAATGGAGCTTATTTGAGGCACATGCAAGGAAAATTAGGGTTTTGAGCTTTAAGACCCAAAATGAGGGGTTAGATGCCAAAATTTCCCAAAATCGAGGTATCCCATCATGATCAACATCTTTCAAGGAGTTCGGTGGTAAAATTTGAAGGAAAATAGAGCACTTACTATTTATAGTAATCCACTTCAGAAACATGCTATAAATAGTATGTCAACATCAGGCACCAGTGTGAATGGATAAGTCAAGTGATGAGGATCATGACATTCAAATTTTAAGTCAAATAGAGTTGTGGAAGTCTCAAAATCAAGTAGCTGCTAAAAATTGTAAACCACCTCCAGAAACATGCCAAAAATAGTAGGTCAGCACGAGGCACCAGTGTGAGCAGGTCAAGCAAGTGATGAGGACCCCATGGCATGAATTTAAAGTCAAACAAAGTTGTAGAGATTCAAAAATCAAGCACTTAATATTTTTAGCAGGCCTATACAGAGGAATTAGGGTTTCCTAAATTCAACGAAAAAACATAACAGTCGTGTAGAAACAACATCCAGTCTCAATCAACACTCTTCAGGCATTCAACATGCAAAGTTTGAAAGCATTCTAAGTAATTGATATTTTTAGTAAATTGCTAAAAATAGCAGGTATAGGCAATATCATGCACCAGCAGCTTAACCACATCTTGAGGTTCAAAACAAAGCAAAAATCAGGCCTTTCAGGGCCAGAAATAAGTTCAAAATGCAAAATTTGGGAAACTTTCTAAAAATAGAAAGTTAGGGAAAGCCAGGGTTAGCATGAACAAATCACCCCAAATCAAGCGAAGGACATGAAATTCACTCATTCTAAGAAAATTTGGAGTCTAGCATCAAGATTCGCCCTAGAAGTTACCGAAGATAGAGGAAATTCTACTAAGGCATGAAAAACGGAAGCTCACCCTTTGAAATGTGCCCAAGAAGTTTGGAGGAGTGATGAAAATTTCACTAAGGCACTTCAAATTTGAAGTTCACTCCTCCATATGCGCCCTAAAGAAGAGAGGGTAAAATTTTTCTAAGTGTTGATAAAATGAAAGTAAGCCATGGTGAATGCACCCAACCTAGAGATGATGCTTGAAAACTTGGCTAAGTCCTTAAAACTTAAAGCTAACACTCCCATATGCGCCCAAGAAGTGAGGAGACCTTGAAAAAAAAATCTAAGGCATTCAAATTTGAAGGAAGACCCTCTGTATGCACCCAAGAGAAGGGAGGGGAGTAAAAAGTTGACTAAGTCTTGAAAATTGAAAGAAGAGACCCCTATATGCGCCCTAGCAACTTAAGGTTGGTGGGAAAATTTCTAAGTATGGAGAATTGGAATCTCAAGGGTAGAAATGCACCCAAAGTGAAAGGAAGAGGCTTGA
The DNA here is from genome assembly GCA_007258455.2 of Sequoia sempervirens. Taxonomy (NCBI): domain Eukaryota; kingdom Viridiplantae; phylum Streptophyta; class Pinopsida; order Cupressales; family Cupressaceae; genus Sequoia; species Sequoia sempervirens. Next base: position 35,288,583 of record VDFB02075321.1, read on the forward strand.
AAATTGACTAAGTCCCTAAAGTTGGAAGCTCCACTTGCCAAATGCGCCTTAAGAAGCTAAAGGAGACTTGAATTTTGTCTAAGGTAAGTGGATTGAATGTACAGGGGTGGAAATGCACCCAAGTCACCATGGTGAGGGTAAGAAATTTTCTAAGTATGGAAAACTAAAAGTTGACTCCCAAAGTGTGCCCAAGTGGTGAGATGACTTTAAAAAAAATTCCAAACTAATTGGAACTTGAAGCATAAAGGGTCAAATGTGCCCAAGCTCTGAGGTGACTCCAGCAAAGTTTCTAAGTGATCAAAAATGAAAGTACAACCTCCTAAATGCGCCCACCTCAAGGAGCTGATTGAAAATTCTTCTAAGTCTCACAAAATGGAAGCTTACTATCCTAAATGTGCCCTTCAGGTGGATGAGTTCAAAATCTATCTAAGGCAAGGAAATTATAAGTAGAAAGGATGGTATGTGCCAAGATTGAAGAGAAGTGGAGGTAAAAATTTCTAAGGAATTGAAACTTGAAGTCCACCATGTTGAATGCGTCTAGCATGAAAAGGGTAATATCAAAAGTTTAATTTTTTTTTTCTAAGTATCGAAAGCTAAAGGCTTGAGGGGTCATATGCACCTAAGGGTTGAAGAGGAAGTTTGAAATTTTTCTAAGTGTAGAAACTTGAAGTAAGACATGGAAAATGCGCCCAAGCTGGTGATGACATGTTAGAAAAATTTCTAAGTATCAAAATTTCACCTCTAGAGAAAATACGCCCAGACTTGAGAGGATGATGAAATTTGTTCAGGCATGAATAAAGTTGGCGAGGATGAGTTAGAAAGTGACAGCTTCATGAGGTTGATGAAGATTTTCTTGGAAAAGCAGGAAAATATGCCTAGATGTGAAGATGAAGAATAAAATTGTTGGTAAATTATTTTTCTAAGGTCTAAAGTTCAAAAAAATTATATGTACCCCTTCGTTTGGAGACACATGAATTTGACGCTTTTTGAAGGAAATCTTCTTTTGGGTATTGGACGTCTATGATGAGGGATGGATTTCAAAGTCTCCCACAGCTTTCCAAGGATTTCGAGGTGAGATTTTTGATGGGCACCAAGTTGGTGAATTTCCTAAGGAGAATTTGAGAAAATAATTCTAAGGCGGGGAATAAAATATGTTGCCTTGGTGGATGAATTTTAAGTTGATTCCCTAGGTGAAATTGATCGAATTCTTCATGGAAATAATTTTCTTGAGTCAGAGATGAGTAATCAAGGTTGTCAATGCCACAACTAGAAAAGTGAATTTCTTAAATAAGATGCAGAGATGATTTTGAGAATGCATCTCTTAAATATGCCCTTGAGGAGGATGAAATTTTTCTAAGGAATTGAAATATGATGCACAGGAGTCATATGCCCCAGCCTACAGATGTTGAAAAATCATGAAGAAAGCAAAGTTGGCTAGGGAAAAATGATAAACCTTGGAAGTTAAAGCATGAGAATCAAGTAAGTAAGTTGAGTTTATATTATGAACTATTTGATGCTCTTCTCTTTGCTTGTTTTGCAGGAGGAACGTCGAGACTAGACAGTGATGACTTGGGGAGATGAAGCGAATACTTGGAGAAAGTGGCTAAGTGTCAAGACCTAGTATGTTCCCTACTCAAGTGAAAGGAAGAAATGTTTTCAAAGCTTAGGACGAAGGACAAAGATAGAAACCTAGGCATTAATGGTCACCATCAAGTACTTCAAAGTTGAAGAACAACATCATCGGGAAAGAGAAAGAAGTTGTCACCTTGGAATTAGATCGAGGACGTGCCTACCATACCCTTTCAAGAAGTTGAAGCAATGATGATCAGACTCATCTAGTTTGCAGTCAAAAAGAACAGTGTGAATGTGTTTACGAACAAGAATCTTCTAGAGGATGGTGGATATTAATTTTTCATTTATTACTCCACTCTTTGTGGTGGCAGTTTTTAGGGTTAGGGATTATGTGGCACAATTTGGGCCATCCATCTGATTGTAATATGTACCATCCATTGGACTTGGCCAGCTATATAAAGGGGCATCCCCCTTCATTTTTACCTCATTAGATTAGACATTAGATCATTGGAGAATAGAGAGACAACTAGGTGATAGCTTAGAGGTAGCTTAGTATAGATTGATAGGATAGTTTGAAGAAGAGGGAAAGTTTTCCCTTTGAAAACTTTGTAAGAAATTGTTGTGAACATTCTCTCAGTAACAAGAGTTTTCATTGATGATGAATTTTGTCTTTTGTTGTGAGTAGCTAGCAAGGTTTCTTCATCCTTCTGATTTGAATAGTAGCTTAAAGTAGAGTAAATTTTATTTCATGCAAGTAGGTAGTAAGAATGGAACATGGTGTTTGACCTAAGCAAAATTCTCTTATCCATACCACTAGCGGGTTCATTGATGGTGTGTTCACCTTGTGTGGTCAACTAGAAATGTTGTGGACATAACTTCAATCATAGTTTGAATGATGGTATGGGTCATTGTGATAGTATCTTCATGTCAAGTGGTGGTTTGAATATCTTTAGTCATCTCCCCCTGAAGATTGCACTAACTCCATGAAATTTGTCTGATGCAAGGCAAAGCAAAGTTCAGTTGAAGTTTGTTGAAGTTGAGCTCCATATCCCACACTTAGAATAAATTTAGACTCTCTAAACCCTGCAACCATTTTAAATTCATTACTTTCTGGTTAGTATAGGAAACTTGTGCTTCATTGATAAATTTGTTGATCTACAAAAATCCCTTTCTTTTTTGTTGAACAATTCTGTAAGTCCCCTTGAAATACCCACAAATCACATCAAGCCAACTGAGACTATTCGCACTAAAGGAACCTTGGAGTTGAACACATGAAATCTCTCTCAATCTTAGCGTGTTGGATATTTTGATCAAGAGAGAATAGGGTAGCCGTTGGTGACTTCATTCTGTGTTGGTGCGGTCACAAAAATCACATCAATAGGTGGAATGAACAGTCTTCAATGCTCTGGAAATTTCATACAATTCTTTGAAATGTTTCCTTGCTTCAATTCCAAGATTGCTAAGTTGCACAAATTTTATTCTTATACCACTAGCGGGTTCATTGACGGTGTGCTCGCCTTGTGTGGTCAACTGGAAACGTTGTGGACATAACTTCAATCATAGTTTGAATGATGGTATGCGTCATTGTGATAGTATCTTCATGTCAAGTGGTGGTTTGAATATCTTTAGTCATTTCCCCCTAAAGATTGCACCGACTCCATGAAAGTTTTCCGATGTGAGGAAAAGCAAAGTTTGGTTGAAGTTTGCTGAAGTTGAGCTCCATATCCCACACTTAGAATAAATTTAGACTCTCTAAACCCTGCAACCATTTTAAATTCAATACTTTTTGGTTAGTATAGGAAACTTTTGCTTCATTGATAAATTTGTCGATCTACAAAAATCCCTTTCTCTGTTGTTGAACAATTTTGTAAGTCCCCTTGAAATACTAACAAATCACATCAAACCAACTGAGACTATTCACACTAAAGGAACCTTGGAGTTGAATGCATGAACTCTCTCACAATCTTAGTGTGCTGGATATTTTGATCAAGAGAGAATGGGGTAGCCATTGGTGACTTCATTTTGTGTTGGTGCGGTCACGAAAATTACATCAATAGGTGGAATGAAAAGTATTCAATGCTCTGGAAATTTCATACAATGCTTTGAAATGTTTCCTTGCTTCAATTCCTAGATTGCTAAGTTGCACAAATTTTATTCTTATACCACTTTTCGGCTTAGAGAGAAGGTTTGACAGATTTTTATGACACATAGGATATTGAAGACTTCCCCAAATTAATGAGTCCTGACTCCAACAGTTCACGTATCATCCTTTGACGTATATAGTTCCTTTAATTAGAGAACTACAATGGAAAACTATATATCCATATCTATTTTGAAATGCTCCTCCTTATAATTGTGTCTCCTTCTCTACTCAGGTGCCTACTTAATCACGAATTCCTCAAACACGCTACGTCCAAAGTCACTAGATGTCAAATATTAATTTGTTGGCATTGTTAATATTTCCTTGTGTGAAATCGTTGTCTTTTTATTAGCACTACTTTTCAATGTTTTTAGTTTCACATATCTCCACTTCAATATGTGAATGTTTCATCTTCAAAGCTATAACTTAGACATTGAAATAGTTCAAGAGTTCATCCCATCCATTTCCTTTCATAACACCTATGCTAGATATACACTATATCGCACTAGATAGTATATGCCTCGCCTGCTTCATTTCACCTTTTAAAATCAATCTGAGAGATAGGTTACAAGTTTCTAGTAACTCACGATAAGAATTAATCATTTCAAAAGAATTATTTATTTTTCTTCAAAACTGGAAATTACCTTGTCTCTCCCTTGTGTGAAAAGGACCTATTACGATACTTACCTCCTGTGTTAGTGCTTACCTCGGCCTCTAAATAATAATATGTTTGGAAGGCCATAATATCAATCGCTAGCAATATTATCAATCTTACATTTCCATGAATAGCTTCTAGAGAGAAGTGGCCAACACAATTATATTTTGGATGGAATAGTTCATGTTTTGTGAGAACTCACAATATATGAATATATGCATCTACAGGAGACATTAAAATCTCCTAATAGACTCCCGCTAATAAAAAACAATGAATTTCCTTATTTCTAGAAATTATTAACAATAAATCTTGAAATGTGTCTGCCTAGATTCCTTCTAGTTACCACCTCATAAATAATCTAAAATTCATTAACATCCAACTCAAATTGATTAAACACAACTGAATAAAATAAAACCAAAATAATCCTTGGGAAGGCTCCAACTTTGAACTATGGAACAATTTATTCAATATGAAAATTCTAAAATGTCTTCAAATAAGGCTTCACAAACTTCATTAAATTTACCACAATAAGCACTGGCACAACCCCTGAGGTAGGACCCATCTATGGGGTATCTTCCAACACTAAAGATTATTATTCTTTGTGAAGGTTTCCGTCCTCACAGAGCTTGTTGTGAACACCATGTTGATGTAATTTTTGTGACTGCACCAATCAGTAGAATAAAGTAATCCAAAGGCTACTCCATTCTCTCTTGATCAAAGTATTTTGTGCACTAAGATTTCTAGAAAGATCGCATGTTCAACTCCAAGGTTCTGAAATGCTTTGGAATACCCTCAATTGGTTTGTTGTGATATATTGTTTACATGAGGGGACTTACACAATTGTTCTTAAGGCTTGCAGTTGACAACAAATGGATAATTGGAAGGGAATTTATGCAATGCGGATGATTTAGCAATAAGGTACGTTTTCCTAAAACTAACCAAAAGTAAAATGAATTGAATTGCTATAGGGATTAGAAAATATAGGTTCTATACTAAAGGAAGGATGTAGGATCAATTTTGGCAAGCTTAAATTGGACTTTTCTCTGCCTCACGCTGGACAACTTACACAAAGTTGGTGCAATCTTCAAGGGGATAGCAATAAATTTTCAAGTTACAATCGAGCATCAAGACACTGTCAATACGACACATACCAAGATGTGAGTTATAACTAAATTTAGGCTTATGAAATACTCCAGTTGACCACACAAGGAAAACTTGTTTTCAACAAGCTACTAGTGATATGGACTAAAATGAAGTTGCCTCGATCGACACTACAAATTCACAGCTAATATCTACTTGCATGAAATGAAAACTATGCTACTTTAAGCTACTTTACGCTATTTGAAGTAGAAGGGATGCAGAAATCTTGTTAGCTATTCATAAAAAATACTAATTTCACCATCAATGAAAGATCTTTTATTATGAAAGTATTCACAACAATCTCTTACAAAAAAATTCAAAGGAAAACTTTCCTTCTCCTCAAACTATGCTAAGCTATCAAACTATCTCTCTGCTCTGGTCTCTAGTCTGCTCTAGTGTCTAATTAATTCCAATTCTAATGAGTACAAATGAGGGGGACTCCCCCTTTATATAGTTGGCCAAGTCCAATGGATGGCTTAGATTACAATCAAATGAATGGCTTAGATTAAGCCACCTCAACCCTAACCCTAAAAACTGCCAGAATAGGGAGTGGTAGAATAAATGAATTAAATATTCCTGCTCACTCCCAAAATAGTAAAGACAATTAATGCCCATAATCAGTCTTCTAGAAGATCATCATCTAGAAGTACATTTCCATTCTCCTTCTCCCTGGCTGTAAAATCAATGAACCTGGTGAGCACAGCCTCAACCTCCTGAACTGAGATAGGCGAAATATGGTCCAACTGAAACTCTAACACTGTGACTGACTGTCTATTCCATGTGCAATATTTTCTCCAAGCAGCCAAAGCATCCTATGTACTTTGAATCAGGCCGGAGAAAGTCAAAACGTTTTCAAAGTCATCCTGCACAAAAGTCTTCACCTCCAAAAAGAAAGGTGGTAGCCTACTCCTCAATCCATCAGTAGTCACCTCATCAGGATTCAACTATCTAGCAAAGATTGCCTCTAAGGTGTTCTAGACTCCATCAATAATATTCATCATAGCCTTCCTGACTTTGGTTGAATCTGCCTATGTTGCATCAAAGAAACCATGTCCTGTGACTGCTGAAGAGTACTAGCTGGTAAAGTTGTACCTGTCTCCCTCCTGAATGACTCATCCATCAATCAACATCTACAAAGGAGTATGCATCAATGCCTCTAGACGTTGAATAACTTTGCTCTGATAAACATGAGCATCACCCCAGGCTTGATCAACTACCTCCACTCGTGCCATAATGTCGGAAGCTTTCTAGTAAGCATGAGCAAGATCTTCCATGAACTTTTTCATCTTGGCACGAACACCTGTAGCCCATTTATCTGCCTCTTGTGCCATCTTCCTCAAATCTTCCAAGCCACTAACTGATTCTCTAGATAACTCAGCTAGAAGCTCTATCGCTGGAATCTCCTATCCACAAGGACAAGACAAATGTTGCATGTATCCTATCAACATCTTATGCTCTTTCTTCAACTTCTTATTCTTGCCCTCAGTCTTGAGCAATCTATCCTTGAGCACCTAATAGGAATTATCACACTCAATAATCTGTGCACATGTGGGACATCCTAACTCCATTGTTGTGATCACATAATTTTTTGGTACTGCTTCATCTCGATCACAATCAACTCATGGCACAACTACATGAAGGGTGTGAGAGCCATCCTCATCAGTTGAGATCTTCAAAAAAATTCTAGCTTTCTTCTTGGGTGGAGGCACACTGATCCTACTCAAAAAGTCTTTGATTTCTACCACTGGATCAACCTCTTCACTAGGGATCCTTCACATTCTATCTCTAAGCCAATCAGGTACTACCTGCTATATATCAAATGGCTGCTCCTCTCTTGCCTCCACTTCATAGACTTGTTCTACTTCAATTTCATTCTGGTGAGGCTCATCAAACTCTAATGGTTTGTTATCTCCTAAAACTACATCATCCTTTAGATTCATCTCTAACTCATGCTAGAAGTGAGTGTTAGTAGCAGTCTCCTCATCTTCCTCCTATTGATCATCTCTAGAGGGCACATTAACACTCTAGCCAACTGATTCTCTCCTTGGTGGTTTATTTTCCTCATGTAACCCCTACTCCTAATTTAATGCAATCCTTTGATTAGCAAAAAGTGAAACCTCCTGTATTCTTGGAGAACATGTCTCCAATGGTGTGGGTGACTCTACTATAACTCTCGGAGGTTCCAGTTAAACTAGCTCCTTCCTTCAAGATTTTGGACCTTGAATAATTTGTTTCTTCCTGCTAGTAGTGGGTGTCCTGTGATGTCCCATCAAGTTGTAAGTGAAAGGGATTGACCTAATCTTCAATCTACTCACATGGCTTTCAACCCATGCTCTGTTCAAAGTCATGACTGGGATACAAAGTGTGTCCAAATCAGCTATCTCTGGCTCTGACCAATCTGGGAGTGGAAGCGATGTGTCTCTCACTGCCTTATAATCTAGATGGAGAACATTCATGTCTTCGTCCACCTGGTCTAGTACTGGAATGATTTCACACTCCTTGATCATACTCAATGGCAGCCTTGAGAACATCCTCTTTCTGACTTCTACCTCATCTAATACACCAGCCCAATAATCCTTGATATTAGCCTTGTGCTTGAACTCTTTTGATAGTACCCATCTAATATTATTGTGTGGGTCATAATGTTGTCTATTGGTGTGATAGAAAAAAATGAAAGAACTGAAGCTCATTTTCAGCTTCTCTAGCTACCTAAAGTGTAGGACACACTTCATCTGAGTTTCCTATAATAATCGGGAAGTCAATTCCTCCCTTCTTCTTTCTCTTTTGAATCTTATCGTAGGCAGCAAGCTACCTAGATATCTCTAACATTAAGACTCTATTGGTTGGGTACTTCGGCAATTTGTATGGGTATGAAGAAAAACCTTGTAGCCTAATGTAAGAAAATTTTAGAAACTGAATGAACCAACATCCATACCTTTCTATTAATTCTTGAGCTTCCCTTGAGATCCTATGATGAGTTCTCTGTTGAAGTGATCTTGTTATATGCATGGTGAAGGCATCGTTGACTCGCTTGTAATGGGTAGTGCTCATCAGGTGTAGCTGTGGACAAGCCTCATGGATTTTGAACTGATGAGAGCCACAACCAATTGGCTCTTTGTAATATGTACCCTTGTACTTCGTCATACGAGCTAGCATGTAAATAATGTAAGAGCCCATTTAAAATTTATTTGTTCTCCTCAAAATCCGGAGCTACTCGTGCAAGTTGTCACTAATCATCACAACCCAGTTGATGTGCTATTTTCCTTCCAACATGAGGTTGATGTAATAGAACATCCATGGATCAAAAATAAATTCTTGAGGACAACCTCTAACTCTGCTAAGCATCATTATTAGGTCACAATACTCCTGCTTCAAATCATCTAATATAATCTTCTTTGGCAACTTTGTATAAGAGGGCTTGGGTTTGTTCATCCAGCTAGTGTTGATCATGTCAGCACATCTATCGAATTTTGAAGCATACATTCGTTCAACACGCTCTCTTGTCTTGTAAATCACCTTCTCGTGCGATGGAATTTTAAATTCCTCGCCAATAGCTACAAGAGTGAAGTTGGTGAATACTTGACCATCTAGTGAGACAATAGATCTGTGATCAGGCTCATAATAGTTGGTGCACTGCATCATAACCTTAAGACACTGAACAACTGGAGGGAAACAAACAACTACATACAACCCACTTCGAACAATGTTGTCTAAAGTGATCAAAGGACGATGACTGCCAACCCCCATTATTCAACTTTTGAAAGTCTCCAAGTTGAAGGAACCCAAATTCGTATCAGTCAGCTTGCCCAACTTTGAAGTGAATTTTGACTTTGGCAAGAAAGGCTTGCTTAGCTTCTTGATAATAGCTTGCCTAGATGCAACATTACTATCTCTGCTAGTTGGTCTTACTTCATCCATCCTCAACTTCTCCTCTAGTAAATTTGAACTTTCAACACTTAGAATGTTTCTAAGCAAGCTTTAGCAACCTCAACTCTTAGCAAATTTTCTAAGTTGGTTGCAACAACTTCACACTTTGAGAAAATCGTCCAATCTTCACCTTCAACAACTTCTACACTTGGACCTTTCAAATTTTGACTTCAACAATCCTTCTTCTAATTCAAGTCATACTTCTTCACCAACTCAGCCACAAACTTTCCTCTACAATCTCAACCTCAGAGCTCAAGTTGTACTTGCTAGCTGGATGGAGAAAAATGGATAGACTCTCAGCTCTTATAGCCAAGTCAAATTCTAGAAGGAAGCCAAGTTTAGCTAATTCATTAAATCTCCACTACTCACAGCAAGAATTCGAATTTCCCTCCTCTGACAATTTCAACACTTGTCTCCTGACATCCAAAATCTTGACCTTCTAGAATTTCAAAAGATTCATCTTGACTAGAATACTTATCATTTTAACTCACTTCAAATTCACTTTTCAAGAAATTTAATTTGCCAGTTGAAGCTCTGACATTCAACTTTACTCATCTCTAACTCTGGCAGATTAGTCCCATGAAGAATTTGATCAACTTCATCTAGGAAATCCATTTCAAATTCATCTTCTGAAGCATTTTACCTTTGAAAACTCATTTTATTCATCTTTCCTTAGAAAAATTTAAATTTTCCTTAGGATAATTCATTATTTCAAATGTCAATCAAATCCTCCATCCTAAAAGTCTTGATGAAGTGCAGAAGACTTTAAAATCCACTCCTTGTTGAAGATCTTCAATACCCAAAAGAAAATTTCCCTCAAAACGCATCGGATTTATGGGTGTACAAACAAAGGGGTACATTTAATTTTTTAAATTTTGAACCTTAGAAAAAACAATTTTCATCAAATTTATTCAATTCTTCATCCTTAGGCATACTTTCTTTCTTTAACTTGAAAACTTTTATCAACCTCGTGAAGCTAGCATCCTCTGGCTTCTTCTATTGGCGATCCTGTTCAAGCCTCCAAAAAATTTCATGTCTTCTCCAACTTGGGTGTATTTTTCCTAAGGAAGTGAAATTTTAAATATCAACACTTAGCAAAAATATCTCATCAGCATCATCAATATTAGGCATCAAGGAGGAACTTTAATTTTTCCTAAGAAAATTCTCCCCATTTATCTTCAATTTTATCCCCATCATGTACTTTGGGCGTGTTATCACGAAATCTAGCAGCACTCATTCCACGGATAACCCCCCTACGAAACTTGTCTATTTCCTAGGATTCATGAAGTTTAAGCACGCAAAATGAGGTGATTTTGAATGCACCTTGAAATGCGTTCGAAAGTATCAAACATTTGGTTTGAACATCCCCTATGTTCGCCTCGCGGAGACCTTCGAAACGAGCCCCTTCGCGAAGTCTCACTATTCGTACTTAGTTAATTGTGAAAAATGCAGTTGCACTGAAAAAGTGTGCTCCTCATCACAAGCCAAAAATTGGCTAAGTATAAAAAGTGCAGGGGTGCTGATTTTTAGTGCATCTGCATGAAAGTGAATTCTTAAAAAATGTAATAGCGTTGAAAAATTGTGCTATTACACTTTTTATCCAGAGTTTAGTCTTTTTCTGGCCTTGGCGCATTTCTTCATGCAGTTTACATTTTTCGCTCATCGTGCCACTTTTTGTGCCTAAATTAATTGCTCGATATGAGGTAGGTTTTTGGGTTACCATTTACTTAAAAGTGATTCTATTGTTTTATTTTCATTGTTTGTAATTTTTGACTGAACTCCTTCTCAAGCTGCAAAACATGTTTTTCCAAGGATCTTCTGATTTTGCATCAAGCTAGGGTTTTTCGAGTTCACCATTTTGGGTACGTTTTTATTCTTTGTCTTCTCATTTGTGCATTCTTTCTTGTTGAAAATTTATCAAATGCATTTCTTTTTTGTGATTTTTTTGAATCTATTGCTAAGAAAAATGTGTATTGGTCTTTCCTCATTCGCTTCTCTTACTCTTGTGCATTTTGTTCTTATGTCCTCTCCATCACACTTTTGTGTGGCATCTTCCTTTTATTCTTGTGCATTTTCCTAATTCACCCTCACACAATTTGTTTTTTGGCTTGTTCTGGTGTGACTTTCTTCTCCCACGTGTTTTTCTTTTCATTCTTTCAACTCCTACGTTTTTTATTTTAGGTGTCTTTCCACATCGTCCTTTCAACAATGATTTGGTGCCGCGAACATTGAAGAAACTCACATTTTGTGAGTAAAATTACTTATCCACATTTACAATGGTAGTGAAATAAACTTCAAGAGCAACTCAATACATGAAAACAAGTTTTGTATTTGAATGTTACCATGCTTCAAAACCCCAAGTGTTGTTTTCAAACATCATTACGTCTGTTTCCAAAATCATATTTCTAGTGTAGAGGTGCTGAAATAGTGTGCCCTAACATTTCAACTTTTTTGTCTAACACTGAAAAGTGCAAGGGCATTGTTTTTCAACACCCCTGCATCAAAGTAAATTCTTCAAAATGTAAGGGCGCTAAAAAAGTGTGCCCTTACACTTTTCACAATTTTTCCTTGAAACGTTTCAACTTGCTATATTTCCATTCTGAACCCCGTTTCTTCGCTCCAGTATCATTTTCCATGCCTAGTTGCTCATTTCACGCTTGCTCAACATCATTTCTCACTTGATGCTTCCCAATGCTACTTTTTCTGCTAACGTCTATTGATTCACCATCCTTGTAGTTTCTCTCTATATTTCATCAAGTGATCCTAAAGGTGACATCTGCTAATCCAGTGAACTATCCCAGATCTACAAAGAAGCTATTATGCAACAAGTTGAGTATGATAGTTTTTCCCAAGGCCTCAATACATATCATTTGTGATATATGGCTGACACTTGATAATCTCAAGATGCATCTTCGTAGGTGCAAGAAATTCCATTCATTTGACAAAAGGTTGATCACAAGAGCTCACACCCTTGTAGATTACATAGTCAGTCTAGATGATGAGTTCATACAGGAGACCAAGAGGAAGTATGAAGACTCTATGCCCAAAGCAAGGAACCATGAAGATTCTTGATCTCCGATGTTGAACATTTTGATGCTTGCCATTATGCATCTTGTAAATATTTCTTGACATCTTATATGTCTTTTTGTAAATTGTAATTGCACCAATTTTGAGATGTAATCTTTTGAAAAAAAATTACACTTTGAATTTGGTCAAAGTTAGGTGAAATCTCCTTGAATTTCTCACCTAACTTTCCTTGATTTTCTCAATTAGATTCCTAATTTTGCTCATCCCTCTTTCCATATAATGTGAGGGATTTCTATTGTAAATTGATCCTTTTGTATTTTGCAATGAAGTGCTGCCCTTTTTGAAGCAGAATTGTGAAACTTTGTGTTCATGCTTTGTGAATGAAATTTGATCAATAAAGAAGAAGATTGCAAACTAGACTTTGTGTTAGATTCGATAATCTTGTGAATTGAACTCATTTGGTGGTGATCAGCTATGGAATATGAAGGACTCAAAGTAATTCATGTAAACTTTGTGTTACATCCTTTATTTAGATTTTCATTTGTGTTTTGTCTATCTTTGGTTGAATGATCTACAAGACTTTATGCTTGTAATTGTTCATGCTCTTTGGATACTTTGGTTGGATAATCTACAAGACTTTGTGCTTGTAATTGTTCATACTGTTTGAGGAATTGCTACATTTAAGAAGACTTTGTGCTTCTAACGTGACAAATGACACACTTTTCACAGATGCACCATTGATAAAGCTACAGAATGACTTTGTGCCTTCATGAGCTTTCCCTTTTATTTTACTAGTTTATTGTTAATCACTTCTGGTACCTCTACGCTTTGCTTTGACAAGATAGAGGTATTGGTATTACTGCTAGTTGATCGTTTACAGTTATTAAGAATTGAGAACTTCCAACAGTGAATCATTGTAAACATCTTCTCTAGAAAAAGAGAGAAGGATGAATGTGACACACCCCCCACTTCGTAAGTATTGTGTACATTTTGTAATTACTGGTTTGTTTTACTATCGCTTATGTCAGCAGTAAGAAGGGTGCCTCCCCTTTCTAAGAGAAGATATTCACATCTCACATAGTTGTGGCTGAAGTCCTAGTTGTGTAATCTATCAAAATTTTGATTACATAATTTTCACCCAACAGGGCGCATTTCACATATTATGGAGGATATTTATTTCAACGCCTTAGCAATATTTTTTTATTCATCTAACCCTTCTCCTTGGCATATTTTGCACATTGGGAGGGATTAAGTCTAAGCGCCTTGAAACATTTTTTGACCCCACTTTCACTTAACCACCTTTACCTCAATCCCATCCTAGACTTGGCACATTCAAAGGAGGGAGAAGATAATCAACACTAAAAATATTCCTTTCTTGCACAACGCCTTGGCAACTTTCACTTGTCTTCATCCTTATTTGGGCACATTTCACCTAGGCAAGAGGGTGGGCACATATCACATGTGTAGAGGGATTAACACTTCAACATCTTTGACCTTTTGACTTTTCCTTTTAGCTTGGCGCATTTAAGACATGTAGAAGGATGGGCGCATATGGAGGGGGGAGGTGGATGAACTTCCAGACTTAGGCAATTTTCCACTTCACTAGTTCTTCCTTGGGCGCGTTTCATATGTTCAAGAGGATGGGTGCATTTCATACATGGTGAGGGATGAAACTTATGCCTTAGAAATATTCTCAACTTCCACCACCTAGACCAAGCATGGGCGCATTTGGAGGGGTTAGGTGGACATTCATGCCTTAGAAAATTTTTAAACATCTTCACTTTGAAGAGGGCACATTTGGAGGTACTTGTAGGATATCTTCAACACTTTGAATTTTGACAAACACCACAAGGCAAGTTTGGCGCATTTGACATGTCTAGCAGGATGAGATTCATGCCTTAGAAAATTTTCTTGCTTTCCAGCTAAGGTGAGGGTAGTGAAGGATGAACTCCAATACTTAGAAATTTTCATTTGCTAGCCAGCTGAGGATGAGGGCACATTTTGAGGGTAGTGAAGGATATCTTCAACACTTTGAATTTTCTTAGCCACCACAAGACAAGTTGGGTGCATTTGACATGTCTAGCAAGATGAGATCCATGCCTTAGAAAATTTTCTTACTTTCCAACTGAGGTGAGGGCGCATTTGGAGGGTGGTGAAGGACTTTGTTCAGACTCAAAAATTTTCAATCCTCTGCCAGTTATCCTGGGCGCATTTAGGAGGTCAAGGTGGATAAGCCTCTGACTTAGCCATTTTCCAGCTGCTTGCTCATGCTTTAACACTTACTATAAATGGTAAGTCTTTTGATTTTCACATCTCTAAATCTCGGATCGATTTGAAATTTTGACCATAGGATCCTCATGACCTGCTTAGCTCGTTCACATTACCATCTCAAGCTGACCTGCTATTTATAGCACATTTCTGAAGGTGGTTTACTATTTATAGCAATTGCCTATTTCTGAGACCTCCACAACTCCATTAGACTTGAAATTTTAATGATGTGCTCCTCATTGGATGACCTGCCCATTCACACTACGCTTGTTGTTGATTTACTATTTTTAGCCATTTTTTGGAACACCTTACTATAAATAGTAAGTGCTCTGATTTCCTTCAAATTTTACCAGTGGATAACTTGAAAGATACTGATCGCAATGGGATACACTAGTTTTTGGAAAATTTTACTTTTTACCCCTCTTTTTGGGTCTCAAAGCTAGAAACCCTAATTCAACTTGCATGTATATCAAATGACCTCCGCTTGACCTCGTTTATGTTGCACTTCACCCTGTTTGTGGTTATGATGTGCTAGGTAGCTGCCAGAGTGGACCTGCTAAAAATAGTAAGTCACTGAATACTGATCATCTTGCTTTGCATGTTACACCACTGCTTAGCTCTTGAAAAACCCACAAAGAATTACCCGACATGCGCCAAAAACTCTAACATGCAAACCCTAAAAATAGCCTTTGAAGGCTTAACTCTGAAAGTCATTATTTCACTTTGCATGTTATACCATCGCAAAGGTTTCTAAAAACCCAGAAAGGATCCCCAAACATGCATTGAAGAACTCTGCATATAAACCCTAAAATCTGCTCTAGAAGCTGAACTGCTAAAAATAGAAAGCTGTCAGTTTTGGCTCAAAATTTGTAGAGGAGCAACTTGACATGTTCTGGATGTAGTGGTAACTATTGAAACTTCAAAAATGTTGAAAGAACACCCCAAATCTAGTACTTACTAAAAATATTAAGTTGTCAAAATTTGATGAAATTTAGTTGGGAGCTTGCTGGAAGCACACTGACTGCAATGTGAAGCTCTTTTTTCAATTTATTTACTTCATTTGACCTCAATTTGACTAGAGAAATGAAAACCCTAATTCTCAGACTTAGCCAAAATTTCAATCCAGATGGGCACATCCCCAAAAAGGCAGACAACAGAAAAGAGACAAAAAGAGAGAGAGAGAGAGAGAGAGAGAGAGAGAGACCAAAACCAAAGACAAAAGACTAGAATGGAGCAAAAATTAGGGGGTCCCTATTTTGAATGGGGCAATGTGGGAACAGGTCACAACACACCATCCACTAGCAACAACCCTATTCCAATTCAAAATTCAAAACCAACTTGCTTCAAACAATGCTCCAACAAACTCTTATTCAATCCTCCTCATAACTCTTTGTCTTCTTGACTTCTCATCTTTTTTCATTTTCACTTTTTATTTTGTCTTTTTGAGAATTCAATTTAAAGTAATTTATTTTCACTTTTCAACTTAAGTTTCTTTGGCTCCATTAATTTAAGTTGTCATTTTTAATTTACTTATTTTTTGCAACTTAAATTAATTACTTAACTTTATGTTGACAGATAAAAATGGAGACATTATAGTTCATCATATACTACTTTGATATTCTTTAATGTTTGCCTCATCCATAAGACTTGTGTGCAACAAGATGTTGTTGCAATGTACTATGCTTCTACAGTAGATAAAGAAATTGAATCTTGTTTTTTCCTTAGCCATGGCACCAATCTGCATCCAAGAAAGAATACACCACCACTTGTACTTTTCCTGTCATCTACACAACCAGCCCAATCTGCATCTATGTAAGCACTTAGAGTGAAGTCATTATCCTTTGGATACCATAAGACATGATCCAGAGTGCCCTTCAAGTATCTGAATATCCTCTTTATTGCTGCAACATGTGACTCTCTAGGATCTTCTTGAAATATTGCCATAAGACAAATTGCATTCATGATATCCGGTCTAGTAGCAGTTAGATATAGTAGTTCTCTAATAATTGATCTATACACTTTGTCATTGCCTTTGTCACAAGTGTTGTCACTGCATCACACACTACTTCTCATGGCAAATGGGATAAAATTGTTCTTGAGCAGCAATTTGAAGTCCTCCCATTTGGAAATAGGCACTACTTTTCTACTCTACGAGGATAATGCATAAGTTTCATACCAAGTTAATGCATGACCAACAAGTTTGAACCTTGCAAATGATTTTTTATTATGTGGGGTGAGTTTGTGGGACCCATTTGTCTAGGTTCTTCACACTGATTTCTACATCATAGGGCTGAATGTCAATTTTTTCTTTAGCCTTGAAATAACTACTTTTGGATGTTAATCCTTGTTCCAGTATGGACCTCTCTATCTCTCTTTCCCCATCTTGATTCTTCCCCATACCCAACCGTTTTGTTAGAGCAAGCCTTATGGATTCTAGCTTATCAATTTCACCCACTATAGAGAATATTCTTGCAACACCATCTCCAAGCATCTTGAATTGAACCTCAACAACCTCTTCCTCTCTTTCCATAGCTCTTCTTTACCTTGTCCACTCTCTAGAGAAAATTCCAGCTTCATAGGGTACAAGATTATGAATTCCACTTGATCTAGTAATGGTATACCATGTCTAGAATCCTTTTTTCACTAATCTTATGTGCTATAATGCCACCTCATCTGTAAATAGCCAAGGTTAAGCCTCAAAGCTTTCATCACAAAAAGATTCTACAAGCTCTTCTTAACACAACAACCTTCTCCATTGCCATATTAACATAAATGGACATTCTGAATGCTTCAAACATGCTCATAAATAAAGTAAACAAATGGAAACACACATCACAAAGATCAGATAACTATGAACAAGAGACAATACACCATCATACAGTTGGAGAAACCCATAAATGAGAAGAAAACTCCAGATCGAATGCGTATACATGTCTCATGCCACTATATTAGATGTTATTACAAATGTTACAACTGCAATATGGACAATTGGATCTTACAAGATGAATATGCAATCCCTTCACATCTGCTTTGCCTAGAGATATTGAGAAAACCTTGATATCTCCATGCAACTCCACTCCATGAGCATAAATAGATGTTTGTACAATGAGCCAACCCTTGCATGTTTGTGAACCAACACCATATAGACTCTGCCCAGCCTCCCAAGGACATTTGAAAGCCAAAAGACATCTAACTGGTTTGATTTCACTTAGAAAACTCTTCATCTTCTACACACTGACTATATTAGAACAAGTTTGCCAATTTACCAGTATACAGTTTGCTGGTGGAAAATGTGTGTTCACCACTTGTGTAAGCAATGAAATTGCCACTCTTGCTTTCCAGCCAAGTTCTGATAGCCTTCTGGGCTATTCTAGACCACCCCTTACACCTTTCAAACCACTTTTCCAACTTCCATGCAACACATATCCTTATTGGGCAACAAAATGTTCTCCCAAGTACAAGTCTTGACTAGTGGCCTCTATTTGGGTCCAATGGTCTAGCGCACTTAATCCAATTTTTTTAGATTAGTATATGGTAAGGGAAATCCATAAGAGACGTATATCTTATCTCTATCAAACATATTTGTGAATACAATGTAGAGATCTCCCATTGCGTGAGTGCTTCTGTGTTACACTTGGATTTGCAGGTGCAGTCCATCTTAGGGAAGCAAGTGCTTCCCATATTTGCACATTGCTTAATTGTTCAATATGATACTACATTTCTTTTTTCTAATTTATTTAGCAACAAAGCATCAAGAAAGATGCTTTGGTGACTTAGCTTCTTAACCAAGCAAGACATTGCAACAGGTGATGTATTTTCCACCCTCTAATTTGGTCATGATGAATTTGGATGGATGAATGCTCTAGAGTGGAAATCCCATTTGTTAAAACTCCTAACTCTTGAGTTTTCTTTTCCTAGTATGTGTTGTTGATGGTCTGCTAAGAAAAAATGTAACTATAGATATGAATGTTTGGCTAAGAAAATCCTATCTAGAGTAGTGGCAATGATTGTAGGAAATGTATAGCAGAGTTTTTAATCTAAGTAGTGAAATATTACAGGTGAAGTGATAGATATCATTGTAGGAGAGAGGCTATCATGTCATAGTGGTTCCTTGATACAACATAATTGAACAATAACTTGCATGTTGTGAATTCTCAACTTGAGGAAGAGGGATATCCCATCTTTGGTTGTAGCTTTTATCCAGGGCTAACTCATGGTGTTGTATTAACTTTAAACTATAGCCAAAATATAAACGTATAGATATAAATGTTCATTTGCATAGATGAAGACCAAAGTAGAAGAGTAAGGCTAGAAACCATTTTTGTTACATGCCTCTATCAACTCTTTCTGGAGGAGAAGAGCCAACATTGCCTTTGACCATTGTATTAGGAAATATGTAGGATATGAGAATGTTAACGGTAGAATGACTACGCTTAGGAAGCCAAGTTGAAACCATCATGTGAGTGCTTTTGTCTTACACTTGCATTTTCAACTGCAATCCATCTCATGGAAGAAATCTTTGCATATTGGTTCATTTTTCAAAATGTTTATACATTTCTTTTTTTGCATTTCATTTAGGAATGCAGCATCAAGGAAGATGCTTTAATGACATAGCTTCTCAACCAAGCAACACATGGTAGCAAGTGATGGATTTGGCACCTTTTGATTTGGTCATGGTGAATTTGGATGGATGAATATGCTAGAATGGAAATCCCATTGGTTCAAATTCCTAAGTGATAATTTTTGTCTTCGTAGCATATGTTGTTGATTGTCTGCTAAGAAAACTGTAAGCACATATGTAAATACTTCGCTATGTAAAACCTATCTAGAGTTGTAGTAGTGATTATTAATGTTGAGAGGCATTCTAGAATGGCAGTGAGGGGTGGAGTGTAATGGCATGAATGTGTTAACAAAAACCCTTACCTTTATCTTAAATTTTACAGCCATTTACATGTCAAAATAGTAATATTTAAAAATAAACATAATACTTTGAAAATAAGAAACAAAAAATTTATGTCTCCATGTATTTAGTAAATAAAATAATTCCAAGGTAGTATACAATAACTTTCAAGTAAATAAAATAGCTCCAAATTGATATCTCTTGGCGTTTTTCAGATAGATGTATTTAAGATATATATACTAGTAGGAAATGTGTAACAACGATTTTTAATCTGAGTGGTAAAATATTGCACAACAAGTGATAGATGTCATTGTAGGAGATGTGTTGTCATGCCAAAGTGGTTACTTGATGTAGCACAATTGAGCAATTTCTTGCATGTTGCAAATTCATGACTCGAAGAAGAGGGATAGCCCATCCTTTGCTGTAGGTTTTTTCCATTGGATTTATCCACAATTAACTCATGGTATTGGGTTAATTTCAAAGTTCAAACTGTAGCCATAATACACAAGTACAAATATAATTATTCATTCAAGTAGATGAAGACCAAAGCAGAAGACTAAAGTTGATAACCATTGTTGTCACATGCATGCATCAATGCTCATTGGAGGAGAGGAGCCAAAATCGCCATCCACAACCATATCAAGAAATACACAGGTTGTGAGGCATGGGAGAATAAGTGGGATTAAGAAGTCAGGATATCTTATAAGGTCACAGTTTCAATTTTAAGTTGCATGTCTTGGTTTCCCATGCCTTTAGTACCTTAAAAGTTTATATTTAGCTCCTTAACATTAGTACATCCCTTGGCTTGCATTTGATCGATGAGTATAAAATGAAAATTACCTAAATTATAGGTTAAATGGTTTATGCACTTGTTTTTGTTGGAAACGATAGTGCTATTTCTAAAATTACTGTTTGACTTTGCTCAATCTAAATGTATGGGAAAAATCATCTGTAAGGCCTAGACTTGTAAGCAAGAACAAGAAATAATTTTTGAGAGACCATTGTGAAGGAAAGAAGCAAGGAAAATAAATTGCATGAAGACATGATTTTTTTTTTTGTAATGGCTACTTATACAAAGAAACTTGTGGAGCAGGCACAGTGGCTTGAAAATGTACATAAATTCAAGAACTTGTTCTTAACATGACCTCTAATTTTTCTTTCTTTGGCATAGTGGAGGATTCATTTTCTAGAGATAATTTTGTGATACATGTTATCTCCATTCTATTGTTGCATCCATTAAACACATTGCCTCCATTATACCAATCCAACCAATTCATTGATATTTGTCTTCTTATAACCTTTAACAAATTTCTTCATGTTATGACGTGTGCCCTGTGCCTTTAAGCAATGCACACCCTGAAAGATGCATTGGCAGCAACACACAAAAAGCTAGGAGGGTAGATGTTATGTGAGAGCCACCTGAAAAGAATTCAGAAAAATAGATTGATTAAGACAGTCAACAATACTTTTCTTCTGAAGAATGTAATTTTTTTAAAAGATTGAGAATGTAACCTTGGTTTTCTTGTAAAGGTATTTTTGTCTTGATCTAAGTGAGGGTAAAGTGCTCTTGGATAATTTTATTACAATTTTCTTGCTAATAGTTTTTCTCTCAAAAAAGGGATAGTGGACATCCTTTTTCATTTGTTGCTTCTGAAATGCCAGGGGAAATGTTTTACCTCATGAGTGCATTCAGAGTAAAAGTGAAAATAACAATAAATGATGTCCAAACTATTTGAAATGAACATAATAATCTAACTTAGCTCTAACAAATCCAAACACCAATAACATAAGGATTAAACATTTGTTAGAAGGGTGATTTTTAGAACATAGAGAGATATTTTGCAAACCATTTCCTTCTTACACTACACCAAAAAGTGATTTTACTATGTCACATAGATCTTTTCCTTCAAATCCCCATGTACCAAAGTTACCTTCACATCTATTTGTTCAACGTCAAGGTGGAACATAACAATAGTAGATCAAAAATTGAAAAGATGTAAGCTTTACAACATGAGAGAAGATCTCATCAAAATCCAATCTCTCAACATAAGAATTAGCCTTTAGCCACCAACCTTGCTTTTTTCTTCTCAAACTTACCATTTGAACTAAATTCTTCATAATTCTAGACCAATCCACATTAGAAGAAAAGGCACAAAATAAGAATGCATTTAAAAATAAAGTGTGTTGTAGCTATTACACTGCATTCTTTGTTGAATTGACCTTCTCAAGAGTGGGGTATGAAATTATTTGTCTTCGTTTGAATCACTTTGACCCACTCTCTAAACAACCCCATTAGTTGGTCCATGCTAAAGATCACTTTTTAACTTTAGGTGTTTTCTCCTCAGTCTTTGGCTTATACTACAAAATTATTGAGGGACTCAACCTGTTCTAACTCCCCATCTCCAATAAGCAGGAGATATTTGCACCTAAAACATCTTTCTAGGATCAAAAAATATATAATTGATCAAATCATTCCTACAAAACTACAACTGCAACATTGCAATATCTAGGAGTTTTCTAATGCAAAATGATCATTGTCATCAACACTAGAAGACTAACTCCAAATTAGAACCAAATTTTGCATTGAATTATTAGTGTGGATTCTAGTAACTCCTCATGACCTTGTGTTTCACATCTTCATAATAGAATATCATCTATCTCTAATTGATAGATTTGTGCACACACAAACATATCATGCCAAGGCTCCCACAACAAATCTAAGATCTACATGGAAAAATAGTACACATCCTCAATATCAAAAGATTATCTATCTACAAATGATAAACTCATATCACTACCAAATATCTAACTAAAACTTATGTAGAGCTTCTCAAAGCCTCATGATTAAACACCCTCAAAGCCTCAAAGATCATTTATTTTAACTAATAGTTGTGCATATGATTACCTAATTCTGCACTCAAAACCTTTCATGGTGCAAAAAACTCTTCCTTCTCAAATGGCCTTCAAAAGATCTTGTCAATTGTCCATTTCATTGCCTCTTTGCTACCTAGAATACAAATTCTCAATGATGGCAATAGGTTAACAAATCAAAATTTACAACACATTCTTCATAGATCATGCTTCTTCATGGCATCCAAACAGTCTACAACAAATGACAAAAATGGTTAAAAAAGAACCATTAACTCACTACCACCATTTTTGTGGTAGATCTCTTTGTTGCAAACATGACATCATTAATACTATGTAGATTCATTCTCAATATTTTTCACATAGCATGCAAGCACACAAACATGGCTCTGCAACCTCATCTATATAGATGCAAGCTATAACAAAGGAGATACAAGCATGGTATAGACCAAAAATTGAAACCAAAGTAAATCATAGACCAAACTCATGTATCTAAAAAATTGTACTCCTTGGATCTACCGAACACATAGACCTAAAAACATGTAGATTCAACAGACAATTAGCAACAAGTAATAAACCACATATTTGAGACAACATATAGATTCTTCCCTCATGGCACAAACATTAGAACTAAAACAACCCTAGATCTAAAATACCACAAATCTACAACATGGAACACCTGCAGATTAGGAACTAGATGCAAATTAATAAGACTTCAACTATACCCAAAGCATGTATGTAAATTTGTAACTTCCTTTCATTTAGACAACCCTTAGGAATTATGATTTGAATAACAATCTTCCATAGATATGTAAAAACCATTGGTTTTAAACACAAAACTTGCAAAACACACATTCAAAAAAAATGAATTCCTTGTATGTAGTAACATGCCGTACACATCCACCATGCAAAATCTGTTGAGATTTGAAATACATCCAAAACACCCATAAATATACAACCATGAGACTCACATTCTTAATGAAAAAATATCACAAATTTGAAACATGTAGATTCAACACATGATGAATTCACATGATGCAAACAAATGGATATAAAGCATCAAAGGATAAGTAGGCTAAACTTCCAAAGCTTTCTCATTTGACCAAAGGTGAAATCCGAACACCCAAAATAAGTACTTTAAATAGTAACTAATACAAATAGTGTTTTCCCATGTGACTATGAGGCTAAAACAAGCACCCAACATAAGAAATTTCCAATTGTATAAGACCACATGATGAAATCTTTGCACAACCTCCACATGACTACAAACATCCCATAAAATCAAACAAGAGATCCATGCCAATATATGATCAACTCTAATAGAATGAGGATGGACTCCAAGGAGGATTGCAACATGATCCATAGTATACTCATCACAATTATAAATAAATCCTCCATATTGAGCTTCCAAACCTCAAAGTTTGTTCCACTAATTTTTTCCACTTCCATCGTAGAAGTGCTTACCATATTTATTTCTTAAAAAGAAAAATCAATTGCAACAAATTCCAACTTTAGCAAGGATTAAAAAAAATTAAAAAATTAAAAAAAAAATTAGCAAGGACTAATAGAATATAAGTCCTACTCCTTGTTAGATCTAAGAATTTGGCCAAGTTGTGATATCAAATGAAACGAAGTATCAAGCAATTTCTAATTAATCATATGAGGAGAAAATTACAAGTTCGTTGCACTAACTTAATTTCAATTGGGTTTGACTTATAAACAACTCTTATAATAAGAACTAGAATAGAAAGAAAAAAATACAAGGAACAACCACAAGAGTGAAATTATACCATAGGAAAACCCTAAGGGAAAAACCTAGCCTACAAAGCACTGAATCAAAGGTATTATTAACGACAACAAGGTTGCAAGGCAATAGTAAGCTTCAAGCTTCACATGAGATCTATTCTTTGAACTTGGAGGAATTCTAACATCATTAACTTTGCATAAAACAAAACATAATATCTCCATCCCAAGTCCTATATATAGGTTGAGGAGACCTAGGAAACCAATAATGGTTGTCTAGAAACATGGGCTCAAAACCATGAGCCAAAGACTAGTCAGGGTAGTCCATATTCAACTCATGTGCCACACCTCAAGTATAAATATTCCACAAATAGAATGTAAATCTTGATTAATTAGTTTGACTCCCAAGACTAAGTGGGCTTAAAGTAACTTCCAATGAAGCTACAATAATCATTGTTAATATCCATGTTAGACTATTTTAATCAAAATAGTCTAATATATAAAATTGTTAATAGACTTAGATCCAAAATGTAAATGATTTTTGGGTGCCAAATATAAGGAAAAAGGTAAAGTTTTTCTTTTTTTTTAGAGGGATTTAAGCTTTAGTTCACATGGAATGGAGTTCCTTTAGGGTTTTCTGTTACCATGCATTGAAGGGAAGCTCCACATATGGCACAAGAGAAACATTTTGAAACAAGAACCACCAACACTGCAAGAAATGAGGAAGGTTTTGATCACATAGAAAGAAAAAAAAAACACTTAGTAGATCCTGAAGAGGGCATGTTGAACAAGTCTAACAAGTTTTAGCACCACATTGTAGCAAATTAAGGAGGCATTTTGGGGGCCACGTTGCAGATTGGGAGAAGATCAGGCACGTTGCATAACTAGAAAGGAACAAGATAGGGTGTGTGGGAAGAGAAGTGAAGGCCAAGTCTATTGTTTAAAAGTGGCTTGTGTATGGGAGAGAAGCAAAGTTTCCTATTTCAATTGAGTTACCAACTTTGAGCCTTGTAAAAGAGTAGGAAAAGTTAGAAGAAGGCCCTGTTGGAATGAGCCTTGCTGAGTTGTTGGAACTACAAGAAACTAGAAGGCAAGCAATGCAACAACTAGAAAGGCACCAAGCACAAATGAAGATGACCTTTGATAAAGGAACAACACCTAGAGACTTCAAGGAAGGTGATCTTGTTCCCAAATGGGATGAGTTAAAGAGTAGACCTAGGAAGCATACTAAGTTTGATGCCATGTGGAGTGGCCCATTCATGATCACTAGCTGCAAGCAACACAATTCCTTCTATCTATTCAATATGGAAGGTGAATTTTTACCTATCTTGTCAATGGGATACACCTCAAGCTTTGTTTTTTAATAAGAAAAGTTTTGATTGTACATATTAGTTGTGTTTTGAGTCAATAAGTGTTGTTGCACATGGGTTTTAGGTGTCTTTTCATTACTCCAGTGTAGTTGCATAGTTAGTTAGTTTTAGTCATGTTTGGAGTCTTCTTGGGTAGATTGGGTGAGTTCGAAGGTGACAAAAATTGATTTTGGAAGTGCTACAGTAGTGCATAAGGTCTAATTTCAGTATTTTTTCCAAGTTCTTTCATGACTCCTATGCCCAATGGATTGTATAAGGTAGCTGGCCATTGTTTAGCAAGAAAATATCCATTAGAAGTCACCAAAAATGTTAGCGTATTTTAATCAAAATAGTCTAATATATAAAATTGTTAAAAGACTTAGATCCAAAATGTAAATGATTTTTGGGTGGCAAATGTAAGGAAGGAAAAAGGTAAAGTTTTTCTTTTTCTTTTTTGGAGGGATTTAAGCTTTAGTTCACATGGAATGGAGTTCCTTTAGGGTTTTCTATTACCATGCATTGAAGGGAAGCTCCACATATGGCACAAGAGCAACATTTTGAAATAGGAATCACCCACGCTAGAAGAAATGAGGAAGGTTTTGATCATGTAGAAATGGAAAAAAAAACACTCAGTAGATCCTAAAGAGGGCACATTAAATGAGTCTAACAAGTTTTAGCACCACAGTGTAGAAAATTTAGGAGGTATTTTGGGGGCCACATTACAGATTGGAAAAATATCAAGCACATTACATAACCAAAGGAACAAGATAGGGTACATGGGAAGAGAAGTGAAGGCCAGGTCTGTCGTTTCTCTTCCATAAAATCCTGACATTCCTGAAGAGTAGCATTCCTTTTGCTCTATCTAGAAAATTTATTTTGTTGTGGCCTTCTTGTGCATATGTTTGTTGAGTTTGTCACTTCATTAAACCCTCGTAGTTGTGAAAAGGTGATTCATGTGTTGTAACGATTATCTGAGTTAATAAATGTTTGTATTGATATCCTCATTAAGTCATGAGATTTTCCCTAGTTTTTTCTTTGATGTATGGATGTCATAGGTAGTAACTCCTAGGTTTATCTTCCTATTGTTGAGAGGCATTTCTCTATTTCTTTTTTTATATACTTTGAGTTTTAAAAGCAAGGATATTGTTATGCATTTTATGAGACACTTATAAGGGAGTGTTTCACAAAAGGGATACTCACAAGGGCAACATATTAGTGGAAACCATGGAAAGGATCTTCGTCACAAAGGGTCTTTAGAACACAGTCCATGAGACCATTATAAGTCTTATCAAAGCTTGTGCTAAGGGTATATAATAGTAAGAAGTTTAAAGGGGAGTTGTAACCTTGTGATAGGTCACATAAGAATAGTGAGATGGTCTAAGAAGACAATGGAAGTTACTAAAACAAATGTCCTACAAGATTTGGAATTTCATGCCAATTAAATATTTTGAAGATTTTATTTGTTTTAGTGGCTAATGTAGTGGTTTTCTACCACAAGAACAATTAAGGTTATGCCCTTTCTATTTGAACATATCATTTTTGAGGTTTTGGAGCATAGGGGGTCAGCCAAGTTAGATTCTTTTCAAGCTGCTACACATACTCTACAGAAATGAAAACAATTTTTGAAGATTGTATTCCAGAATTTATATACTTGTATCCCATTGGTAAGTGAAAATTCAAGCTCATGATAAGATAGTATAAGTGACACTTGAAAACAAGGATCAAAGTTCAAGGTAAATAGACAACCACCATGCAAATAATAAGTCATAGTTGAGTTAAAAAAGGATAGCCAAGTGTCCAATGTGTGACAACAATAGAAGACATGATGACTGCCCTAATAGGATTGCATGAGGGGGTACAATCATACAAATATCAGGACAACTAATGAAAAGGTTTAAAACTCAATGCATAGTCATGGTATTATCTCTAAGAACAATCAAAATGATAGTGGAAAGAGGTAACAATAGGGAATAACCATATGGGTTTTCCTTTGGGACACCAGGAAGATAATAGAAGGAAGTCTGAGAGATCACAGAGATAAAGATGACAGTCCAAATAAACATGGCAGTTCAAAAATCACAATTTGAATGCTAGTCATATGGATTTGAAAAGTCATCAAAGAGGATAAATGACAGCCCATAGATCTATGCATGGGAGTGGCATAAAGTACAATGAATTATTTTTTAGTGCTAATAAATGTTTTTTTTGCTTTTTCCAAAGGCATACTTGTGGTAACATAAGGAAAGATAGCACAGTCATGTGTTAGTATCAAAGGAGACAATCCTTGAATAGGCCACTCCATAATGATATTAAGTGGCAAGTTAACCCTACCATGACATATGGAAAGTGGTTATCAAGAAACTAGTAAATATGATAGTCAAATACATGTAGAGGACAATCTTTTTGAAGAGGCAACCTTTGACAGCGATATGGATAGTTATCAGTGACCACTAAAAGGTAGTTTGTAGTGATAGTGGGCAGCAACGAGTGGTAATGTATTGAAAGGACAACCATGGTTTATGAGGGCAGGTCTGCAAAGGAGATTGCATGATTAACATGCATAGGCCCATCATGAGATAGAACATATGCTCATCCTTCAAGTCAAAATGCCTAGTCATAGTTATCATTAAAGAGGACATGTTGAGGGTACTTTATGGGTGACATGAATACAATTCAAAATCACAAAAACAAAGCCAAGCACCTACATAACAATCACTAGTCAAGTACAATAGGCAAGTTATAGATGTATTTTCATATAGCCCTTTTACATGTAAGGTCTATCATAATTCTGGATCATTCAAAAGGGGTTTAGAACTGCATCAACCAATCATACTAGCAAACTCTATTTTCTTAGTTCAGCAGAATAGATAGCAAATGGGAATCCAAAAGGCATCAGATAATTTTTGGTGTTTGGTCTTGAAAGCAAAGGCAACCCTTACCCATTTTCTCTAGGCTGTTTGTGAGAAATGTGGTATGGCATCAAATTTCATATGACAAGTTCATACACAAAGAATAGAGGAAACATTTAGGAAGCTGGAAGTTTTATCATAATGGCAGTGTGATAATACCAAGATAAAGGTATAGTGGCAGCATGGAAGACAACTCACATGTCTAATTCAGCATACAAGAATGAATTCCTAGAAGGATATTTGTATGGCATTGCATATTGGTGGGAAAAATGATAATTTGAAAGTCAGCACATTCCATATAATTGAAAGATACAATGGTCATTATGAGAGGATAGAAGGTTAGTTTAAAAGAGGTAGAGTTAAATAATGCACAGTGCCAATATCACAATGAATAAGTGCATAGTTAGTGGTGTTTTGGGTTAATGCATAGTTACCAAACACTAATGAAGAGGGACTATAAGCACAACATTGTGACAGTCATGAACAACAAGGCCACATGAATAGAGAAGACAACCCACTTTTCTTTGTTATTTACAGTGATGGATATGGGCTTTCTGATGATCTTATAAGAGATAGACCATGCAAAATTAATTGTGACCAGTTGAGAGGGGAGATTAGGAGTTTGAATGATGATTTTCCTCCAAGTTCTCAAGTTGGAAAAGAGGACTAAAATGGAAAAAAATCCTAAAATGGATAGACTTCTATGTTTAAGCCCTTTCAAGTGCCTCAAGGCATAGGGTAATCCATTGATATGAGTCGTCTTGGACATAAAGCGAAGTGTTAGAGTTTAGGCTTCTTATTCCTATTGCACTAGTTTTTGTAAAAGGTAGAAGACAACATCACAGAGTTAAATTAGATAGAAGAGTAGTGAATGCCAATTGTGATAGTTGCAATGAAGATATTAGTAGCAACACTTACACAAGGCTTGGGCCTTTTGTTCTTGACCTAGATGTTGGCGTTTCAATTCACACCTCTAGTGTGCATATTGGAAACATACAACTATGCACAGTTAGACTACTCTTCAAATTAGGAGGGGAAGCTCCCTCTTTGATGATTATGCATAAAAAGAAATACTAAACTACTTGCTTATCTTTTTATCTCAGCGGAGAGCACAAGGTTATAAAAAAATTGCATTGCGGCTAAGGTTTTCTCTGGTTTTGTAACTTCAACTACAACTAAGCCTATTCTAATGATGCTTTTATCTTCTTGAGTAAATTCAGAGCAAGAGAGTTAGAAGTAAACAAGGAATGATTGATAAACACAAAGCTTTAAAAAAATCATTTCCAAAACACATCCAAAGACTCATTGTACTTTTAGATGTAATCTGAAATAAAGATTATGAAAGAAAAACATGAAACAATGTACTGAAAAGATTGAGATAGTAGATTAGAGCAAAATAGGCGTTATATTTCCTATTCTCAAATTTCCAGCAAACCATAAACTTATAGGACAGAAAATTGTAGCTAATGTAGGCTTACAACATGCGATCAAACCATATTACACTTGACAAAGTTGAACATATACTGAATAGAAAACTTGCAAGAAAAAGTAGGCTCAACAATTTTGTTATCACAAGCATAGTTAAACAATAAATGGGAAAGGCTTCCCTTATTTTTACACAAACACAGGAGTAGGGAATCTTGAAATCTCCTTGTGTTAACAATTAGTCTTGCCAATATGTAAGCTTTATTTCTAAGTCTAAACAAAAGATAACTAACAGTTAACTGGAATGCTAACATTAGTTAACTGATCTAATGCTAGAGAAAGCTGCAACTATACAATAGATAACTTCAAAGAATATACATGCATGAAAAGAGGACAACAAGTTAAACTTGGAAAAGACATCGAGTTAACTACTATCTTAAATTCTATCCTTGGAAAATGTTGCATGGCTCAATTGGCAGTTCACTCATCGACAACTTGAGTAATCATATCCTTCCGAAAGTCATTAACTGCCTCTTCATTAGATACACTAATACTCTTCAGAACAATGTACTATCTATACAACATCTCTTCACCATCTGCAATTAGATTCAAAAATTCCTTTCTCCTTTTAGTTGCTTCATCAAATCTTGCTGACATTGCTGCAACCTGATTCATCTAACAAGCACTAGGATCACCATTAAAACTACTATGGATAAGGCTTTGAAACTCTATCTTTACTCCAATGAGATCAATGTAAGCACCATCTTCATGTTGATATTGAAGAGGAATTTGTGACACAAAAGTGCTTATGAACTTGAGAGCACTAGCAACCTTTTGTCTACACTCAATCAATTCTACAAATATTACTTTGTAAGTTTTTACTTTGAAGAGGGTTTGTTCTCTCCAAGGAAAAAACTTCTTCTAATGCTCTTTTGCAATAAATGAATCATAGGCCATTCTCAAATTGAAAATGATGATCTCATCTCTTGGATTCCTTTCCACTATGTTATGCTATGACTCCTAAATTCCTAAGTGAAGATTGTGGGTGTTGTACCTCAATTGGTACATCTTTGCAAGTATAAATATTCCCTTGGTGATGAGTTCTTCTACCCAATATTTCAGATGTTTCCCATATATAACCAACTAACTAAGCTGATTTTGATCTACAGATGATTCCAAAATTTATGGAAGCAAAGTAGTAAGGTGTGAAGTACCATGAAGTAGATTGGAAATGTGTTGCCGCAGCTATCGATTCTCAGCCTTGAGGGCTGCCTTGTCTTCTCCATATTTGAGCACTCTCTCCTTCAGGTTAATTGCTGCAACCTCAAAGATATTTACATCAGCATGTCAGGTGCTTCTACCGAGCTTGGTTTTGACCAATGTGAAGTAATCAACCTCAACCTCATCAGCATTCTTGTCTTCTGGTGGTCTAGCAATCTCAATGACAACCTCATTATCAACATTATTCTCCATGTGAACATGCTTCTTTAGTTTCTTCTTTGATGTGTCTTGGTAGATGTTATCAAACTCTACAAAGTCCAACTAATAAGAAGGATTTCTCCTCTTCCTACCTAGGAGGTTCTCAAGCAAATATGAAGGGTCTCTACTAACTTCTTTGGGAGAATTGGTTCCAACTTCAACAACTCTTGATGGATCACTTGGTGTTGAGACGTTGAAAAATAGTGAATCACCTTCTAAATCTATATGGATAGGAGAAGGCCTCAACGATGGTGGGAGAACTAAAGATGAAGGCTCTACTTCAACTCGTGTTGTTGATTCAACTAGAACTTCTAGTGCATTTGCTAATTGTTCCTGTTGATTCTCATTTTCCTTCAAGTTCTTTGCTATTCTACTACCCTTGGTTCATTTAGGAGGATTTCTCATTGCTTTAATGTTGGGTTTTGATCTAGAAGAGGTAGGTGGTGATGAATGAACCACTAGCATCTCTTTAACTAGACTGACTACCTTCCGTGTCTTTTTGCTGCTCAAGAATATTATGCTATTCTTGACAACCCAACTTGTTCTTTCCTCGATTGAGTTTCTCTCTTTGGCATACCAATCAATTGGTCAAAGTGGATGCTAATCAACCTAGTCTTTGGCATATGTGGGAAGTAGGACTTCTCCATCATCATCTGACAAACCCTCCACATCTTCTGATAAGAAATCAAAAATTTGATGAAGTGTAAATCTATTGTAGTTGTGCTATTGTACTTTGAACTCATCTTCACAAGTAACCCAAAAATCTTCAATCATTGGTTTGTGTGAATGATTTTGACCAAGACGAGCTACCAAGAGACCCCAAGGGTCATATGAACACCTTTCTTTGAGAAACTTGAGATTAAGCTTTGACAATTCATTGTTCATCAATTTAGCATCATCTATTGATCTGCATCTATATATGCTCATCTCAAATGGGAAACTGATGACAGACTTACGTCTGTTACACAAAAAGGTGTGCACTTTGTGTACTTGCCTTAGGAACTCCATGAATACTACCTTATTTGTTGGATATCTAGGAAACATGATTGGTTCTCTTGAGAAGCCATATACTTGTATGTAGGAAAAAGTGGGAAATTGGATAAACCAATCAGCCCAATTTTCCATTGCCAATTTGGCATTTACTGAAAATTGTATATGCAACTCATTGTCAAGATCCCACACTATATGCATTAGGAAAAGATCATTCACTTGCTTGAAATTTCACTCTGACTATGAGAAATCTAATTATGAGTAATGCTCATACACTTGTTGCATGCCCAGAGTTCCAATGACATTTAAATCTCTAAACTTTCCTTGAAAGGCTATTAGATATATGAGGTATGAAATCATGTGGAATTCATGGGCCTTGAAGAACCCTATCATCTAGCTATCAAGAGTATCACTAATTAATGATGGCCAGTCATAGTGTTCTCTTTTGTTGAAAATCTGAGACATGATGTAGAACATCTAGGGTTGAAACATATGTGCTTCTGCTTGACCAGTGACTTGGTTGAGTAGAGTAATCAACACTGCAAATTCATCCATGAACTCACCACATCCAACATTCCTTGGCAAAGTGTTTCATTCCTCTTTTAGCCACCTTTGTGCAATCCTTTTCTAGCACTGATCCTTTTGCATGTTCCATGCATTTTCACATTCTTCTATTGATATAATAAAGTTATTTGCACATGGTAGAATGGAAAAAAATCTCTCAATCTCTCCCAACTTGAGGCTACAAACAACACACCCATTTGCTGATTGGATTTCTCATGAAGTGTGATTGTGATGCTTGACACAATCAATCACAAATTCAATATTTTACGCTGAGATGGGAAAAGAAGCTATTGCCAACAACCCAGAATGATCAAGATTCTTGATTGTAGCACTATCTATGTCTTTCAAAAGTATTCAGATCAACCACTGGATGAACTTGATGCAAGTCAGTGTTAAATGTTTTCAATAAATCATGAAGCAAGACCGATTTGGTCCTGATTTCGATTGGAGAGAATTGCATACTAAAAAAACTTGACTTTTGATTGTGAACATGACTACGTTCAAACAAGTTTTGCACAAGAGCTAAAAATAACTTCACTAATTTTTCTTCAAAAAAAGGAAACCTTTTCGAAAAAATTGAGCTCTGGGTTTTGTAGAGAATTTGATTTTGAATAGATCCAGATCATCTGTTTTTGAAAAAACTAATTTTTCAAGAACTTGCAAGAAACCCTTAAAAAATAGAAGCAGCGAAGCAATTTTTTCAAAAAAAATGTGAGATATGGGTTTTGTAAATATTCATGTGCTGAAGAGACCCAAATTGTCCATTTTTTGAAAAACTGAGTTTTTTGCTAAAAAGATAGATCTTCTAAAAAGTGGAAGCCACAAAAACAACATTTTCAAAAAAAATATGAGATATGGGCTTTGTGGCCAATTTTGTTTTGAATAGACCTAGATTGTCAGATTTTTGAAAAAATTGATTTTCAAGAATCCCTAGAAAATAGGGCTGAAAGCTTTGCATAAAAAGTCATCAATCTTCAAGAGAAGTGAGAAATAGAGAGACCTAGATTGATGAAATTTGGAAAAGATGACCTATTTCTGAAAAATGGATTATGGAAAAGTGTTCTATGCAACCTATACTCAAATCTATGAAGAACTTTGAAAACACCCTTCATTTGATCCTCCAAATCTTGTTGATAAGAAAATTTTGTGTTTCTTCCTCTTGAAACTAACCTGCAAAATAATGAAGCATGGATGCCCAAAGCTTCTTAAATAAATTTTGGAGGTGAAACAAGCTCTTAACTTGCGAAAACCCTAATATTTAGGAGTCATTATGTGAAAATATCTATCTTAATTTACATCAACTCAAAGAATCCCTAAAAATAGGGTAGCCAAAGCATATCTTTATGAAGAAGTCTTCAAAAATTTCTAACTCAAGTTAACTTGGGTGCCTTCCTTGAGATAAGGCATCCAACTTTTGCACTGTTAGAACACTTTTTGAAATTTTCAACTTTTCCTTGTTGAAATTCCTCCATTTGATCTTTGATTTTGGATGTCTAATGAATCTTTTGGTATGGTTGATGGACTCATTTGAAGAGCATGAACAAATCTAAGAGAGATCTATTGGAGGCTATGAACCTTAAAAAGTGGTTTTGAGGGCTCAAAATGTTGGGCGCCTCTAGCTAACAGGGAAATTTTTGTTTGCTAGACTTAACCATGTTTTAATGTTTTTTAACTTTTCCAATTTTTCTCTCATGCTTCAGTTTCTTGTTCAATTTGCAATTGGTGGTAATTGATGAATCCTTTGGTCAGGTTGAGATATCCATTGGAAAGCCTGAAGAATTCTGGAAAGAATGACCAATTTTGTAAACCTTGAAAGTTGGTTTTGAGGACTCAAAACCCTAGGCACCCCTAGCTGACTGAGGCACCCATGTGTGCCAAAGATAGAAAATATGATGCTTTTTTTATGATTTTCAATTTCTCCCTTTGACAAAACACCTCAAAATTCTAACCATTTGAAAGCTTCGGTGAACTTGCTAATGGACTCGTGAAACCTGATCAAATTTGAGGACCTCTTGGAAGTCATGAAACCTAAGAACTAGATTTGATGGCTCAAACATTTGGGCGCCCTTGGCTGGCAGGGGCGCTTTTTGCTCCAAACTTAACCATTTTTGAGTTTCTTGATTTTCCTTTGAATTTTTACATTTTCCATTTGATCTTCATTTCTGGGCATTTTACAAATCCTATGAAATGGATGTTGGACCTATTGGAAAGACTACTCAAATATGGAAAGAACCCTTTTGAAGTTGCAAACCCTAAAAGCAATTTTGACTGCCTAAAATCTTGGGCGCCCTTGACTAGCAGGGGCGCTTTTGTGCTCCAGACAGTCAAATTTTGATGATTTTCAACCTTCTCATGCTTCACGTTCACCACCTTGATGACTACGTTGATCGCAAACACCGTTATGCATGTGTGACTACCAAGAGTTGAAAAATATTCTAAGGTATGGAGAGCTAGACATCCTTGAAATAAGGCGCCTGGGTTCTTCAGTGAGCCAAATTTTTGTAATTTCAAAGATTTTTAGATTCCCTATGTTTACAGTTTTTCAAGCATCTTTCACCATGGATTGATCTATGTAGCATTTGAGTCTTAGATCCTGACACCTCACAATTGGCCATCCTCCATTGATGACCTCAGATGTGCCGATTTTTCTTTTGAAAAATTGAAATAAACCCACTAGAGAAAAATTGACATTTTGACAATTTTGACTAGACCAGCGTGATTGTGATGTAAAATCAACCAATCAAAATCAATTTGAGACCTTTCAGCAAAGATTCTATTTTTAGCCATTTTCCCCAAAAATAGGACCTGAAACACTAATTTCAAAATTTTCCAAAATTTTGCAAGCATCATTTTGACAATAAACCTAGAAAAACCCTATGGTCAGTTTATTTTTAAGAAACTTCTAAAAAAAAACTATTTTTAGAAAGATTCACCTTTTTTGACTTTTGACGACAATTTTACAAAATTTTGACCATTTTTACCAAAATTCCTTAATGAAGCAAAAATTTTAATTTTGGGTACACCACTAGACTAGGGCTACAATTTTAAGAATAATGCCTCCATGAAGGTTGTAGTGGAAGAATGCCACATCTAGCAAAGGTATTAGAGATGGAATAGGAATGGCTTCCATAATGCTTGTTTCATGAGAAAAGGGAGGAATCAAGGAGATTAGTATGGCATTGCATATTGGTTGGAAAAATGACAATTTGAAAGTCATCACAGTCCATATAATTGAAAGATACAAATGTGATTATGAGAGGATAGAAGCCTAGTTTAAAAGAGGCAGAGTTAAATAATGGACAATGCCAATATCATAGTGAATAAGTGCATAGTTAGGGGTATTTTGGGTTAATGCACAATTACCAAACACTAAAGAAGAGGGACTATAAGCACAACATTGTGACAGTCATGAATGGTAGGGCCACATGAATAGAGAAGAAAGTCACTTTTCCTTGTTATTTACAATGATGGATATAGGCTTTCTGATGACCTTATAAGGGACAAACCATGCAAAATGGATTGTGACCAGTCGAGAGGGGAGATTAGGAGTTTGAATGATGATTTTCCTCCAAGTTCGCAAATTGGAAAAGAGGACTAAAATGGAAAAAAATCCTAACATGGATAGACTTCTATGTTTAAGACCTTTCAACTGCCTCAAGCCATAGGGTAATCCATTGATATGAGTGGTCTTAGACATAAAGGGCAGTGTTAGAGTTTAGGCTTCCTATTCCTGTTGCACTAGTTTTTTCCAAAGGAATAAGACATCACAAAGTTACATTTGATAGAAGAGTAGTGAATGCCAATTTTGATAGTTGCAATGAAGATATTAGTAGCAGTACTTCAACAAAGGCTTGGTCCTTTTGTTCCTAACCTAGACTATGACAACAATTTGAAGAATAATGCTTCCATGAAGGTTGTAGTGGAAGAATGTCACATCTAGCAAAGGTATTAGAGAAGGAATAGGAATGGCTCCCATAAGGTCTATTTCATGAGAGAAGAGAGGACTAAAAGAGATTAGTATGGCATTTCATATTGGTGGGAAAAATGACAGTTTGAAAGTCATCACAGTCTTGTTGAGGTGATTTTTGTGACCGCACCAATCAGCAAAATAAAGTAATCCGAGGGCTACTTCGTTCTCTCTTGATCAAAGTATTATGTGGGCTAAGATTGCAAGAAAGTTCACATGTTCAACTCCAAGGTTTTGAAATGATTTGGAATACCCTCATTTGGTTTGTTGTGAATTAATGTTTACACGAGGGGACTTACACAATCGTTCATAAAATTTGCAGCTAACAGTAGATAGATGATTGGAAGGGATTTATGCAATGCGAATGATTTGGAAATTAGGTACATTTTTCTAATATTAACCAAAAACAAGCAGAATGTAAA
Organism: Sequoia sempervirens; assembly: GCA_007258455.2. Taxonomy (NCBI): domain Eukaryota; kingdom Viridiplantae; phylum Streptophyta; class Pinopsida; order Cupressales; family Cupressaceae; genus Sequoia; species Sequoia sempervirens. The sequence goes on from VDFB02075321.1 coordinate 35,325,928, forward strand.
TGAGTGTAAGGGTAAGAAGGTTCTAGATTCTATTCTAAGGCAGGATGTGGGATCAATCTCAACAGCTTCAACGAAACTCTGCTCCACCTCACGCTAGACAGCTTACACAAAGTTGGCGCAATCTTCAAAGGGATGGCAAGAGGTTTTCAAGTTACAAATCAGCATCAAGATACCATCAAGATGACACATACCAAGATGTGAATTACAACTAAAGTTAGGCTTATAAAATGCTCCAGTTGACCACACAAGGAAAACTTGCCGTCAACAAGCTGCTAGTGGTATGGAATAAAATGAAGTTGCCTTCATCAACACCACAAATCCACAACTACTATCTACTTTAAACTACTTTATGCTACTTGGAGTTGAAGGGATGAAGAAACCTTGCCAGCTATCCATAACAAAGATGAATTTCACCATCAATGAAAAGATCTTCTATTATGAAAGTTTTACACAACAATCTCTTTCAAAAGTTTTCAAACAAAAACTTTCCTTCTCCCCACTAAGCTATGCTAAGCTACACAATTATACCATCAATCTCTCTACTCTAGTCCCTAGTCTGACGTCTAATCTGATGATCTAATAAGTACAAATGAGGGGGGATTCCCCTTTTATAGATGGCCAAGTCCAATGGATGACTCAGATTACAATAAAATCAAAGGCTCAGATTAAGCCACCTCAGCCCTAAACCTAAAACTGTCAAAATGAGGAGTGGTACAATAAATGAATCAAAGATTCCCACTCACTCCAAAAATAGTAAAGGAGAGTAATGCCCACAATCAGTCTTCTAGAAGATCATTATCCAGAAATGCATTCCTTTTCTCCTTCTCCCTGGCTGCAAATTCAATGAATCTGGTAAGCACAACCTAAACCTCCTAGACCGAAATAGGTGGAATGCAATAGAGCTGAAACTCTAACACTGTGACTGAATATCCATGCCTCGTGCAAGATTTCCTCCAAGCAGCTAAAGCATCATGTGTACTCTGAATCAAACTGGAGAAAGTAGAAATGTTCTCAAATTCATCTTGTACAAAGGTCTTCACTTCTAAAAAGAAATTTGCCAGCCTACCCCTCAAATTATCAGTAGTCACCTCATCAGGATTCAGTCATCTAGCAAAGATTGCCTCTAAAGTATTGTCGACTCCATCAATGATATTCATCATAGCCTTCCAAACTTTAGCTAAATCTGCCTGTGTTGCACCAAAAAAACCACGTCCTGTGACTACTAAAGAGTACCATCTAGCAAAATTATACCTATCACCCTCCTGAATGACTCCTCCATCAACATATACAAAGGAGTATACATCAATGCCTCTAGATGCTGAATAATTCTACTCTGATAAAAAAAAGCATCACCCTAGGCCTGATCAACTACCTCCATTCATGCCATAATGTTGGAAGCTTGCTGGTAAGCATGAGCAAGGTCTTTCATGAACTTTTCTGTCTCAGAATGAACACCTATAACCCATTTATTTGCCTCTTGTGCCATCTTCCTCAACTCCAACAAGCCACTAACTGACTCTCTAGATAACTCAGCTGGAATCTCCTACCCACAAGGATGAGACAACTGCTGCATATATCCTATCAACATCTTATGCTCCTTCAATTTCTTATACTTTCCTTCCTTCCTAAGTAGTCTATCTTTAAGCACCTGATAGGAATCATCACACTCAACAATTTGTGCACCTGTGGGACATCCTAACTCCATAGTTGTGATCACATAATTCTCTAGCACTACTTCATCCTGATCACAATCAACTCGTGGCACCGCTACATGAAGGGTGCGAGAACCATCCTCATCAGTCGAGATCTTTGAAAATTTCCATGCTCTCTTATTTGGTGGAGGAGCGCTGATCTTGTTCATAAACTCTTCCATCTCTACTGTTGGATCAATCTCTTCATTGGGGATTCTTCTCATTCTATCCTTGAGCCAATCGGGCACCATCTGCTGTATCAAATTGCTACTCCTCTCTAGCTTCTACTTCATGGACTTGTTCTACTTCAATTTCATTCTAGCGAGGCTCATTGGCCTCTAATGGCTGAGTGTCTCCTAAAACTGCATCATCCTCTAAAGTTTCCTCTAACTCACGCTAAAATTGAATGTCTATAGTAGTCTCCTCATCATCCTCCAACTGATCATCTCTAGATAGTGCATTGACACTCTGGCCAACTGACTCTCTCCTCGGTGGCTAATTTTCTTCAGGTACCTCTTGCACCTAATTCAATGCATTTCTCTGATCAGAAAATAGAGAAACCTTTTGTATGCTCAAAGAACATGTCTCCCATGGCATGGGTGACTCAACTCTCGAAGGCTCCAGCTGAATTGGCTCCTTTCGAACTAACTCCTTTTGAGATTCTAGGCCTCGAGTAATCTATTTATTTCTGTTGGTAGTGGGTGTCTTGTGATCTCCCATCAAGTTGTAGGTGCAAGAAATTGACCTACTCTTCAATTTTCTCACATGTCTCTTGACCCATGCTCTGGTAAATGTCAAGACTAGAATGCAAAGCATGTCCAAATCAGCGATCTCTGGCTCTGACTAGTCTGGAAGTGGAAGCAGAGTATCCCTTACTACCTCATAATCTGGATGGAGAACATTCATGTCCTCTCTCACCTGGTCTGGTACTAGAATGACTTCACACTCCTTGATCATACTCAATGGAAACCTAGAGAACATTCTCTTTTTGACTTCAGCTTCATCTGATTCACCAGCCCAGTAATCTTCAATATTTTCCTTATGCTTAAACTCCTTTGACAGTATCCATCTGATATTGCTATGTGGATCATAATGTTGTTTGCTGGTGTGATAGGAAAAATGAAAGAACTAAAGCTCGCTTTTAGATTCTCTAGCTACCTGTAATGAGGGACACACTTCATCTGAATTGCCCATGACAACTAGGAAGTCAACTCCTCCCTTCTTTCTCTTCTAAATCTTATCGTAGGCAACTAGTTGCCTAGATATCTCTAACATCAAAATTCTATTGGTTGGGTACTTAGGCAACCTATATGGATACAAAGAAAAACCTTGCAGCCTAATATAAGAAAATTTTGAAAACTGAATAAACCAGCACCCATACCTTTCTATCAATTCTTGAGCTTCTTTCAAGATCCTATGATGAGTACGCTACTAAAGTGATCTTGTTATATGCATGGTAAAAGCATCTTTGACATGCTTGTAATGAGTGGTACTTGTCAAGTGAAGCCACGGACAAGCTTCATAGATTTTGAATTGATGAGAACCACAACCAACTGGTTCCTTGTATGAAATTCCTCTATACCTCGTCATACGAGCCAACATGTAAATGATGTAGGAGCCCATGTAGAATGTCTTCATTCTTCTTAGACTCAGGAGCTTCTCATGCAAGTTATCACTAATCATCACAACCCAGTTGATGTGCTCCTTTCCTTCCAGCACGAGGTTGATGTAATAGAACATCCATGGTTCAAAAATAAATGCCTAAGGGCAACCTCCAACTCTGCTCAGCATCATGATCAAGTCATAGTACTCCTGCTTCAAATTATCTGATATAATCTTCCTTGGAAACTTTGTACAAGAGGGCCTGGGCTTGTTCATCCAACAAGTATTAATCACCTTTGTACATCTCTTGAATGTAGAAGCATACATTCATTCAACCTGCTCTCTTGTTTTTGTAAATCATCTTCTTGTGTGTTGAGATTCCAAAAGCTTCACCGATAGCTGCAGGAGTGAGGTTGGAAAACACTTGACCATCTGGTGAGATAATTGACTTGTGGTCAGGCTCATAGCAGTTAGTGCACTCCATCATCAGCTCTGAACATTTAATAGCTGGTGGGAATCCAACAACTACAAATAATCCACTTTGAACAATGTTGTGCGAAGTGCTTGAAGGTTGGTGACTGCCAATGCCCAGCATCCGATTTTTGAAAGTCTCCAAGTTGAAAGAGCCAAAATTGGTGTCAGCCAGCTTGCCCAACTTTGAAGTAAACTTTGACTCCAGCATGAAAGGCTTGCTCAACTTCTTGATAACAACTTGCCTGGATGCATCATTGATGTCTCTACTAGTTGCCCTTACTCCAGCCATCCTGCAAAACAATAAATAGCCATCAGCAAATTAACTTAGAAAATAAATAAAATATCATGCACGGGATTCCAGTCAACTTTTAAAAACTTGAGAAGTTGTAACATTCTATTCATTTGCAAACCTCAACTTCTCCTCTAACAAATTCAAACTTTCAACACTTAGAAAGTTTCAGCAAGTAAACTAAACAACTTCAATTCTTTAAGAAAATCGGCCAACTTTTCTTAAACATTCTTCAACACTTGGACTTTTTAAAATTCGCACTTCAGCAACTTCAGCTACAAACTTAGATTTTTCAAACTTTAGCTTCAGCAATCCTCCTCAAAACTCAACTCAATCACACTACAACTTCAATCTCAAAGCAAATTCGAATTTCTTCAGCTGGTGAAAAGAAATGAATGAACTTTCAATTCTTATAGCCAAATAGAATTCTAGAAGGAGGCCAAGTTTAGCTAACCTATTAAATTTCCACTACTTCTAGCAGGAATTCAAATTTCCCTCATTTTCCAATTTCAACACTTGTCACCTAACGCCTAGAATCTTGACCTTCTAGAACTTCAACTTGACTAGCGTATTTTCAATTCACTTTCAAAAATATTTACTTTAAATTCACTCTTTAACAAATTTCATTCACCAGCTGGAGCTCTGTTATTCAACTTTTAATTTTATTCACCTCTAACTTTGGAAAATTCATCCTACGAAGAATTTAATCAAAATTTCCTAGGCAATTCATTTCAAATCCATTATTTGAAGCATTTTTATCTTGAAAACACATATTATTCAGTTTGCCTTAGAAAATTTTAAATTTTCCTTAGGAAAATTCATAATTCAAGTGTCGATTAAATTCTTCATGTTGAAAGCCTTGGCGAAGTGCAGAAGACACTTAAATCCAATCCTTGTCGAAGATCTTCGATACCCAGAAGAAAATTTTCCTCAAAACGCATTGAATTCATGGGTCTACAACAAAGGGGTACATTTATTTTTTGAATTTTGAACCTTAGAAAAATAATTTTCAATAAATTTAATCCAGTTACTTCATCCCTGTGAGTATTTTCTTGCTCTGACTTGAAGATTTTGATCAACCTCGAGCATGTCTGACATCTCCACACAAAATTCATTCATGTCTTAACCAATTTCATCACCCTCCATTAGACTTAGGCATTTTTCCTAGAGGATGAAATATTGTGCCTTAGAAAATTTTAAATTACTTAGCACATTTTGAATTTTTCCTTAGAAAAATTTTCATTCACCTTCAATCATTCTTCCTGTGGTGAGAAAATATTGTTTTATCAAATGACTTAGATAATTTTCTCCATTTCCTTGGGCACATTTTACATTTCATGAGGGATATATTTTTTTTTAAATTCCAACGCCTAGCTTATTTCCCATTCAAATTACCATCACCTTGTTCTTAACGCCTTAACAATATTTCCACCACCTTATGCATCTTGGGCGCATTCCACATGGGCAAGAGGATTTCACCTTGTTCAACATTAACGCCTTGGTAATTACCCTTCACCAACTTCACCTTGTTTACCACTTTTCACCCCACACTCACTCTTTACTTGGCACATCCAAAGGGGAGAGAGGAAATTCAATGTCTTTTGTCTTATTCCTAGCTTGCATGGTGCATTTAGAGGTTGATGAAGGATGGACGCATTTCTTATAGGGTGGAGGATGAAACATCTTTGACTCTTTGACTTTTTCCTTGAAGCGTGGGTGCATTTTAGCATATGAGGAGGATGAACTTCTCTTAGAATATTTTCTTCACATTCCCAAGGCAAGTTGGGCACATATGGAAGCATGAGAAGGTGAACCTCAACACTTAGAAATATTTTCATCTCATGCTTGAACTAAAGTGGGCGCATATGAGGGGTGGTGATGGATATCTCCATTACTTAGAATTCTTTTTATCATTTTGCTTGTTAGGAGGGCACATTTTGCCTAAGGAGCAGAATAAAGCTTGTGCCTTAGAATTTTTTTGACTTCTAATACCTTGGGGACACATATGGAGGGGTTTCCAGGATGAAACTCTTGCTTAGAACAGTTTTCCATGCTTGACTTGAGGTGGGCGTATTTGATAGTGGCAGGGGAATAAAGCTTCCACACTTAGAAATTTTTTATGCTTCTTCATCCTTCCTTGGGCACATATGGAGGTAGCAAGAGGATATTCAAACACTTAAACATTTTTATTGCTTTCCAGCTGAAGTGGGTGCATTTGGCCTAGGGTGGAGGATGAAACTCAAACTTAGACATTTTTGCTTTCTTCTGCCAGCTTCTCTATGTCCTGTTATTTATAGTAAGTCCCCTGATTTCCATACTTCTGAAGCTTGAAACGTTTGAAATTTTAAGCACAGGACCTTCATGACCTTGTCAGCCTATTCACACTGCTATCCTGAACTGGCCTGCTATTTTTAGCCCATTTCTAAAGATGATTTACTATTTATTGTCATTGCTTGTTTCTGAGACTTCCTCCACTCCGTTTGACTTGAAATTTGAATGGCGTGCTCCTCATCAGATGACCTTCCCATTGACACTGGTTGTTGCTGCCGGTTTACTATTTTAGCCAGTTTCTGGAACACCTTACTATAAATAGTAAGTGCTCTGATTGCCTTCAAATTTTACTAGTGGATAGCTTGAAAGATGCTGAATGCAATGGGATACACCGGTTTTTATAAATTCTGACCTTTTACCCCTCTTTTTGGGTCCCAAAGCTGGAGAACCTAATCTGACTTGCATGCATATCAAATGACCTCTGTTTGACCTTGTTTCTGTTGCACTTTGATTAGTTTGTGATTCTGATGCGCTGGGAGGTGGCTGCTAGAGTGGATCTGCTAAAAATAGTAAGTTGTTGAAGAAGTGATTATCTCTATTTGCATGTCACATCATTGCAAAGCTCTTGAAAAACCCATAAGGAACCACCCGACATGCATTGAAAACTCTACATATAAACCCTAAAATTTTCTCCTGAAGTTGAACTACTAAAAATAGTAAGTTGTCTGTTTCAACTCAAAATTTGCTTGCAAGCAGCTTGATTGTGTTGGATACAGTGTAACTGTTGAGACTTCAAGAATGCTAATGGAATGCCCTCAATTGCACACTTACTAAAAATAGTAAGTCGTCAGAATTTGATGAAATTTTTCTAAGAGCCTGTTGGAAGCGTACTGACTGCAACGTTAGTCTTAGATTTAAATTTATTCACCTTGTTTGACGTCAGATTGATGAAAGTACAAACCCTAATTCTATGAACTTGGCCAAATTTTCATGTTTGAGCTCGATGATGGACACATCCCCGAAAAGGTAGACAATAGAAAAGAGACAGAGAGAGAGAGACAAAAACCATAGCCAAAAGACCATAATGGAGCCAAAATTAGGGGGTCCCCATCTTGAATGGGGAAATGTGTGAAAAGGTCACAACAAGTCTATATAATTGAAAGATACAATAGTGACTATGAGAGGATAGAAGCTCAATTTAAAAGAGGCAGAGTTAAATAATGGACAGTTCCAATATCACAGTGATACGAATAGGAATGTCACATCTAGAAAAGGTATTAGAGAAGGAATAGGAATGGCTTCCATAAGGTTTGTTTCATTAGAAAAGGGAGGACTGAAGGTTATATAAAGTGCAGTCCAAGAATGACAATGGCAGTCACAAGGCACAAAGCCATAGTCCAAGAATTGTGACAATAATGAATAAGGAGTCACGATCACTAAAGAACATGATTTAATTAAAATCAAGATATGACCTGAGGAGTATTTGATTAAAGTATGAAGACTAATGAAGTATGTAGATTTCTTACTCCTAAAAAGCTTCTACACCTCTAGAATGGCTTTGACCATTTCAAGTTTCTTGCACATGCTCTATGGACAAGTTAGAGGATGGTTCTAATGCAAAATTGAAGTCCTAGACTAATTCAAACTCTTCCTCTCATGCCTCTCAAAGAAACCTATTTCATCTCAAAATCCTTGTGCACATGCCCTATCATTATGCAAAGGAGGTTGTAGTTGGAAATTTGAATAAATTTATGGTAGAGTTGACAATAGCATGAGCAGTTATGAGCAGTTCCACATATCTAGCAGGAGTTACAAGCATCTAGGATTTAACAAAGCTTGTCAAGTCAGGGATTTTCTTCTACCTATGCCTAATTGGAGCTTTTGGTGGAGTCAAACAAGGAGAGGATAGTTTCAAGCACTTAGAAAATTACAACAGTCAACTTATGGGAAAAGGGAATTTAATAATTCTTCAATATTTTTCCAATCTTTTCTCCAATGTAGGATGTCAAAAAGGAAAACTGAAACTCATTGTTAAGAAGTTCTTTCACTTTTAGAAAAGTATTGTAAAATGCAGAATGCTTCTTTGTATATATTGGTGTATTGTAAACTCAAATTTTTCAATTTTAGACTAAGATAAAGCATTGTAACACTTCATTTTCAAAGAATTTTCAATCATAGCAGACATATGTTAGACTTTGTACTTGCAAAAGCATCTTCTATCAATAAAATACACTTTTTGGCCTTCAAAGGTTCTATCCTAGTTGTGTATGTGAGTAATTGATGGCATTTTTGTGTTTTCTATATGCAAATCCTTGGGTGAATGTCTTACCTCCATCATTTCAAGAAGAAAAAGATATATTTGTGTAGGTTATTGCTTTTCATTGCTTAAGCATATGTTAGTTGTGAAGAATACTAGTTTTCCTTCTAAAGCTGAAAAAAATGGACCTTTCAATGAAACACTGATATATAGGTATATGAAAACACCAATGTTATGCACAAACAAGCCTAATATATTGATTAGTTGTATGTCAAAACAATAGTCTAAAGTCTAAGAAAAACACATTTTCAATGCATCACCTTAGTTTTAGATTCATTTCATGCTATTCTTTCTACCCTTTTTCATCAGAAAAGCAGTAGCATAGGTTAGATTAGGTGATAGAACCAAGGGAACCAACCCTCTCTAGAGGTTCTTTCCATCATAGGTGACACACAAACCTAGAAAGATCCCATGTTTCACATCTAGTGAGAATTTTTGAATCAAAATATCCCAAAGAACACCTTATTGCTAGTTTTGAAATCCAACCAACAATTTTTTAGACCTTTGAGAGGTTGAAATTTGCATATCTAGCGACTCTTAAGTGTGGAAATTCTAACAAACCAGTGCTATAATAGCTTATGACAAGGATAAAAACTAGGAGTGCAAGTTAATTTGAATACTTGAAGCTGTCTCCACCAAGGAGGCGAGGAAAATATAAAAGAAGAACTCCATCATCAAGGAAAACACAATCAACTCCACCTTTTGTGAGATTTATTGTCCACTTTGTGAGAAATTAGACTTTTGTTGCATAAATTGCAGCCCCTAGGTAACATGCCTTTGCACCATTTGATGGGGGTAGCCCTTTGAACTTGGCTCAACATGATGGTATTCCAATGGCGACTCTCAAGAGCATTCCTTTCTTCATGGGAAATGACCAAACTACACCATCTTATAACTACTGAAAATGTAGCCCTTAGATTGTTGGTAGCATCTTTCAAGGGAAAATCTCTTCAATGGTATAGGAGCTTGGGTGTTAACACAATTGCTACATGGTACAAGCTTGGAGAGGCTCGTTGTAGGCACTTTGAAGACAAGTCTGATCACTTGTCATTGGTGGAGGAGCTCACTACCATCAAGAGGGCTCCTCATGAACATATGTTGGATTTCAACTTCCATTTTCAAAATTCTTGGGATAGGATCCTGTTGATGTGATTTTTGTGACCGCGCCAATCAGTAGAACAAAGTAATCTGAAGGATACTCCATTCTCTCTTGTTCAAAGAATTCCTTCCACTAATATTGTAAGAAAGATCACATGTTCAACTCCAAGGTTTCAAAATGCTTTGGAATACCCTCAGTCGGTTCATTATGATATGTTGTTTACACGAGGGGACTTACACAATTGTTCATAAGGCTTGCAGTTGACAATAGATGGATGATTGGAAGGGAATTTATACAATGCGAATGATTTGGCAATAAGGTAAGTTTTCCTAAAACTAAGAAAGATACGGAATTGAATGGCTATAGAGATTAGAAATTATGCTCTATCTAAAGGCGGGATGCGAGATCAATTTCAGCAAGCTTCAACCAAACTCTGCTTTGCCTCGCGCTAGATAGCCTACACAAATTCAGTGCAATATTCAAGGGAATGGCAAGAGGTTTTCAAGTCACAATTCAGCATCAAGACACCATCAAGATGATGCATGTCAAGACGTAATCACAACTAAAGTTAAGCTTATACAATTTTCTAGTTGACCACGCAAGGAAAACTTTCCGTCAGCAAGCTACTAGTGGTATGGACTAAAATGAAGTTGCCTCGATCAACACCATAAATCCATAGCTAATATCTACTTGCATGAAATGAAAACTATGCTAATTTAAACTACTTTACGCTACTTTATGCTACTTGAAGTAGAAGGGATGAAGAAACCTCGCTAGCTATTCATAACAAAGATGAATTTCATCATCAATGAAAGATATTTTATTATGAAATTTTTTCACAACAATCTCTTACAAAGTTTTCAAAGGAAAACTTTCCTTCTCCAAACTATGCTAAGCTATCAAACTAACTCCCTGCTCTAACAAAATATCTACTCTTTGATCTAGTCTCTACTATCTAATGTCCTAATGTTGCACAAATGAGGGGGACTCCCCCTCTTATAGATGGCCAAGTCCAATAGACGGCTTAGATTACAATCAAATGAATGGCTTATATTAAGCCACCTTAGCCCTAACCTTAAAAACTACCAGAATGGGGAGTGGTACAATAAATGAATCAAATATTCTCACTCACTCCAAAAATAGTAAAGGAAATTAATGCCCACAATCAGTCTTCCAGAAGGTCATCATCCAGAAGTGTGTTCCCATTCTCCTTCTCCTTGGCTGCAAAATCAATGAACTTGGTGAGCACAACCTCAACCTCCTGAATTGAGATAGGAAGAATATGATCCAACTGAAACTCTAACACTATGAATGACTATCCATGCCATGTGCAAGATTTTCTCCAAGCAGCTAAAGTATCATGTGCACTTTGAATCAGGCTAGAGAAAGTTGAATCATTCTCAAATTCATCATGCACAAAAGTCTTCACCTCTGAAAAGAAAGGTGACAGCCTACTCCTCAATCCATCAGTGGTCACCTCATCAGGATTTAGTCGTCTAGAAAATATTGCCTCTAAGGTGTTTTGGACTTCGTCAATGATGTTTGTCATAACCTTCCTGACTCTGGATGGATCCACCCAGGCTGCATCAAAGAAACCATGTCTTGTGACTACTGAAGAGTACCAGCTGGTAAAGTCATAACTATCACCCTCCTAAATAACTCCTCCATCAATCAACATCTACAAGGGAGTATGCATTAATGCCTCCAAACACTGAATAACTATAATTTGATAAACATGGGCATCACCCTAGTCATGATCCACTGCCTCCATTCATGCCATAGTGCTAGAAGCTTGCTGGTAAGCATGAGCAAGATCTTCCATGAACTTCTATGTCTCAGCATGAACACTTGTAACCCATTTTTCTGCCTCCTATGCCATCTTCCTTAAATCTTCCAAGCCACTAACTGATTCTCTGGATAATTCGGCTGGAAGCTCAATCATTGGAATCTCTTTCCCATGAGGATGAGACAAATGCTGCATATATCCTATCAATGTCTTATGCTCGTTCTTCAATTTCTTGTACTTGCCTTCAGTCTTGAGTAGTTTGTCCTTAAATGCCTAATAGGAATTATCACACTCCTCAATAATTTGTGCTCCTATGGGGTGACCCAACTCCATGGTTGTGATTACATAATTTTTTGGCATTGCTTCATCTCGATCACAATCAACTCGTGGCACAACAATGTGAAGGGTGTGAGAGCCATCCTCATCAGTTGATATCCTTGAAAATTTCCTAGCACTCTTCTTGGGTGGAGGCACACTGATCCTACTTAAAAACTCCTCCATTTCTATTGCTAGATCAACCTCTTCACTAGGGCTCCTTCTCATTATATCTCTAAGCCAATCAGGTACCACCTATTGTATATCAAACGACTGCTCAACTCTAGCTTCGACTTCACATACTTCTTCCCTAACTTCATTTTGGTGAGGCTCATTGGCCTCTAATGGCTGAGTATCTCCTGAAACTGCATCATCCTCTAGTGTCATCTCAAGTTCACGCTGGAAGTCAGTGTCAGTAGCAGTTTCCTCATCTTCCTCCTCCTACTCATCTCTATTGTGTGCATTAACACTTTGGCCAACTAAGTCCCTTCTTGGTGGCTGATTTTCTTCATGTAACTCTTGCTCCTGATTCAATGCATTTCTCTGATCAGCAAATAGTGAAACCTCCTGTATGCTTGGAGAACGTGTCTCCAATGGCATGGGTGACTCTATCATAACTCTCAGAGGCTTCAGCTGAACTGGCTCCTTCCTTCAAGATTTTGCACCTCGAGTAACTTATTTCTTCCTACTGGTAGTGGGTGTCCTGTGATCTCCCATCAAGTTTTAAGTCAAAGGGATTGACCTATTCTTCAATCTACTCACATGCCTCTCAATCCATGCTCTGGTGAAAGTCATGACTAGGATACAAAGTGTGTCCAAATAAGCTATCTCTGGCTTTGGCCAATCTGGGAGTGGAAGTGGCGTATCTCTTACTGCCTCATAATCTAGATGGAGAACATTCATGTCCTTGCTCACCTAGTCGGGTACTAGAATGATTTTGCACTCCCTAATTGTACTCAATGGTAGCCTCGAGAACATCCTTTTCATAACTTTAGCCTCATCTAATGCACCAGCCCAATAATCATCAATATTTTCGTTGTGTTTGAATTCTTCTGACAGCATCCATCTGATATTGCTATGTGGATCATAATGTTGTCTGCTAGTGTGTTAGGAAAAATGAAAGAACTGAAGCTCATTTTCAGCTACTCTATCTCCCTAAAGTGTAGGACACACTTCATCTGAATTACCCATGATAATCGGGAAGTCAATTATTCCCTTCTTTCTCTTTTGAATCTTATCATAGGAAAAAAGTTTCCTAGATATCTCTAACATCAAGATTCTATTGGTTGGGTACTTAGGCAATCTGTATGGGTATGAAGAAAAACCTTGCAGCCTAATGTAAGAAAATTTTGGAAACTGAATGAACTAGCACCCATGCCTTTCAATTAATTCCTGAGCTTCTCTCAAGATCCTATGATGAGTCCTTTGCTAAAGTGATCTCGTTATGTGCATGGTGAAGGCATCGTTGACTTGCTTGTAATGGGTGGTGCTCATCAGGTGCAACTATGGACAAGCCTCATGGATTTTGAACTAATGAGAGCCATACCCAATTGGCTCCTTGTAATAAATTCCCTTGTACTTCATCATATGAGCCAGCATGTAAATGATGTATGAGCCCATGTAGAATGTCTTCGTTCTTCTCAAACTCAGGAGTCGCTCATGCAAGTTGTCACTAATCATTACTGCCCAGTTGATGTGCTCTTTTCCTTCCAACATGAGGTTGATGTAATAGAACATCCATGGCTCAAAAATAAATGCCTAGTGGTAGCCTCCAACTCTGCTTAGCATCATGATTAGGTCACAGTACTCCTACTTCAAATCATCTGATATAACCTGCTTTGGCAATTTTGTGTGAGAGGGCTTGGGCTTGTCCATCGAGCGAGTGTTGATCATGTCAGCACATCTCTTGAATGTGGAAGCATACATCCACTCAGCACACTCTCTCATTTTGTAAATCATCCTCTCATGTAATGGAATTCTAAAGGCCTTGTCGATAGTTTTAGGAGTGAGATTGGTGAATACTTGACCATTTGGTGAGACAATAGATCTATGATTAGGCTCATAGCAATTAGCACACTCCATCGTTAGCTCTAGACACTGAACAGCTGGCAGGAAACCAACAGCTGCATACAACCCACTTCAAACAATGTTGTGTGAAGTGATTGAAGGATGATGACTGCCAACTCCCATGATTTGACTTCTAAAAGCCTCCATGTTGAAAGAGCCCAAAATTGTGTTAGCCATCCTGCCCAACTTTGAAGTGAACTTCAACTATGGCAAGAAAGGTTTTCTCAGCTTCTTGATAAGAGCCCGCCTGGATGCAACATTACTCTCTTTTCCAGTTACTTTTACTTTAGCCATCCAACAAAATAACAAACAACCATCAACAATTAACTTAGAAAAATAAAAATAACAATGGGGCCGCCAGTTGACTTCTAGAATTGAGAAGCTGCAACATTATTTTTCATCTGCAAACCTCAACTTCTCCTTCAACAATTTCGGACTTTCAACACTTAGAAAGTTTTAAGCAAGTTTCAGCAATTTCAACTCTTCTTGGATCAAATCGGCCAACTTTTCCTTCAACAACTTCAAACTTCAAATGCGAATTAACTTGAGCTTCAACACACAACAATTCTTTTTCTTTTTCAAGCTGAACTTCCTCACCAACTCTCAGCTATTTGCTTGCACTACAATTTCAAGTTCAGAGCTCAAGTCGTACTTCTTCAACTGATGGAGAAAAATGAAACAAAGTTCAATTCATATAGCTAAGTTGAATTCCAAGTTTAGCTAATTCATAAAATCTCCACTACTTCACAGCAGGAATTCAAATTTCCCTCCCTCTGTAAATTACAACACTTGTCAACTGGTGTTTGGAATCTTGACCTATAATTTCAAAAGATTTATCTTGACTGGCTTACTTAGCGTTTTTATTCATTTTGAAAACATTCACTCCAAATTCAATCTTTAAGAAATTTAATTCACCAGCTGAAGCTCTGACACTCAACTTTATTCATCTCTGGCTCTGGAAGATTAGTCCCACAAATAATTTGATCAAATTAATCTAGGCAATCCATTTTGAATTCATCATCTAAAGCATTTTACCTTCGAAAACACATTTTGTTCATTTTTCCTTAGAAATTTTTAAATGTTCCCCTTAGGAAATTTCATGATTCAAGTGTCAATCAAATTCTCCATCCTGAAAGTCTTGGTGAAGTGCAAAGGATTTTAAAATCCATTCCTTGTCGAAGATCTTCAATACCCAAAAGAAAATTCCCTTTAGAACATGTTGAATTCATGGGTCTACAAACAAAGGGGTACATTTAATTTTTGAATTTTAAACCTTAGAAAAATCATTTTTCATCAAATTTAATCCAATTCTTCATCCCTGGGCATATTTTCATGCTCTGACTTGAAAAACTTTATCAACCTTGCGAAGTTGGCATCCTCCTGACATATCCACTACCATTTCATTCATGTCTCAGGAAAATTTCATGTCTTCTCCAACTTGGGCATATTTTTCCTAGAAGGTGAAATTTAAATACTAACACTTAGGAAAAATATTTCAAATCCTTTTATCAACATGCGCCTATATAGGCATCAAGGAGAAATTTTAATATTGCCTTAGGAAATTTTCTCCATTCATCTTGAATCATAGCACATTTTGCCTACAGTGAGGATTTTTTATCAACACACTTTCAACACCTAGAATATTTCCTCACTTTAAACTTTATTCCTAGCATGCACTTTGGGCGCATATAGTACATCATGGAGGATATTTATCTTCATGCCTCAGTCATTTTTTTTTTAATTTTATTATCCCACCTTGGACCTTGGCGCATATAGCACATCATGGGGGATATTTTATTTCAACGACTAGCATATTTTAATTCATATTACCTTCACCTTGGTGCATTAAGCACATTGAAGTGGACTTAACTTCAACGCCCTCCTTAGTCACCTTTCATTTACCTCACCTTGGGCGCATTTCACATAGGTAGAAGGATGGTCGTGTTTCACATAGGTAAGAGGATAAACACCAATGCCTTTGACTATGTCTTGACCTTGCTTACACATGGGTACATCTTGTATGGTGAGGTGGATTCTAACCTCAACTCCTTAACTCTTTTTCTTCCATTTTACCTTTACCTTGTCTTCATCTTGGACTGGGCGCATTTCATGCATGGAGGAGGATGGGTGCATTTCTCATGTGGTGAAGGATTAACTTCTCAACATCTTTGACTCTTTTGACTCCTCTAGGCTTGGGCACATTTGGATGTATGAGGAGGATGAATTTTTTTTCTTTTCTTAGCTTGTATGGGCGCATTTAGATGTATGAGGAGGATGAATTTTTTTTCTCTTCTTAGCTTGTATGGGCGCATTTAGATGTATGAGGAGGATGAATTTTTTTTCTTTTCTTAGCTTGTATGGGTGCATTTGGATGTATGAGGAGGATGAATTCCTTTACTTGGAATTTTCTAACACCTTGACCTTTGAAGAGGGTGCATTTAGGGGTGGCAGGTGGATGTAACTTCGTGCCTTAGAAAATTTTTCATCTCATGCTTGTGGAGTGGGCGCATTTGGCATGTGGAGGTGAATAAATTTTATACCTTAGAAAATTTTATGGCTTCTATCACCTTGAGGGTGCCTACAGGATACTCCAACACTTAGAATTTTCTTCACATCTCCACCTTGCATGGGTGAATTTAGGGGGGCAAGGTGGACTAACTTCAACACTTAGCCATTTTTCTATCACCTTCTTAGCATGAGGGCACATATAGAGGGGGAGGTGGATATTTCCAATACTTAGAATTTTTCCATGGCATCAAGACAGGTTGGGTGCATTTTGGGGGTGGACCAGGATGAACTCAATGCCTTAGAAACTTTTTCCATCTCATGTTTGTGAAGTGGGCACATTTGGAGAGGTCAGGTGGATATAAGTCTAGACTTACAAAAATTTCTAGCTGAGGATGAGGGCACACTTGAAGGGTGGTGAAGGATGGACTTAGACTTAGATTTTATCTCATTATCTATTTCTGCCAGCTTATCCATGCCCTGGTATATATAGTAAGTCCTTCGATTTTCACATCTTTGAAGCTTGGATTGATTTGAAATTTTAAACACTAGATCTTCAAGACCTAGCCAGTCTATTCACACTACCATCTTGAGTTGACATGCTATTTATAGCATGTTTCTGAAGGTGGTTTACTATTTATTTCAACTACCTATTTTTGAGATCTCCACAACTCTGTTTGACTTGAAATTTGAATGACGTGACCCTCATCGGATGACCTGCCCATTCACACTAGTGCCTGACATTGGCTTACTATTTTTAACCCATTTCTAGAATGCCTTACTATAAATAGTAAGTGCTATGATTGCCTTCAAATTTCACTGATGGATAGCCTGAAAGATACTGATCGCAGTGGGATACACTGGTTTTTAAAAATTCTGGCATTTTACCCCTCATTTTGGGTCTCAAAGTTGGAAACCCTAATTTGACTTGCATGTATATCAAATGACCTCTATTTGACCTTGTTTTTGTTGCACTTTGTCTTGTTTGTGGTTCTGATGCATTGGGCAGTTGCCAGAATGGACCTGCTAAAAATAGTAAGTCTCTGAGAAGTGATCATCTCGTTTTCCATGTCACATCACTGCGTAGCTCTTGAAAACCCCATAAAGAATCACTTGACATGCACTGAAAGCTCTGACATGCAAACCCTAAAAATAGCCTTTGAAAGCTGAATTATAAAAGTCATTATCTCACTTTGCATCTTATATCACTGTGTAGGTTTCTGAAAACCCAGAAAGAATCTCCAGACATGCATTGAAGAACCCTGCATATAAACCTTAAAATTTGCTCCTAAAGTTGAACTGCTAAAAATAGTAAGTTGTCCATTTCAACTCAAAATTTGCAGGCGAGTAGCTTGATGTGTCCTGGATGTAGTGTGGTTGTTGAAACTTCAATAGTGCTGAGAAAATGCCTTGAATTGCACATTTACTAAAAATAGTAAGTTTCCTAAATTCATTGAAATTTTGTTGGGGACCTACTGGAAGCATGCTGACAGTGTTGTCATCCTCAAATTTCAACTTATTCACTTCACTTGACCTCAAATTGACCAGAAAAGGGTAAACCCTAATTCTTTAGACTTGGCTAAAATTTCATGTTTAATCTCACAGACGGGCACAACCTCAGAAAGGCAAACAACAGAAAAGAGACAAAAAGAGAGAGAGAGACAAAAACCAAAGCCAAAAGACTAGAATGGAGCAAAAATTAGGGGGTCCCAATTTTGAATGGGGTGATGTGTGAAAAGGTCACAACAGATCCCACCTTTGGTAAGGCCTTCACCTAACTATGCTTTTTCTATATTATTTGAGGTCTCTAAATAACTATATATTAGTTATGATATAGTCTATGGGTGAAAAACACTTCCACATGCTTATGAGGTGGCCATTAGAGCTGAAAACAACCTTATATAGGCTATAAAAATAGCCCCAAGACCTCCAATTCCATTTTCCCTAAAATACAACCACCAATGCCTATGCTAATGCCACAAATAGCCCACATACCAGCTGCTCCTACTCAAGACAAAGCTTCCCTAGCATAATCTTTTGAGCTGCAAGAAATAAAAGGCCTCCTTCAAACATTTGGGAATGAGTTGGTTAACACCAAAAAGCATCAATTCCAAAGCTATAAGCCTTATCAGCCCCAAAACCAAGCACAAGGCCAACCAAATCAAGCAAATAGGCCACCCTACGATGCAAATAACCAAGGTCCAAAACAAGCCCTTAACCCAAGGCCTTTTCAATTATACAACCCAAATGTGCCAAGCTCATCTTGAGAGCTAGTTCCTCTCCAAAAAACCCTTGCTCAAGATTATGAGTGGTGTTTCCTTTGTAATCAACCCCCTAACTGTAGTGATCCAACCCAATTTTTTTTCAATTTTTGAATGAACACACCAACATAAGAAGCACCTGTTATGGTTAGCTCAAACCAAACCAACAATTGGAAAGTAACTCTTTTCCAAGAATGCGCACTCAATATCGAGATGAGAATGATGCTATCATATGGCAAGAAGGTCGTTAGTAGCAACTAGAAAGAATTACAATGCTGAAAGTAGGCTCAACACCAAGAATGTGCTCTCCAACCCAAGGTGGGAATGACGCTACTATATGGTGGAGGTACTAGGAAAATAAATACAATGTTGGAAAGTAAAGACAACACCAAGTATGTGCACTCCAAACCCAAGGTGGGAATGGCGCTATCATATGGTGGAGAATCTATTAAAACAATGCAAAGTTGAAAGTAACTCAAACACCAAGAATGTGCACTCAAAGACCTATGATGGGTGAGGTGCTAACATATGGTGCTAAGGATCCAAATGCAATACAATGAAGATTGAGCAAGGGCTAGTCCCTTCCACAACCGTGGGAATTAAAATGAAACTTAGCAAGAAATGAAAGTAGCTGACAATACTACTGTGCAACCTTAAAAATGATAGAACTCCTGCCAATATCAATGTATTTCAAGTGTCTCAATGCTGCAATATTATAGAATGTCTCTCCAACTCTAAAGGACTCCCAACCATGAAAAATAAACCCAAAAACACCAACTACTACAATATGATATACTAAACCAACAAATTGAAAATGCAAACCAGCAACTCCCAAAACCACTAAAATGCTCATAACTCCCTCAAAACTACTCCAAATGACATGAGAACAAATGCAATGAACTCCTAGGTAGATGGCGACCAAGTTGTGACTAAGAAACAACTGCAACAACCCCTTAATGAATTTTCTAAACTTTTACTAGGCAAGACAGCCTCCCAAAAAGTTGACCTACAGTATAAAATCCAAGACTCCACTAAAAATTATGAAAACTTGCAAATAGGGGGGCGCTAGATAGAAGAGATGTAGCAAATACCCAAAACCATAGAAAATTCGTACAATGACTTATGATCAAAAATCACTTTCAACACTCCAAAAACCAGCAACTGTAAACTGAAAATAAACATCAAAATCTCCAATTGTGAAGCTCAATCTGCACTCTCAGAATAAGAAGCGGTCTTTGAAACTTAGCTAGGTGCTATCTTTCAATCACAAAACCAAGGTTGCAAGAACTAGGAGGTATGCATTCCTCGAAGCCAACTCTCAAATCATTTTAGCAGCATAACATTACAATTTGTTCATGGATGCAAAACAAAGAGCCCATCACTCTTATTTATAGCTTTTATGTCTCCAAATTCAAATATTCTTTTCCCTCCAATTAGGGTGCCTAATTGAAATTCACTTTTCACCTTTTCTCCAAATTTCATTTGCATTTCATTTCCAACCCATATGAGGAAATATAATTTAATAAAATGCAAATATATCTCCAAAAGGCATCCAAGGTAGACTTAAGAGAAATATTTTATAACTTGCAAATATTTCACTAAAATATTTAAGTGACATATTTAATAAAAATCATTTATGTCTCCTCAAAAAGGCACCCAAATGTAATAAGGTGAAAAACTTAAAAATTAACTTATTTCTCCATAATAAGGCATCTAGAATAATAAAGTGAAAAATCATATAAAATTGCCTTTTTAATTAAAATCACTTATCCCTCCAAGCCTTAGCAAAATTATTTCACTTAAAATGTTATTTTCATCAAATATCAAACTTGCCAAAATAATCACCTCAAATGTTGGAGACCAAACTGCCAAACTGCCCTGCTAGAAATAGCCATAATACCTAGTTGTTGAAACACTGCCAAAAATAGCACCAAGGGTTTTGGAAACCAAACTGCTCAAACTAACCTGCCAGATATAGCCACCGAACTGAACTGCAGAAACCTTACTAAAAATAGAACTACCAGAAATAATACTTACTAAAAATAGCATAATGTTAAAAATAGTAAGTTGTTCCAAACTCATTTTCTCCACATTTTGAGCAGCCGTCACAACTTACTAAAAATAGTAAGTTCAGAAAATTTCTCTGATTCCATTGCATGTCACACCACTGTGAAGCACTCTAAAAACCCAGAAGGAATCCAGAATCCAAACTAAAAAACTCCAACATGCAAGCCTCCAAAAGCAGCTGAGAATGCAAGTTAATATCTTGTCATGCATGTTGCCCCATCACAAAGCTTTCCAAAAACTTAGAAAGCACCACTAGACATGCATTAGAAACTCTCACATGCAAGACCTCAAAACCTCCTCTAAAAGTGGAAACCCTAATTTTAGCCTCCAACTAGCCTACGGGTCTCCGGAATAGGCCAACGGTAAAAAAAAATGATCACAGCTAAGAAGGGGACATTACACTAACCAGTCCACTTGTTCAAATGGGGTTATTAACCAAGCCTTAATAGTGCAAAATGTATCTAGTTTTCAGCCAAATACACTTAATGAAACACCCTCACAATAGCAAGAAGCTCCTCCAAGTGACACTACACTTATAAATTGGCAAGGGGAGGAGTTTTGTGGAGTTAACCAAGATTATTCCTCTATAGCAGCTAACACAAGAGGGAAAAAGAGAGCTATTGAGATGGGACAACTAGCAAATAAGGATCCTTATTAAGCTCCTAGAGTAAACCAAGAGGTTGTTCGCCCATATAGATCTCATGTACCACATGTACTGCAAAGAAACCAATAAGGCACCACAAAAGAATAACTTGGGAATCAATCCCAACCAACACACTTGCAAGGAGATTCTACTGTCATGAAGGCTCATCAAAATGGTAAATATTGCTCCTTTTAACATATTTGAGCATATGAAGAAATCAAATGTTAGTATATCTATGTGGGATTCTTTGTTTATCCCAGGACAGATATTTTTTGAAAGCTTCCCTATCAAATTTGAGTGTGTCAAATGAACATCCTACTAACCAAGACAAGGTTGTACTTACCAACACATCCCAAAACAACAATGCACAACCAAGCAAAGAAGTCAAGCCACCACCTTTATATGTGTCATTGATCATCGAAGATAGTTTTGTTCATAATTTTATGATTGATTTAGGGGCTAGTAGTTCCATCATGCCTAAATATATTGTAGATAGGTTGGCTTTGGGATATCAATCTCTTGAAAAAGGGGTAGTTCAACTTGATGGGACAACTATCAAATTTGTAGGAGTTATCAAGAATTTGAGTCTTACCTTGCATGCTTGTCCCAATTTTTCCATTCCACAAGATATATGTGTGATTGACTTGCCACCTTACTTTGTTGTTTGTCTTTCAAGGGATTTCATTGCTAAAATATGTGGCTATCTATCTTCAAATTGGTCACATATGTTGTTTAGGACAAGATATGGAACCAAAGTGACCATTAAATTTGAATCCATAGCAAAATATCACATAGAACCATATGTACCTTTTGTTTCCAATGCTAATTGTGCTATTTTTGACCATGATGAGCATACTGCTATGCAAGAACTAAGCACCTAAATTAAGAGTATTCCAAACATTCTATTGGATGAGTGGGCAGTTGAAAACATTGAAGTTGATCCAAACAAAAATCTTGAAGATGTGGGCCTAGGTGTTTACATGATTCATGAACAAAACTCTATCATTCCTAACCTTGAAAGGAAGGATGAACAATATCATGAAAAATAGCAAAATGAGGTTTGGAAAATATTTTTTGATGGCTCAAGAAGTAAGCATGGAGCTGGTGGGGGTGCTATGATTGTACCCCCACAAGGTAAACAATATTACTCAAATTTTTTATTTTTTTTTTAGCTGTACTAATGACACAACTGAGTATGAAGGTCTTATATAGGGTTTGGAATGGGCAAGGAAATGAGATAAGATGCCTGCAAGTGTTTGGTGACAATTAATTGATTGTGAATTAGGTAAGAGGCTTACATGTGACCAAAAACAATTTTTTCAAGTCATATAAGCATAGGGTATGGGATATGATAGAAGAATTTGATGCCTTTACTCTGTTGTCCATACCTATAAATCAAAAAAAACATTTTGATAGGTTCGCTGCCATAGGTGCCCAATTTGATATTTCAAATGATATTAAAAAGGATAAAGTAGAGCAATATGTTAAGCTTGTTGTAAGGCCATCTATTCTTGATAATAATGTTCATTGGAAAGTCTTTGAAAGTGATGAATAAGTGCTTAGTTTTTTGCTTGAAGAAATTGGGTTTGTAGCTAGAAATCAAGAAGAGTTGCAACAACAGTATGGTGATCAAATTATACAGCTAAGAACAAACAAATTATGAAAAGGTTTTGTCACTTTGGAGTCTATTTTTAGTTCAGATGATTAGCTAAAAAAGAGAAAAAACAACATGTATGTTAAAGAGGAATACTATCAAGAGGTGGAAACTTTCAAAGGTGCTTAAAGCTTCTTAAGATTGGTAGGCTTTGTTCTCAAGAGGATAAAGAAGCTTTTGTTTCACTTTGTCAAGAGTTCCATGATATATTTGTTTGTGAATATTCTAATTTGAAAGGCTTTGACCCCAAAATTTCCCCACATCATTGAACTTGAGCCAAATGCAAAACCAGTAAGACAAAAATAAAGGTCTTCGAACATCAAGCTTGAGCCACTCATGAAAAAGGAATTGAATAAGTTGATTGAGGGTAATATCATTTTCCAAATCAAAAACACCTCATGGGTATCCAACCTTGTTCCTATTAGGAAGAAAAATTGGGAGATAAGACTTTGTGTTGACTTTAGAGACTTGAATAGGGCCTCACTCAAAGATCATTAGCCGTTGCCCTCTATGGAACAAATTCTACAAGTTGTTGCAGATTTAGAGAGGTTTTCTCTACTTGATGGTTATTCTGGGTATAACCAAGTGCCAGTGAAAGAGGAAGATCAATACATGATAACATTCACCACAAAGTGGGGAATAATGGCTTACAAGAGAATTCCCTTTGGTTTGTCCAATGCTGGTGCAACTTTTCAAAGGGAAATGGACATGGCATTCGAAGGGTTAATTTACAAATTGGT
The DNA here is from genome assembly GCA_007258455.2 of Sequoia sempervirens. Lineage (NCBI taxonomy): Eukaryota > Viridiplantae > Streptophyta > Pinopsida > Cupressales > Cupressaceae > Sequoia > Sequoia sempervirens. The sequence goes on from VDFB02075321.1 coordinate 35,349,709, forward strand.
GTTGATTTATCTTGATGAAATAACTATTTTTTCAAAAAATGCTAATGAACATCTTTCTCATTTAAGGCAAGTGTTTGATAGGTGTAGGGAATATGGAATATTCCTTAACCACAAAAGTACATCTTTGTTGACCATGAAGGTAAAATCCTTGGACATGTCGTTTCAAAACATGGAGTTACCATTGATCTGAAAAGAGTAAGTGCCATTCTTGCTCTACCTTTGCCTAGTCATAAAAAGGGGTTGTAAAGTGTTCTTGGTAGAATCAATTTTGTAAGAAGGTTTATCCTTGATATAGTAAGTCTTTTGAGACCTCTAACTTCCATGTTGAAGAAGAATGTAAGTTTTAGCTGGTCAAAGGAAGGAAAGTATAGTTTTGAGGCAATTAAAGAAGCCATTGCAGCAACACCTACGTTGGAAAATCCTAATTTTGCCAAAGATTTCACACTTTACGCTTTTGGTAGCATATATACCATCTTTGCTATTTTGATACAATAGAATGATGATGGTTTGGAGCAGCCAATATCATTTTTCAGTCAAGGCTTATAAGGTTATGAGCAAAGGTATTCTTTTGTTGAGAAACATGTGCTTGATGTGATTAGAAGTCTAAAAAAAATTCGTCATTTGGTTTCAAATAACAAGACTCACTTGATGGTGGCTCACCCAAGTGTTAAAGAGTTTTTGTTGAGTAAATATTTGAGTGACAAAGGGCTAGGTGGATCACCAAAGTGATGGAATATGGTGTGGAAATCAAAGTTAAAAAGCTGGTAAGAGGTAAGGGATTGTGTGAACAACTAGTTTTTGGGTTAGAAAATGATGAAGAAACTCAAGAAGTTGTCCTCGTGCCAAATACTTAGCCACAAATTGCTACATCATCATTGGGTACTAGTTGGACACATGATTTATGTTCCATTATCTTCAAACTAGTGAGTGTCCCAATGAGTTAAATATTGCCAAAAGGAGGTATTTCAGACTTCAAGCAATCCCTTACATCCTTTTGGATGGTGTTTTGCTTAGGAAGGATTATAATGGTGTTCTTTTGAGATTTATAGAATATGATCAAATTGACAAAATCTTGCATGAGCTTCATGATGGACTGGCTAGTGGTCATTTTCTCCAAAGACAACAACCTTGAAATTCATGAGGATTGGTTATTATTGGCCTTCTCTCTTCAAGGATGCTCATGCATGGATTAGAAAGTGTAACAAATTTTCTATGTTTACAGGAAAACAAAATTTAGAAGCCTTGCCTTTGCTTCCAATATTAGTTGATCAGCCTTTCATGAAGTGGGGTCTTGACTTCATTGGAGTCATTAATCCACAATCTAGTTCTTGACACAAATGGGTGTTGACAACTACAAACTATTTCCCCAAATGGAAAGAAGCTATAACACTAAAGGATGTAAATGAAATTGATGTCCTAAACTTTTATGAGGACTTGTTCTCAAGGTTTGGTATTCTCGATTCAATCATCTCAGATAATTCTTTGGCTTTTGTAGGGATAAGAGTAACTGATTGGGCTGTTATACATGGAATTCATTTGATTACCTTTGTCTAACTAATATCCACAAGGAAATGGAAAAGATGAGTCCACTAACAAGAATTTGATTAGGATCATCAAGAGGACTGTAGAAGATAATTAGAAGAATTGGCATAGCATATTGAAATAAGCTTTATGGGCTGATAGGATTACTCCTAAAAGGTCCACTGGAAACTCTCCTTTTATGCTTGTGTATGGGAGAGAAGCAAAGTTTCCTATTTTAGTTGAGTTACTAGCTTTGAGCTTTGTAAAAGAGCTAGAAATGTTAGAAGGAGGACCTATGGAACTAGGGCTTGCTGAGTTGATGGAGTTGGAAGAAACTAGAAGGAAAGCAATGCAACAATTAGAAATTAACCAAGCACAAATGAATAAGACCTTTGATAAAGAAACAACACTTGAGTTAAAGAGAAGGCCTGGGAAGCATACTAAGTTTGATGCCATGTGGAGTGGCCCATTCATGACCACTAGCTGCAAACAACACAATTCCTTCTAGTTGTCCAATATGGAAGGTGAAGTTTTACCTATCTAGTCAATGGGATACACCTCAAGCTTTGTTTTTGAATAAGCAAAGTTTTGATTGTACATATTAGTTGTGTTTTGAGTTAATAAGTGTTGTTGCATATAGGTTTTAGGTGACTTTTCATTCCTCCAAGTGTTGTTGCATAGTTGGTTAGTTAGTTTTAGTCATGTTTGGAGTCTTCTTGGATAGTTTGGGAGAGTTTGAAGGTGTCAAACATTAATTTTTGAAGTGCTAAAATAGTGCATAAGGTCTAATTTTAGAATGTTTTACAAGTTCTTTCATGACTCCTATGCCCAATGGATTGTATAATGCAACTGGTCATTGTTTAGCAAGCAAACATCCATCAAAAGTCGTCAAAATTGTTAGCCTATTTTAATCTAAATAGTCTAATATATAAAATTGTTAATAGACTTAGATCCAAAATTTAAATGATTTTTGGGTGGCAAATGTAAGGAAGGAAAAAGGTAAAGTTTTTATTTTTCTTTTTTTGGAGGGATTTAAGCTTTAGTTCATGTGGAATGGAGTTCCTTTAGGGTTTTCTGTTACTATGCATTGAAGGGAAACTCCACATATGGTGCAAGAGAAACATTTTGAAACAGGAATCCCCCACACTGCAAGAAATGAGGAAGGCTTTTATCACATACAAAGGAAAAAAAACACTCAATAGATCCTGAAGAGGGCATGTTGAACTAGTCTATCAAGTTTTAATACCATGTTGTAGCAAATTTAGGAGGTATTTTGGGGGCCACGTTGTAGATTGGGAGAAGATTAGGCACGTTGCATAACCAAAGGAACAAGATAGGGTACATGGGAAGTGTTGTGACCTTTTCACACATCGCCCCATTCAAGATGGGGACCCCCTAATTTTTGCTCCATTCTGGTCTTTTGGCTTTGGTTTTTATTTCTCTCTGTCTCTTTTCTGTTGTCTGCCTTCCGGGGGATGTGACCGTCATTGGATTTAAATGTAAAACTTGGCCAAGTCCATAGAATTAGGGTTTTGAACTTTCCAACCAATTTGTGGTCAAATGAAGTGAATAAATTGAAAACAAAGATTAACATTGGTGTCAGTATGCTTCTAGCAAGTTTCCACTGAAGTTTCATCAAATTTTGACTACTTACTATTTTTAGTAAGTGTACAATTCTGGGTATTCTCTCAGCATTTTCTGAAGTTTCAACAATCACATTGCATCCAGAACATATCAAGTTGCTCACCTACCAAATTTGAGCTGAAATAGACAACTTACTATTTTTAGCAGTTTAGCTTTCGAGGCAAATTCCAGGGTTTATATGCAGAGTTTTTTGATGCATATATGGAGATTCCTTCTGGTTTTTCAGAGACCTTCGTGATGGTGTAACATGCAAAATGAGATAACGAATTTCAGAGTTCAGCCTTCAGAGGCTTTTTTTAGGTTTGCATGTCAGGGTTTTCTTTGCATCTCAAATGATTCTTTATGGGTTTTTCAAGAGCTACGTAGTGGTGTGACATGCAAAGCAAGATGATGAGTATTCAACAACTTACTATTTTTAGCAAGTGCATTCCAACAGCTGCCCAGCGCATTAGAACAAAAAACAGGGTGAAGTGCAACAAAAATGAGGTCAAACAGAGCTTGTTTGATATGCATGCAAGTCAGATTAGGGTTTCCAGCTTTGGGACCCAAAAAGAGGGGTAAAAAGATAGAATTTCCAAAAACCAGTGTATCCCACTGCGTTCAGCATCTTTCAAGCTATCCACCGGTAAAATTTGAAGGCAAACCGAGCACTTACTATTTATAGTAAGGCATTCCAGAAACTGGCTAAAAATAGTAAACTAGTGTTAGGCACTAGTGTCAATGCGTAGGTCACCTGGTGAGGAGCACGCCATTCAAATTTCAAGTCAAATGGACTTGTGGAGGTCTCAGAAGTAGGCAACGACTATAAATTGCAAACCACCTTAAAAAATGGGCAAAAAATAGCAGGCCAGCTTAGGATAGCAGTGTGAACAGGATTACAAGGTCATGAAGGTCTTGTGCTTAAAATTTCAAATCGTTTCGAGCTTCAGAAGTATGGAAATCAGAAGACTTACTATAAATAGCAGGACATGAAAAACTAGTAGAAGGAAGGAAAAATGGCTAAGTGTTGAGTTTCATCCTACAGACCCCTCCATATGTGCCCTCAAGGTGTTGGAAGTTAGGAAAATTTCTAAGTAAAATTCTTATCCACCTCCTACCTCCATATGCGCCCACTACAAGCATGAGATAGAAAAGGCATAAGTTCATCCCTCACCATGTCTCAAATGCACCCTCACAAGTAAAATAGTGAAAAAAATATTCTAAGGCATAAGTTCATCCCTCACCACCTCTCATTTGCACCCATCCTCTAGCAAGTGTGGAATGCGCCCATGTTAATAAGCTCAAGGAGAAGTCAAAAATAAGGAAGTCAATGATGGCGTTGAAAGTTCCATCCTCCACCCCATGCAATATGCACCCAGCTTAGCTAGGAAGAAGACAAAACTTTAAAATCCTTCTCACCATAGGAAATGCGCCCATGTCTAGCAAAGTCAAAGAGTCAAATGCCTTGTCCTTCTTCCATGCTCAAATGCACCCATCCCTCTCACCCCCTCAAATGCGCCAAGAAGAGAAAGTCAAAGGTGGCGTTGAAATGAAGTTCATCCTCCTATACTCAAATGTGCCCAAATGAAGGCATGAAAGGACAAAACAAGTGATCTCAAAGGTCAAAGGTAGCATTGAAATTTTATCCTCCTTCACACATGATATGCGCCCATCCTTCATGACATAGGGAATGCATCGAAGTCAAGGGAAGTGAAGAAAAAAGTTAGGGCGTTGAAAATGTAAGGTGATGATAATTTGAATAAGACATGGAATAAAATATGCTAGGAGTGGATGTGAAGTATCCTCCTGAAGGTGCTAAATGTGCCCAAGATGCATAAGGTGGTGAAATAAAATGACTAAGGCATTGAAATGCGAATATCCTCTTCAATCTTGAAAATGCACCCAAGGAAGTATGTAAGGGTGAGGTGAATAAATATGTTGGGCGTTAAAATTAAAATATTCTCCATGACATGATATGTGTGCTCAAGACATTAAAATGCATAAGTGAGTTGATATAAAAAATAAAATAATTTTTTTTCATAGGAAAAGTGATTGAAGTTGAATTTAAAATTTTCTGAGGAAAAATTCAAAATGTGCTAAGTAATTTAAAAAATTTCTAAGGCACAAAATTTTCTTCCTTAGGAAATACGCCGAAGTTGGAGGAATGATGAAGGTTTTTAGAGACATGAGTGAAATTGCCAGACAAGGAGTCAGATAATGCCAGCTTCACAGGGTCAATAGGAAATTTCAAGTTAGAACAAAGGAATACTCACAGATATGAAGAACTAGATTAAATTTCATGGGGAATTATTTTTCTAAGGTTCAAAATTCAAGAAAAAATTAAATGAATCCGTTCGTTGTATACCCATGAATTCTACATGCTTTGAAGAAAATTTTCTTTTGGGTATTGAAGATCTTCGACAAGGAATTGATTTTAAAGTCTTCTACACTTCGCCAGGGCTTTCGACATGAAGAATTTAATCAACACTTGAAATAATGAATTTTCCTAAGGGAAATTTAAAATTTTCTAAGGAAAAATAAATAAAATGTGTTTTCAAGATAAAAATTTTCCAAACAATGAATTTGAAGTCATTTGCCTAGATGATTTTGATTGAATTCTTCATAGGATGAATTTTCCAAGAAGTCAGAGGTGGATAAAATTAAAAGTTGAATAACAAAGCTCTAGTTGGTGAATGGGATTTGTTAGAGAGAGAGTTTAAAATGAATATTTTCAAAAGTGAATTGAAAATATGCCAGTCAAAGTTGAAGTTCTAGAAGGTCAAGATTCTAGGCATCAGGAGACAAGTGTTAAAATTGCCAGAGGAGGGAAATTCAAATTCCCGCAGGAAGTAGTAGAAATTTAATGAGTTAGCTAAAATTGGCCTCCTTCTAGAATTTTATTTGGCTATAAGAATTGAGAGTTTGTTCATTCTTCCTCACCAGCTGAAGAAATTCAAATTTACTTTGAGTTTGAAGTTGCAGTGCAAGTGAGAAATTTGATTTGAGAAGAAGAAGATTGTTGAAGCTAAAGGCTGAAGTCTAAGTTTGTGGCTAAATATTGAAGAAGTATGACTTGGAGTAGGAGAAGGTTGCTGAAGTGTGAAATTGGCTAAGTCTTTTGGAGTTGTTGAGAATGTGAAGTTAGAAGTCTAAAGTTGTGGCAGTGAAGTTGGGTGACTTTCTCAAGTGTTGAAATTGTTGAAGACTGTTGTTGAAACTTTCTATGTGTTGAAAGTTCGAAATTGTGAAGGAGAAGTTGAGGTTTGTAGATGAATAGAATGTTACGACTTCTCAAAGGTTTTAAAGTCGACTGGTAGCCCCTACATGATATTTTATTTATTTTCTAAGTTATTTTGCTAATGGTTGTTTATTGTTTTGTAGGATGGCTGAAGTAAGAGCAACTGACATAGACAACAATGGTGCATCTAGGTAGGCTATGATCAAGAAGCTGAGCAAGCCTTTCATGCCAAAGTCAAAGTTCACCTTGAAATAAGGCAAGCTGGCTGACACCAATTTGGGCTCTTTCATCTTGGATACTTTCAAAAATCGAATGCTGGGGATTAGCAATCACCAACCTTCAATCACTTCGCACAACATTGTTCGAAGTGGAATATTTGTAGTTGTTGGTTTCTTGCTAGCTATTCAGTGCTCAGAACTGATGATGGAGTGCACCAACTGCTATGAACCTGATCACAGGTCAATTGTCTCCCCAGATAGTCAAGTGTTCACCAACCTCACTCCTGCAGCTATCGACGAAGCTTTTGGAATCCTGGCACACAAAAAGATGATTTACAAAACAAGAGAGTGAGTTGAATGAATGTATGCTTCTACGTTCAAAAGATGTACATAGGTGATTAATACTTGCTAGATGAACAAGTTGAGGCCCTCTCGTACAAAGCTGCCGAGGCAGATTATATCAAATGATCTAAAGCGGGAGTATTGTGACCTGATTATGATGCTAAGCAGAGTTGGAGGCTACCCTTAGGCATTTATTTTTGAACCGTGGATGTTATATTACATCAACCTCATGTTGGAAGGAAAGGAGCACATCGATTGGGTTGTGATAATTAGTGATAACTTGCATGAGCAGCTCCTAAGTCTGAGAAGAACGAAGACTTTTTACATGGGCTCCTACCTTATTTACATATTGGCTCGTATGACAAGGTATAGGGGAATTTCATACAAGGAACTAGTGGGTTGTAGTTCTCATCAATTCAAAATCTATGAGGCTTGTCCACAACCGCACTTGACAATTACTACTCATTACAAGCATGTCAATGATGCTTTCACCATGCATATTATGAGATCACTTCAACAACATACTCATCATAGGATCTTGAGCGAAGCTCAAGAGTTGATTGAAAGGTATGGGTGCTAGTTTATTCAGTTTTTAAAATTTTCTTATATTAGGTTGCAAGGTTTTTCTTCATATCCATATAGGCTGCCTAACTACCCAACCAATAGAATTTTAATGTTAGAGATATCTAGGCAACTAGTTGCCTACGATAAGATTCAAAAGAGAAAGAAGGGAGGAGTTGACTTCCTAATTGTCATGGGCAATTCAGACAAAGTGTGTCCTACACTTCAAGCAGCTAGAGAAGTTGAAAGTGAGCTTCAGTTCTTTCATTTTTCCTATCACACCAGCAGACAGCACTATGACCCACATAGCAATATCAAGTGGATACTATCAGAAGAGTTTAAGCATAAGGAAAATATTGAAGATTATTGGACTGGTGCATTAGATGAGGCTAAAGTTAGGAAGAGGATGTTCTCTAGGTTGTCATTGAGTATGATCAGGGAGTGTGAAGTCATTATGGTGCCAGACCAGGTGAGCGAGGACATGAACATTCTCCACCCATATTATGAGGTAGTGAGAGATACTCCACTTCCACCCCTAGATTGGTTAGAGCCAGAGATTGCCGATTTGGACACACTTTGCATTTTGGTCTTGACATTTACTAAAGCATGGGTTGACAGACATGTGAGTAGACTGAACAGTAGGTCAATTCCTTGCACCTACAACTTGATGGGAGATCACAGGACACCCACTACCAACAGAAAGAAGTAGATTACTCGAGGTCCATAATCTTGAAGGAAGGGTCAGTTCGGCAGGAACCAGTTCAGCCAGAACCTCTGAGAATTGAGTCACCCACACCATTGGATACACGTTCTCCAGGCATATAGGAGGTTTCTCTGTTTCCTGATTAGAGAAATGCATTGAATCAGGCACAAAAGGTACATGAAGAAAATCAACCACCAAGGAGAGAATCAGTTGGCCAGAGAATCAATGCACCAACTAGAGATGATCAGCCACAGGATGATGAGGAGACTACTATGGACATTCATTTTCAGCGTGAGTTGGAGATGGCTTTAGAAGATGATGCAGTTTCAGGATATACTCATCCATTAGAGGCCATTGAGCCTCGCAAGAATGAAGTTGAAGTTGAGAAAGTCTGTGAAGTAGAGGCACGAGAGGAGCAACCATTTGAAATAAAACAAGTAGTACCTGATTGGATCAAAGATAGAATGAGAAGGAGCCCCAGTGAAGAGATTGATCTAGCAGTAGAGATGGAAGATTTTTTGAATAGGATCAACGTGCCTCTACAAAAGAAGAGAGCATGAAAATTTTCAAGGATATCAACTGATGAGGATGGCTCTCGCACCCTTCACATAGTAGTGCCATGAGTTGATTGTGATCGAGACAAAGCAGTGCCAGAAAACTATGTGATCACAACTATGGAGTTAGGACGTCCCACAGGTGCACAAATTGTTGAGGAGTGTGATAACTCCTATTAGGTGCTTAAGGACAAACTGTTCAGGAAGGAAGGAAAGTATAAGAAATTGAAGAAAGAGCATAAAACATTGATAGGATATGTGTAGCAGTTGTCTCATCCCTGTGGGTAGGAGATTCTAGCAATAGAGCTTCTAGTCGAGTTATCCAAAGATTCAATTAGCGGCTTGTTAGAGTTGAGGAAGATGACACAAGAAGCAGATAAATGGGTTACAGGAGTTTGTGCCGAGACATAAAAGTTCATGGAAGACCTTGCTCATGCTTACCAACATGCTTCCAACATTATGGCACAAATGGAGGTAGTTGACCAGGCCTGGGGTGATGCTTCTATTTATCAGAGCAGAGTTATTTAGCATGTAGAGGCATTGATGCATACTCCTTTGTAGACGTTGATTGATGGAGGAGTCATTCGGGAGGGGACTGGTATAACTTTGTTGGATGGTACTCTTTAGTAGTCACGGGATGTGGTTTCTTTGACACAGCACAAGCAGATTCAACTAGAGTTAGGAAAGCTATGATGAATATTGTTGATAGAGTCCTGAATACTTTGGAGGCAATCTTTGCTAGATAGCTGAATCCCAATGAGGTGACTATTGATAATTTAAGGGCTAGGCTGACACCTTTCTTCTCGAAGGTGAAGACCTTTGTGGAGGATGACTTTGAGAACATTTCTACTTTCTCCAGCTTGATTCAGAGTACATAGGATGCTTTAGCTGCTTGGAAAAAATCTTGCACGAGGCATGGATAGTCATTCATGGTACTAGAGTTTAAGCTTGATTGCATTCCACCTATTTTAGTTTAGGAGGTTCAGGTTGTGCTTACCAGATTCATTGAATTTGCAACTAGGGAGAAAGAGAAAGGGAATGCACTTCTGGATGATGATCTTCTAGAAGACTGATTGTGGGAATTAATTACCTTTACTATTTTGGGAGTGAGTGGGAATCTTTGATTAATTTATTGTACCACTCCCTATTCTAGCAGTTTTTAGGGTTAGGGCTAAGGTGGCTCAATTTGAGCCTTTCATTTTATTGTAATCTGAGCCATCCATTGGACTTGGCCATCTATAAAAGGAGGAGTCCCCCTCATTTGTAATGCATTATATTAGAGGAGATATCGGAGAGTAGACATTTTGCTAGAGAAGAGAGATAGTTTTATAGCTTAGCATAGTGTGGAGAAGAAGGAAAGTTTTCCTTTGAAAACTTTTGTAAGAAATTGTTGTGTAAAACTTTAATAATAGAAGATCTTTTCATTGATGGTGAAATTTGTTTTTGTTATGGATAGCTAGCAAGGTTTCTTCATCCCTTCAACTCCAAATAGCGTAAAGTAGTTTAAAGTAGCACAATTTTCATTTCATGTAAGTAGATAGTAGCTATGGATTTGTGGTGTTGATCGAGGCAACTTCATTTTATTCCATACCACTAGTGGCTTGCTGATGGCAAGTTTTCCTTGTGTGGTCGACTGGAGCATTTCCTAAGCTTAACTTCAGTTGAAATTCATATTTTGGTATGCGTCGTCTTGACAGTATCTTGATGTTGGATTGTAACTTGAAAACCTCTTGCCATCCCTTTGAAGATTGCACCAACTTTGTGTAAATTATCCAGCGTGAGGTGGAGGAGAGTTCGGTTGAAGCTTGTTAAGATCGATCCCATGTCCTACCTTAGAATAGAATCTAGAACCTTCTTACCCTTACACTCATTTCAGTTCTTTTTATTTCTGGTTAGTTTAGGAAAATGTAGTTTAATGCCAAATCATCTGCATTGCATAAATCCCTTCCAATCCTTTATCTATTGTTAGCTGCAAGTGTTATGAACGATTGTGTAAGTCCCCTCGTGTAAACAAAAATTCACAATGAACCAACTGAGGGCATTCCAAAGCATTTCAGAACCTTGGAGTTGAACGTGTGAACTTTCTTGCAATCTTAGCGCACAAAATACTTTGATCAAGAGAGAATGGAGTAGCCCTTGGATTACTTTGTTTTGCTGATTGGTGTGGTCACAAAAATCACATCAACTGGAAGATAAGTGAAGGCCAAGTCTGTCATTTCTCTTCCATGTAATCCTCATATTCTTGAAGAGTAGCATTCCTTTTGCTCTATTTGGAAAATTTATTTTGTTGTGGCCTTCTTGTGTACATGTTTATTGAGTTTCTCACTTCATGAAACCCTCATAGTCATGAAAAAATGTTTTGTAACGATTATCTGAGTTAATAAATGTTTGTATTGATATCCTCACTAAATCATGAGACTCACCCTAGTTTTTTCTTTGATGTATGGATGTCATAGGTGGTAACCCCTAGGTTTATCTTCCTACTGTTGAGAGGAATTTCTATATTTCTTTTTTTATATACTCTGAGTTTCAAAAGTAAGGATGTTGTTATGCATTTTATGAGACACTTAGAAGGGGACATTTCTCAAAAGGGATACTCACAAGGGAATCATATTAGTGGCAACCATGGAAAGGATCTTAGTCACAAAGGGTCTTTAGAACACAATGGCATGTGACCATTATAAGCCTTATCAAAGCTCTTCCCTAGGGTATATAACAGTAGGAATTTTAAGGGGGAGTTGTTATCTTGTGATAGGTCACATATGAATAGTAAAATAGTCTGAGAAGATAGTCATATAATGCATATACAATGGAAGTCACTAAAACAAATGTCCTACAAGACTTGGAATGACATGCCAATTAAATATTTTGAAGGTTTTATTTATTTTAGTGGTTAATGTAGTGGTTTTTATCCACAAGAGAAATTAAAGTTATGCCCTTTTTGTTTGAACATATCATGTTTGAGGTTTTGGAGCATAAGGGTTCAGCTAAGTCAGATTCTTTTCAAGCTGTTGCACATACTCTATAGAAATGAAAGCAGTCTTTGAAGATTGTATTCAAGAATTTATATATTTGTATCCCATTGGTATGTGAAATTCAAGCTCATGATTGTTGCAAAGATGGTTGTCGTTGCACCAAAAAATTGACTTGTTAGTGCTAGATATAACCACTAGATTTAATGAATCCATGGGAGGTGGTTAATCCATGTAATGAACTTGAGCACTGCGTTGCACATCACAAGGAGACCAGGGCACACACCTTGCAACAATTCCCCTTAGCACAAGTGAGGGGTTTGAACCCATAACCCAAGATTTGATAACAATTGTTGCAAAGATAGTTGTCGTTGCACCAAAAGATTGACCTATTAATGCTTGATACAACTGCCAAAGTTAATGAATGCACAGGAGGTGGTTAAGCCATGTCACGAACCTGAGTGTTGCACTACACAACACAAGGATACCAATGGCGTACACCTTGCAACAATGATAAGATAGTATAAGTGACACTTGAAAACAGGGTTCAAAGTTCAAGGTAAATAGACAACCACCATGCAAAATAATAAGTCATAGTTGAGTTAAAAAAAGATAGCCAATAGTCCAATGTGTGACAACAATAGAAGACATGATGATTTCCCTAACATGATTGCATGAGGGGTACAATTATATGAATATGAGGAGAACTAATGAAAAGGTTTAAAAATCAATGCCTAATCATGATATTATCTCTAAGAATAGTCAAAATGACTGTGGAAAGAGGTAATAGTAGGGAATAAGCAGATGGGATATCATTTGGGATAGCAGGAAGATAATAGAAGGCAATCCAAGAGATCACAAAGATAAAGATGACAGTCCAAATAACCATGGTAGTCCAAAGATCACAATTTGAATGCTAGTCATATGGATTTGAAAATTCAACAAAGGGGATATAATGATAGTCCATAGATTTGTACATGGGAGTGATATATAGTACAGTGAATTAGTTTTTAGCGCTACTAATTTTTGTTGTTGCTTTGTCCAAAGGAATGCCTGTGGTAACATAAAGAAAGATAACATAGTCACGTGTTAGTATCAAAGGAGACAATCCTTGAATAGGCCACTCCACAATTATATTGAGTGGCAAGTTAACCATGCCATGACATATGGAAGGTGGTCATCAAGAAAATAGTAAATATGATAGTCAAATACTTGTAGAGGACAATCTTTTTAAAGAGGTGGCCTTTGGTAGTGATATGGATAGTTATCAATAACCACTAAAAGGTAGTATGTAAAGATAGTGGGCAGCAACAAGTGGTAATATATTGAAAGGACAACCATGGTTTATGAGGGCAGTTCAATAGAGGGGATTACATGATTAACATGCATAGGCCCATCATGAGATATAACATTTGCTCACCCTTCAAGTCAAAATTCCTAGTCACAGTTATCATTAAAGAGCACATGTTGAGGGTACTTTATGGGTGACACGAATACAATTCAAAATCACAATAACAAAGCCTAGCACCTACATAACAGTCACCAGTCAAGTAAAAAAGGCAAGCTGTAGATGTATTTTCAGATATCCCTTTTACATGTGAGATCTATAATAATTCTGGATCATTCAAAGGGGGTTTAGAAGTGCCACAACCAATCACACTAGAAAACTCTATTTTCTCACTTCAATAGAATAGAAAACACATGGAAATCCAAAAGGCATCATAAAATGTTTAGTGTTTGATATTGAAAGAAAATGCAACCCCTACCCATTTTCTCTAGGTTGCTTGTGAGAAATGTGGTATGGCATCAAATTTCACTTGACAAGTTCATACACACAGAACAGAGGAATGGTTTAGGAAGTTGGAAGTTTTTATTAGAATGGAAGTGTGCTAATACCAAGATACAGGGACAATGGCAACATGGAAGACAATTCACATGTCTAAGTCAACATTCAAGAACATATTACTAGAAGGAGATTGGTATGGAATTGCATATTGGTGGGAAAAATGACAGTTTGAAAGTCATCATAGACCATATAATTGAAAGATACAATAGCCATTATGAGAGGATAGAAGCTCAGTTTAAAAGAGGCAGAGTTAAATAATGGACAATGCCAATATCACAATGAATAAGTGCACAGTTAGGGGTGTTTTGGGTTAATGCATAGTTACCAAAAAACTAAAGAAGAGGGACTATGAGCACAACATTGTGACAATCATGAATAGAAAGGCCACATGAATAGAGAAGATAGTCACTTTTCCTTGTTATTTACAGTGATGGATATAGACTTTATTTGATGATGTTATAAGGGAAAAACCATGCAAAATGGATTGTGAATAGTCAAGAGGGGAGATTAGGGCTTTGAATGATGATTTTCCTCCAAGTTCTCAAGTTGGAAAAGAGGACTAAAATGGAAAAAAAGCCTAACATGGATAGAATTCTATGTTTAAGACCTTTCAAGTGCCTCAATCCATAGGGAAATCCATTGATATGAGTGGTCTTGGACATAAAGGGAAATGTTAGAGTTTAGGCTTCCTATTCCTACTATAATAGTTTTTGTAGAAGTTAGAAGACAACATCACATAGTTACATTAGATAAAAGAGTAGTGAATGCCAATGGTGATAGTTGCAATGAAGATATTAGTAGCAGTACTTCATCAAGGCCCGAGCCTTTTGTTCTTGACCTAGATTGGGACAATGATTTGAAGAATATGCCCCCATGAATGTTGTAGTGGAAGAATGTCACATATAGCAAAGCTATTAGAGAAGGAATATGAATGGCTTCCATAAAGTTTGTTTCATAAGAAAAGGGAGGAATGAAGGAGATTAGTATTGCCATCTTCCCAAAGAAGAAACCTAAAAATCTCACATTTGCATGAACATATTTGTATAAGGTTATTTTCATTTTTATGGGCATCACATGTCATTAAAAGGAATATATATATATGTAAAATAATAATAAAATGATAGCTTTAACACATGATTATATCGCAACATCCACATAAGAGTATATTATAAATGATATAAATATAATATCTTCAATAAAAATATACTAAAAGGAATAAAGGAAAAAGAAAATGAGAAAAATTGAAATGCATTTCTCACATTAAACTAAACGCCTTGTTCACAAGCATCTTCTCCCTGAGGCAAGCGACATACCCGCTGAAGGGCAGCGACAGGTATAAGATTTGCTCGATGGAGAATGGGGACGAGAGTTGGGAAAGAAGAGTAGGAAGCAACAGGAAAGAAGGTAGTCATAGAACCTACATGACTATGAGTGATCTCACTTAGCTTTCATGCTTAATTTATTGCTTTAGATATCTACATATTGTATGAATTATTGTTGTTTACCGTTTAATCATTCTATGAATCTGCTTTTAATTAAGAATATGGAAACATTCATCCTTTGTGAATATCCCATCTGGGGTCAACTTGGGCATTTAGAACCATTCTCGCACATGAGTAAGGGTCTAGAATTTAGGCAGACTGAGGTCTGAGGTGTGCCCCAAGAGTATGGTTTTTCTGCTCTCCATAAGGGAATTCAATAAGCATAGAAAAAAATTATGTTGGATAATAACTGTTATAAATCTAAGACCACAGGCTACGTCACTGTGCATTATAGGAAATTGATTTTGCTTATAGAAAAATGACATTTTTTAAACTTAGGATTGTATTCTGATTCCTGTGCATTATGGACTGATTAAATTTTCCAATATAAATGTGAAACATTGTTGACTTAGAATTACAACCTATTATCATATCATTTATGTGCAGTAGTAATAGATTAAGTATAATTATAGAAAATGAATATTGTTCAACTCAAGGTAGCATCCTGATCTATTTTTGTTTCAAGGTTTCTGTATGAAAGCATTACTTGATAAAGAAACATTAATTGGATACTTATTACTGTTAGATTAATGCTTGCAAATAAACTGCCTGATCTGAGAATGTTATCCTATCAAGAGAGATGAATCATGTCTTAAGTAGATTTCCTAAAAACCCCATCTTCAGCCACTTAGGCCCAATTAAGGGATTGGGCCCTATAGCTCCTTAGGCCCTTGACTCGAGATTGGGTTGTAAGATTGGGGGTCCCACCTAAGCTTCAGCCCCTTAGGCTCTGGAATAAGGATTGGGCGATTAGGAGGTGGTAGGCCTTAGGATACTTAGGTATGTCATGGTTCCTTTCCCCTGATAAGATTCATGACTCCCTCACTGTATTCTTACTTTCTGCAGATTGTGTTATATTTGTTGTTTGGAAATTAGACATTAAAACTAACTCTTAGGCATCTGGACATGTATACAAAATGGGTGCGGGTGTATTCTAAATTACAATATTGAATAGGCCTTTGGAGTGGGAATAGGATTGTTAATTTCTTACTTTCAGCTTCCCCTAGCCCTGACAGGTAAGGTCCTTTACAATGGTATTAGAGCACCTGTCCTGCCATCCCATGGGAAACTATGAAAACCTACCATAGGAGAGGCTCTAGGAACAACCTTGAGAAAAATGGCGGTGGGGATGACTTATGGGTACCCCCCTAAGTGACAAGCTTAGAAATTTTATGGAAAATAATGAAAAGAAAACCCAAGCCCTATTGGAGCAAAATGGAAAAAATAGCCAATCTTTACTTCAAGCCCTACAAAATCTGAGTAGTTGTAATAATAGAGAAGCAAACTCTAACCATTCTGAAAACAATTTGTTCACCCCCTCATGGGACTTGAGCTCTAGACCCACCCAACCTCCTTTATTGCAAAATGAAGAAAATCATAGCCTTAAACCCTCCTTTGAGGATGTAGATGATATTGTGGAAGCCTACTATAGATTATAACCTGAAAGAAGGGAGCTAGTATCTTTTAAAGACTATTGTGAAGCCAAACAAAGAGCTATTCCAAGAAGGGTGGAGAGGAACCCAACTGATAATGAACTCAAGAGTAGAGTAAGCAAATTAACTCTCCCCAACTTTAATGGTGAAGATAATACCATTGCCTGATCATGGGTTCAGAAACTAGATACTTATCTATCTCTAAGCCCGATGTTAGAATCAAATGCAATAAAAAATTTCATGTTACACCTAACCAGAATAGCCCATGATTGGTGGCACCACAGTCTCATAACCCAAGGACATTAGCAAGTCAAGACCTACAATGATTTTACTCAAAGGCTTATAAAAATATTTTATCAAAAGCATCCGGAATGGTATTTTTGAGAACTCACTCAACTAAGACAACAAGGTACTATAGAAAAATATGGCAATGAGTTCCAAAAACTAGTAGTCATGATTCTCGAAATCTCCCAGGAAAGGCTCACATATTTGTTCATTGAGGGATTAAAAGGATCGGTTAGAAGCATGGTGAGTGTTTTTGAACCACTTGCCTAGATGAAGCTATACAAAACGCAATGAAATATGAAGAAAATTGGCCAAGGGACCAGCCTAAGAAGTTCACCTCATCTTCTAAACCTAATCATAGAGAAGGAAATAATTGAAAGGAGGAAGGATCTAGAACCTGCCAATGGTGCAAGGGAAAGAGGGACAGGGACCATTGGTGTAAGAAAATGGAGGAGCTAAAGAGAAATGGACAATCCTTTAAATGCCAAGGGAAATGGGGGAAAGGTCACAGATGTGAGGGCAAGGCCCACCAACTCAAAGTATAGTCGAATGATGAGTATCCCTACAAGAAGGCTAGAATTGAAGAAAGGAGTCAAGCAATGTTAGCCACCATTTCCCAAGCCTCTAAAAATAGCCCATTTCACATCAAAAGTGCAATCTTGGGACAAAGGGTTATCACCTTAATTGATAGCGGGGCCTCGCATAACTTCATTGACCAAAGAATAGTGAACCAAAGGAAGTTAAGTACCCAAAAATTTGAAGGTTTTGAGGCCACAACAACTATAGGTGCTAGGGTGCAATGCACTACAATAATTCCCCAATTGAATGTTTACCTAGGAGATCACATCATCATAGAAGACTTCTATGTAGTTCCCCTAGATGCTGACATTATTTTGGGGACCCAATGGATTTACTCCTTAGGCTATTTTAAGTTTGATCTTCCAAATAAAACCATTTGTTTCCAACACCAAGGGAAAGAAGTTACTCTAAAGGGGTTACCAGACGGATCCCCAAAGTTGGTCTCTTTTAAAAGGATGGAGAGGATTTCCAGGTGGGGGCAAGGAGAATGGGTTGCCCAATGTATGATAATTGATAGGAACAACACACAAGGGAAAGCCATCCACGTTGAAATCCAACCTATTCTCAAAGATTATGGGAAGGTGTTCGAAGAAATTCCATCAGGGTTGGCGCCAAAAAGAAGATTTGAACACACTATCGAATTGGAAGAGGGGGCCAAACCAGTCATAACCACCCCTAATTGTCACCCCCATAAGTACAAAGAAAATTTTGAGAAAACCATTAAAGAACTACTATACATGGGACACATACAACCAAGCTCTAGTCCATTTGCATGCTTTGTGGTCCTCGTTAAGAAGAAAGATGGCACTTTCAAGATGTGCATGGATTATTGAGCTCTTAACAAAAAGACCATCAAAAACCATCATCCCATTCCTAGAGTTGATGAACTCATTGATGAACTCCATGGGGCAAGATACTTTTCCAAAATTGATCTTCGATCAAGATATCATCAAATAAGAATTAGGAAAGAAGATGTGCCAAAAACAACGTTTTGGTGCCACTACGGGCATTTTGAGTTCCTAGTCATGCCCTTATCAAACAATCTTTAAAATCAAAAAAATAATTTGTGCATTTCATGTCTCTAATAAGGGGACATTACGTAAAATGGATTGTGACCAGTCGAGAGGGGAGATTAAGATTTTGAATGATGATTTTCCTCTAAGTTCTCATGTTGGAAAAGAGGACTAAAATGTAAAAGAAATCCAAACATGGATAGACTTCTATGTTTAAGACTTTTCAAGTGCCTCTATCCATAGGGTAATCCATTTATATGAGTGGTCTTGGACATAAAGGGTAGTGTTAGAGTTTAGGATTCCTATTCCCGATGCACTAGTTTTTGTAGAAGGTAGAAGACAACATCACAAAGTTACATTTGATAGAAGAGTAGTGAATGCCAATTGTGATAGCTGCAATGAAGATATTAGTAGCAGTACTTTAACAAGGCTTGGGCCTTTTGTTATTGACCTAGACTGGGACATCAATTTGAAGAATAATGCCTCCATGAAGGTTGTAGTGGAAGAATGTCACATCTAGAAAAGGTATTAGAGAAGGAATAGGAATGGCTTCCATAAGGTTTGTTTCATGAGAAAAGGGAGGACTAAAGGTCAAATAAAGTGCAGTCCAAGCATGACAGTGACAATCACAAGGCATAGAGACATAGTCGAAGCATTGTGATAGTCATGAACAAGGAGACATAATCACTAAAGAACATGGTTTCATTACATTCAAGATGTGACTTGAGGAGTATTTGATGAAAGTATGAAGACTAATGAAATATATGTAGATTTCTTTCTCCTAAAAAAAACCTTCTATGCCTCTAGAATGGCTTTGACAATTTCAAGTTTCTTGCACATGCTTTATGGACAAGTTTGAGGATGGTTTCTAATGTCAATTTGAAGTCCTAGAAAAATTCAAACCCTTCCTCTCACACCTCTCAAACAAACCTATTTCATCTCAAAATCCTTATGTGCATGCTTGATCATTATGCAAATGAGGTTGAAGTTGGCAGTTTGAATAAATTTATGGTAGAGTTGGAAGAATCATGAGTAGTTATGAGTAGTTCCACATATCTAGTAGCAATTGCAAGCATCTAGGATTTGACAAAGTTTATAAAGTCAAGGATTTTCTTCTACCTACACCTAATTGGAGCTTTTGGTGGAGTGAAACAAGGAGTGGACAGTTTCAAGCACTTAGAAAGTTACAACAATAGTCAACTTATGGGAAAAGGGCATTTAATAAGTTTTGAATACTTGTCCAATCTCTTCTCCAACGTAGGATGTCAAAAAGGAAAATCAAAACTCATAGTTAATTAGTTCTTTCACTTTTAGAAAAGTATTGTAAGCTACAAAAAGCTTCTTTCTATATTTTGGTGTATTGTAAACTCAGATTTTTTAGTTTTGGACTGAAATAAAGCATTGCAACACTTCATTTTCAGATAATTTTCAATTATAGAAGACATATGCCAGACTTTGTACTTGTAGAAGCATATTTCTCAATAAAATAAGCACTTTTTGGCCTTCAAAGGTTTTGTACTAGTTGTGTATGTGAGTAATTGATGGTATTTTTTTGTTTTTTATATGCAAATCCTTAGATGAATGTCTTACTTCCATCATTTTCAAGCAGAAAAATATATATTTGTGTAGGTTATTTCTTGTGTCATAGTTTAAGCAGATGTTAGTTGTGAAGAATACTAGTTTCCTTCTAAAGCTGAAAAAAAACATGGACCTTTCAATGAAACACTGGTATATAGGTATATCAAAACACCAATGTTATACAAAAACAAGCCTAATGTATTGATTATTTTTATGTTAAAATAACAGTCTAAATTATGAGAAAAACACATTTTTGGTGCATTGCCTTAGTAGTAGATTCATTTCATGCTATTCTTTCTACCTTTTTTCAATAGTAATGCAGTAGCACAGGCTAGATTAGGTGATAGAACCAAAGGGAACCAACCCTCTCTGGAGGTTCTTTCTATCATAGGCAACCCACAAACCTAGAAAGATCCCATGTTTCACCAATAGGCTGAGTTTTGTAACTCAATTGGGCGCACTATTTAGTGATAACAATCCACATATGCTCTTATTTCAAATACGTGCCTGTTTGGATATCAAGCATGGGAAGCCTATGTGGGACTTGACTCACAAGACAACCTCTAAGATTATAGGGTCATGCTATTATATATTTTTATTTAGTTCTAACAACTTCACTTTGTAGAGGAAAAGGAAGAAATAACACTAAGAAGAAATACTAAAATGCATCTAATCTATGTGGACAACTCGGTAAGCTATTCACTAAATAAATATTTTACTTTTCTCTCTTAACAATCACACATTAATAATCAAGAAATTTACAACTTA
Organism: Sequoia sempervirens; assembly: GCA_007258455.2. Classification (NCBI taxonomy): domain Eukaryota; kingdom Viridiplantae; phylum Streptophyta; class Pinopsida; order Cupressales; family Cupressaceae; genus Sequoia; species Sequoia sempervirens. Next base: position 35,370,484 of record VDFB02075321.1, read on the forward strand.
AGCATGAAGAAAAGAGAAAAAGACTATTCTCGTGAACAAGGAGTACGATAAATATGATTACAACCTATTTATATTGATCACTTGATTCAACACAATTACTGAAATGAGGATGGGTTCAAATCTCTTACTCAAACCAACCTACAAATGATCTTAATGTCCCATGATATGCAATCAATCCTTACATGAAGAGATTTGAAAACGCCTTGCCAAATGGTGCCACTGTTACAAGTAAATGAATGAAAAACTACCCATCTCTAAACATCACATCAATGAATGATATTATTCTTGATTTTTTCTTTAGAAGTGTGAGGGTTGTTAGATGGAATTACAAATGGAATGGTCAAAGAGCTAGCACACCTTTGTTCTAAAACATTAGAAACACATCTTAAGTTTGTGCCAATTATTGGATATTATTTTGATTGAATGATCAACTTTCCCCACTCTAACAACACTTAATCTTCCCTTTTGTCTTGTGCCAACCATATGTTGAATTTTTATCCTACAATCATTAATTGATCTCTTCATACTATTTTTAACTCTATGCCATATGCATTTTCATTTTTATGTTTCATGTTGGTATTATGCAACAATTGACATCTAATCCTTACACAAACTATTATAATGAATATGACTAAGTGTTTAATATTTGGAATGTCGTGTTGCTAAATGTTGAATCTCTTATGAATTGAGCTTGAGTCTATATGCTTCACACAATGTTATATATACACCTCTACAAAATAATTTGTCTTTATCATTGTTGATTGTTTTCACATGCATTACTTTTGAAACTCTAAGAAGTTCTTCCTTTTTTGGGATACAATTTTATTTATGCATGCCTAGCATCTTTCAAAACCTAATACGTTGGATTTTATTAATGATGAGATAGGTTGCACCATGTTATTTTACCTTGCTATTATTTGATGCTTTCACCAAGTCTATTCTTCATCTTACTTCTATGTTGGATTTGTAGTGTTGGGTTTTCTTTTAATTGCAAGTTTTTATTTTCCTCTTGTTGGATTTTAAAGCTCTCAATATACTCCACTGCCTATCACATGGTTGTGCCACAATTGAGCTATTTCTATTCTATATCATACCTTTGAAATGTCCATGATGATGTTTATAATCATATGTGTTATTCTTATTGGGAAACACTAGTTCTTTCTTTGTTCATTTGCCTTGTTGACTTTTTTGTTGTCATTCTTTATTCTTACTGTAGGGACCCTCCATTTTCCATGCTAGCACTCTCAACCCATAATATTTATTTTAATATTCACCTTAGAAGTGTGAGAGCCATTGAATAGATTTCTAATTGAAGGGCCCTCAGATATCCTTTATGACACAACACAAAAATCCTTCATACTCTTGTGAGGGTCACATGATTAAACTTGATCAATGACTATTGTTTAACTTGCTTTAACACTTATAATATCATTTTTTAGCCATTTGATGAGGAAGAGTGATAGTGCTCATTGTATTACAACACAATTGTAAAATCCATGAATAATGATATTTATAAACCTTACAAACTACTATAGGAAATGGGTTTTGTATTTCTACCTGCCTCTCATTTTCTTAATGAGATTTGCATTTTTTTTTTGGTGGCTAGTTAATTACCATTTCTTCCAAAAACTTTGTATTTTTTCATCTACTCTTATTTACTTAAAGCATGCAATTCATTTCTAATTGTGGAATTAATGTTTCTAAATCTAGGTTTGATTGGTTTCTCTCTAGTTTTCAAGTATACCATGATAAACATAAACCCCTTTACTCCAAATACCTAGATTTAACAAAAACCATTTTGGATCATAGCAATCATAACCTACAAATTATTCAAAACCAGGTTTTGAATACCGCGTTATAGTTTTTGGCAGCTCATAAGGGGAATCATGCCTGCAATGCATTGAACCTAGAATTTTGCTTATATCCATTGTGCATGGAGTCAATCGGAAAGATAGTGAAAGGCACAATTTGAAATGAAATGCAACACATGTAGACACGATTATTCTAAAAATATGTGACAAATGCACAACACTTACAAACTGGAAACATTGGCATGAAATTGCATGAATGAAGATAATTGAGACAAATATCTCCTTGTCGAATTGATATCCTAATAGTTCTACTATTCAAAACACGTATTTACAAAAACAAACAAATATACTATTGTTGTTGCAACTTATTTACTAGCTAATTAAAAACTATAATATTATGCACAAATTAAAATAAATTGGATAAAACCATTAATTGGGATGCTGAAATAACTTCTCTTGACCTTAATTCACCACGATATCAATTTTGACACAACAACAAACCATACAAATTGTGCAAATAATAATAATATAAATGTGTAACTCTACCTTTTTGTGTTTTACTATCCACTCCTTTGATCTTCTTTGTTATTGGTCTTGATCTAAGAGTTTATACATATTGGGTAGGGGTTGGGAGGTGAAATCCAAGAGTAGAAACTCTTTGCCTAGGATCATAATGAACATGCTTGATGATTGGAGATTGTTATTTGCTTCTTCTTTTTACCATCTCTTGTTCTCCCATTGGGAAATTATCAAATCTAGCTAGAAGGTGGTTGCACTTACCAAAGTATTCTTGATTCTCATTAGATAACCTCTTTGGATGTAAAATTCCAAATTTCTATCTCCAAAATCATACTCTAAAATGTTACACTTGTACCTTGCAATGCTACAAAAAATAGATTTTGTATGCACATGATCATACTCTTCAAGGAGATGAGTGTATCCCTCTTTGAAAATGGAAAAAAAGTCCATCTTTGCTACACTCAAATATTTTTCAGCACCCTCCCTCCCTTGATATCTCTTGAAATAGGCTTCAAAATGAGGCCAAAATTATGTTCCAAAACTACATCCCATTAAAAAAGAAGTGTATATCCCTCTTGGAAGATTGAGAACATATCGTTACTGGAATCTTCTTTCTCTATTGCACAGAAGTTTATGATATCCTCTACAAATTATCATAGCTCCTCAAATAGGCCAATTATGTTATCCTTTGTAGATCACCCAATGAGCCAAATTTGTTCTTTGAAAGGAGAGTGGTTCTTCATCCTCATTGGATTAGTCTCTAACCTCTAAGATAGCCAAATAAGTTATTAGTATTTGTAGTCTCTATAAGATCTCTTTGATTTGATGTTTATGTAAATGAAATTTATTTGCTATTTATTTGTCTTTGCAATTGATTTTTTTTGCCATGCAGGAGTAATTTTCTCCTTTATATTTTCTCATAAAAAGTATGAGAAAAATTCTCAAATGAACTAAAGGTTAGAGGGCTCAATAGATGCAAATGATCTCACATCATCTATGTGTTGAGTATAAACATGATTTTGATAAAATATTGAACTTACAACAACCTCATTTTATTGATGTTGAATTTTGACATTCAACTTATTATATCAAATTTATATGAGATCAATGACATAGAACCTAATCATCCATCCCTATTTTCTCAAATTTTGGCTTGCTTCTTGGTAGTATTTTAGAGGAAAATGAGTTGGAACTATTGGGTAAGTGCACAAATATTGGGAGACCAAAAAGGGGTCTTAAGTGGTCACTTTTTTTTTTGAAATCATGAAAAACTGACCTTGAATGAGAAATTGAAGATAGTTAAACTCAAAATTTGAACATGAAATAAGAACAAGAGTCGTAGTGCTCCAAGTTTAATTTCTAAACTACGATTTTTTTGAAAATGGTAGAGATTAAGGGGTTCAAAAAGGGTGGCCACACAAAGTGGTCCTATTTTTTTTATTTTTTAAAACATAACATAGCATTTGGTGTGGCCCCCCAAAATGTAAATTTTTTTTAGTATTTCAAAAATTGCTTCAATGAGAAATTAACAAACACCATGTAGTTTATGTTTGATTTTTTTGCTAACTTTTTAATGAATATATATGGTTTTCTACTTATTTTCAAAGTGGACATCTTAAAAAATAGAAAATTGAGCATGCTCCCCCCAATTTTTTTTGAAAACTGGTTGAAAATCATTTTTTTTGAATATGCGTAGAAGGAAGTCTAGTTTCTCAAAATATAATTTATTTAAAATTTTGATGAACAGTTAAAAAATAAAGTAAATAATACCACATATTGATTTTTGACAAAAAACATATACACTAATAATAGAAATGAAAGATGAAAACATTAATACTCAAAACGTTAAAAAAATACATTGTTAGATAGCTAAGAGAGAGCTTAACATAAGTGTCGTATTTTTTTTTACTTAACATTGAAGCATGTGCAACAATTTTTTTTCAACGCATGCTTTGGTTTTTCAAAATTTATGTCGTTTCTGAGAACTTGGATCCATGGGCTTGTTCTTTGAGGGTTCCCAACAACGTCCCACATCAAAGATTTCTATTTTTGATGTAAATATTCTAGGGGAATCTTTCAGTTGTTCCTTCGGAAAGGGTCTACAATCATCATCTTCCTCTCTAACTTATGACCAGGATTTTTTTCTTGGAGGAGGATATGACATCATATGTGGAAAAAATTGTGGGTATTTATTCTCATAGTATGGCTAAGGCGAAGCATGTTGTTGCTTCACATGTTTCTTGTTTGGTGGAAAGGCTAGAAGTCTCTATGCAAGATGATCTTCGAGAGGATGCTATTATAGATTTGTAGCTTTCTTTTGTGGGTAAGTTTCTTGCATTTTTCCCAAATATAGATGAGGTTAGGAAGTGGGTTGATTCAAAATGGAAGTTGAAAGGTAGTGTGATTATTAGTGCTATGGTTGGTGGAATTTTCCTTTTTATCTTTTTTGTGCATGAAGACATGCTCATGGTGCTAACAGGGGGCCCTTGGTCTTATGATAGTGGTTTTAAAATAAATCTTTCACTGTGCAAGTGGAAGCCAGGTTTTGACCCTTTTGTGGATCTGGGTATAGTTGCTCCAACTTGGATCTGCCTCCTAAGGATCCCTCTCAAGTTCTGGAACTTTAAGGTTTTTTAGGGAATTTTTTAATTCCTTTGGAACCTTGTAGGTGGTTGACAATGTTACCAAGCAAAAATCAAGGCCGATCTTTGCTAGGATTTGTGTGAATGTGGCTGTTAACTCAAATTTTCCTACCAATATTGCTTTAAAATTGAAATATGGGAGATGGGTGCAACCTATCGAATATGAGAATACCAAGGTGTTCTACCAAAATTGTAGACCCTTTGGTCATCTATCTAATGCATGCAAGAATCACCCTTCTCAAAATTCTAATACTATTTTGGACAAGAAAAAAAACCTTTGGTAATTAAAGCTAGCCCAGATGTTGTTATACTTTTAGCCTCTAATGTTGATTCTAAGGTGGACCCCTTGAAAGATAAGGAACAAAATATGGTGTGCTTTTCTACTTTTGGAGTTGTCTCTAAGGTGGATTATCAGTTGGATAAGGAACCGATCAAGCAGACCTTTAGAGAATGGAATAGCATTGATATGGAGATCCCAAATGTTGTATCTGAAGACATAACAAAAGAGAATAATTGAAGAACAAGATAAATCATTAAAGCTTAAATGGGAGTGCTCCTCCCCCTAAGGAGCATGAATCCAAAGGTATGATTATGCTTTGGATTTGGGGTCCAAAGGGGAACAAGAATATCTTTCTGGTAAGGCTAATGCTTTGCTAGAAGGAAAGGAAGAAGGTCAAGTTACTCTTAAGGAGCTAGTTGAAGAGATTAAGACCCCCAGTGGGTGAAAATTGTGTTCAAATCAAGGTAAATACATGAGTGAATTGTTTAAATCAATGCAAATACCAAGATTTTGAAATCTTGATTGTCAATCTAATCCTAAGTTTTTATTGAAGGAATCAACATAAGAAGAGTGGACACAAGTCAATGGGAAACAAAAAAGGAAGAAAAATTTGATGTTAGAATGGCAAGCAAGTAAGGTCGACTATCAACAAGAGATACCAAGGCTCAAGAAATAGCAATGGATGTTGCTATTGGGAAACATAAGACTTTGGATGGCCTTTTAGGGGATACAAATAAGAAGAGATAGCTAGTGGCTTCTCTGTCTTGTCTGCATTATGTTAATGAATATTTTTTCATGGAATATTAGAGGACTAAACAACCCTTTTAAATAGCAATTTCTCAAGACTTGCGTGATGGAAAATAAAGTGGATATTTTGTTAATTCAAGAGACCAAGATGAAAGAAGATATTTTTGACAAGATAATTAAAAAAAATTTGCCTAAAACTAACTATTCTATTTCTAATGTTGATGGTGCTTCCATAGGAATTGCTACTTTGTGTAATCCTAACAGATTTAAGGGGACAATTCTTTTCTTGTAAAAATAGTCTCATAGTGGACATGGAAGATCTTATTACATGTCATAATTTTAATCTAATAAATGTTTATGCACCCAATTCTCGTGGTGCTAGGGATAGACTATGGGATTATTTAGCTTTGAAGATGTTGAGGGAACAATAATTTTTGGATGCTTGGAGGATATTTCAACTCTTTGCTATTTCCTTCTAATAAACTTGGTGTTTTGCATGATTATAGTGACAACATGTCTGACTTTGTTGATTTCATTTCCTCTTCTTCTTTAATAGATATTGACTTGGTTGGGTGTCATTTTACTTGGTCAAATAGGAGATAGGGAGATCACTTAATTTAGGTTAAGATGGACATGTTTATGATTTCTAGCATTGGGAGATCTTGGCTAAGCTCTCCCTTTCGACCCTTCCTAGGTTAGGTTTAGACCACAATGCTCTTTTGTTAAACTAGGATGATTCTATCATTAAAGGGACCTTCCCTTTCAGATGTGAGATCATGTGGACCTTTCACCCCGAGTTTTGGGGTCTAATTGAAAACTAGTGGAATTCTCCTTGTAACGATACTCCAATGTATTGCCTTACTAAAAAACTAAAGAGGATAAAAGACAAGGTAAAGAATTGGAACAAAATTTATTTAGGCAATTTATTTCACAGAAAGAAGGGCTATTTTTTAATGTCTTAAAGAAATTTAGGATATTATGTAAGGAGGTGATCAAGGTGTTAATATTTCTCAAGAGGAAAGGGACCTGTGCTCACATTAGATGAAATTAAATAAATAAGAGGATTTTTTTTGAAACAAAAGTCCAAAGTGTAGTGGCTAATAGAAGGATACAAAAAAGAAAATTTTTCCATCAATCTATTATGATGCATCGTGGAATAAATAGAATAAGGAGCTTAATGAAAGATGATGGCACCACTATTATGAAGGATAAATAGATAGTTGTTATTTCTGTTTCTTTATTTTCTAATTTTCAGAACCACAACTATCCACAAAATTATAGGCTAGAGGAGCTACTTGATGTTATCCTTGAAGTTATGATTGATCAGTATCCCATTGACTTACTAAACTATTTTCTCTCCAAGAAGTGAAGAATGTTGTGTTTTACTTTGGAGCTTATAAAGCCCCTAGGTCAGATGGCTTCCCACCAGCTTTCTTTCAAGAATTTTGGGACCTTGTGTCGCCTGACCTCAATGTTGCTAGGGATTTCTTCAAATTTGGTAGGCTATTAAAAAACATTAATTCTACTTTTATAGCCCTCATTCCTAAGAAAGACAATGTCTCTACTATGTAGTACTTTCACCCAATAAGCTTATGAAACATGGTGTACAAAATCCTTTCTAAGCTTATACTCAATATGTTGAAAAATGTCTTAAATAAAATGATAGTTGACAATCAAAAAGGATTTGTAAAGGGAAGACACATTGTTGGTGTTGTTCTTACTACTCATGCAATCATTCACTTAATGGAGGCTAGGAAAATATTGGGGATGGTTCTTAAATTGGATATTTCTAAAGCCTATGATATGGTGTCATGGCCTTTCCTCTTGGTTGTTCTATAGAAATTCAGGTTCAAAGGGAATTTTCTTAAATTGATTACTGCTTGCGTTACCACCCCTTGCTATTATGTTCTGGTTAATGGGGTTCCTAAGGGTTTTTTCTCCTATGGTAGATGTTTAAGATAGGGTGATCCTCTCTCCCCTTATATTTTTATTATTGTTGTTGAAGTTCTTGGATGAAATATTCAGAAAATGCTAAATCTGAAACATATAAAGGGGACTAAAGATGCTTCATCACTTCCTCCTGATTTCCATCAACAATTTGTGGATGATACTATATTGTTTGGTGTTGCTTGTGTTGTTGAAGCTCAATAGTGGAAGACTATTTTAGAAGATTATGCTAAGGTGTTTGGTCAATTCATAAAACTATAATAATTTAAGTAATATTTACTTCTTTAATGTGGATCAACAAATCAAAAATAAGGTCATAAAGATTTTGGGGTGTCAATTTGCTATTCTCCCTACAACTTATATTAGCTTTCCTTTAATTTCCAAGAACCCAAGAAAAGCTTATTAGAATCAAATTATAGAAAGGTTTCAAAAAAATTGGCGAGGTGGAGAAGTGAAATTCTAAGTCAAGCTGGTGGCTTCAATTACTTATATTAAGACTTCTTTACAAAATATTTCTATCTACTACCTTTCATTGTTGAAAATACTTGGGTTTATAGCTAACAAAATTGAACAAAGACAATTGAAGTTTCTTTGGATAGGTGCGAAAGAGTGTTCCAAGATTTCCCTTGTGGGTTGGGAGAAAGTTTGTATTCCTAAAAAGTATGGAGTTCTTGGGTTATGGAAGCTAAAGTTGTTTATTAAGGCTCTCCTCTCAAAAATTGGTTGGAGATTCCTTCAAGGAGATTAAGACTGGGCAAAAATTCTAAAAGCTAAATACCTTAATAATGGGGATCAAAGATGCTTAATGATAATGAGCTACCTTATGGCTTGGTTATTTGGAACATGTTGAGAATCATAAATATCTTAAGAATGGGGGGTGAGAAGAAGAGTGGGGAATGGTAGGAAGACAACTTTTTGGGATGATGTTTGGATGAATGGGCCACCCTTATCCAATATTAACAACTTGAATAATATAAAACAAATATTGCTAAGAACTAATGAAATCCAACTTCATGATTATCTTCAGTGGTATGGTGATAAGCCAATTTGGAAAAAATTGAGACTAGGTTTATGGGGAAAGATAACTAAGAAGCAAAATACAAAAAAACTAGGAGTTGGCTATTCAAAACTTGTACCAATGTATTGGTGAATGTGTTCTTTATACACAAATAGGGAGGATGAATGGCTATGGTATTTTCACTCATCAGGAAACCTTTAGTTAATTCAACTTACTCTATCTTGGAAAGGCCTTTTATTGCTAATGTTGATCTTGACTGGAAAAAGGTTTGGAATCCTAAACTTATACCCAAGATTAACTATTTTGGTGGATTTCTATTCATAGGAGTAAATTGATAAGTAACAAACTTAATAGAAGGGGATTCTATTTTGTGAATAGATATAGTAGGATTTACTTGAATGACTTGAAAGATATATGAACATTTGGTTTTTCATTGTCCTTATGCTTATGATATTTGGTCAAATTTTATTTCTTTACTCCACATAGATTGGGGTTTCTCTAAGTCTATCTTGTAATTTGTGCAAAGATGGTTACACTGTCCTTTCTCTCATAATGTCATCATGGATTTTTGGCATCAGATCCCCCCTTTTTGTTGTTTTGGGTTTATGGAAAGGACACACTAACAAAATTTTGAGACACTAAGAGATACAACAATGAGTTTTTCCAGGTTATAAAGCAACTAATCCAAGAGAATATTAATGATGGTGCTTACGACTATTCAAAAAAAAATGCCTTCCTATAAGGAGTTAAGAATCAAATAGAATTGGGGAATCAAACAAGATTTAACTAAAATTAATTAGATAACTAAATTCAATAAGGAACACACTTCTTGGTTGCTTCCTAAAATTGGATGGGTCAAATGCAATTTTGATGGTTGTTCTAAAGGGAACCCTAGGTTGGCTGGTGTAGGGGGAGTGATTCATGATCATAAAGGGATGATAATTGAAGGTTATGACAAAAATATTTGGACTACCTCTAATAATTTTGCTGAAGCTATGGTTTCCTGGATGGGAATCAAAAGATTGAAAGAATTGGGATACCTAAAGTGATAGTTGAAGGAGATTCAAACCTAATAATTGATATTCTCAAAGGAAAGGTCAAAGGACCATGGGAGGTTAGGGATATAATGGAGGAGTGTATTTTGATGTTAGGAAGCTTTCTTCAGTCTAGGGTTGTTCATATCTATAGGGAAGGTAATGGACCTATAGATGCAACTGCTAATGAAGCTCTCAATTACAATTTTTGGGCATCTTGGAACTCAAATAATGCCCCGTTCCACATAAAATCCATTATTTCAAAAGAAAGATATGGGAGATCAAGGTATTTATGACACAAATATATGGTTTAATATAAGTGTTTCTTACTATCTTGAGACAGTGTTTAAGATAATGATGACAAGGTATGTTGATAATTCAAAAAATGAGACTAAAGATGAATGTTTGTATCTAAAGGTGGTCGAGGTTATGATTATTTATATTGAGGTTCATTATAATCATCGCCCTACAATTCTTGGAGGAGTCCTTTGCTACAATGTCTTAGTCCGTTCTTACGTGCTAGCTGATTACATGTTAATTTTCCCATTTAATGCACCATTTTTTATTATCTCTCTCATGGGTATTTGTGACATGCCTAATCTTCTTGTTTGAGATAATTCCAATTCTCCATCCTTTCTCATACTTTTTGGTGAGCATAATAGGAATTTTCTACAAATGCATGAGGCTAGACTCCATCTTGACACAAAAGAGATTGCTTTTTCAGTGATTTCTTTTGTGGGTGGGAAGTGTCCTAGCGAAGAATTCTTGTTGATGTGTAGGAATTGTCTTGTAGATGAAGGCTTAATGGGGGCTCCAAGAAAAAGGTTGAAGCCTATGAACTGTGATTCTCTCAAAAAAAATGAGGAGCTATGGGAGTTGTTTGAAAAGGTGAGCTTTACTCCCTTTTTCAGTCTATTTAGGGGTACAATGATGCCCTAACTTATAAGTTCACAAATTCTTGGAGCAATGGTGAAGTTATGATTAGTGGCCTCCATTTTACTATTTCTACTAAGCTGATAGAATAGGTGACTGGGCTGAAGTATGAGGGTAAGAAGATAGTTAAAAAGAGTTATGGAAACTATCAGGAATTCATTGACAAGTTTTTCAAAGCTGGTGAGAAGTCAAAAAGATTTCAAAATGGGTAATGTCAGGATAAAATTCCCTCCTCCCTATGCTAATGTTAGCCTGCATATAATGAGGTACTTTACTCTTAAAGGGTTCTACATGGTGGTTCATGGGTACCATTCCCTCATTTTAAACCATGTTAGGCATAATGATAAGATAAATCTTCCTTTTTTGTTTTCCTCGCTCCAACAAAACATGGAGCATGGCGCTAACCTTCTGCACTAGGGTCTTATTAGGGCTCTGTATAAGTTTTTTTTGGCCACCACCTCTCAATATTTTAGAGAATAATCCTTCCACAAAGAGCTCTATTTGGATTGAGCTAGTTAACAACCAACCATATTCTCCGAGAAAAATTCCAAAGTCAACTAAAAACAAAAAAAAATCCTCTCCCACCCTTGAACCTTTCACTAATGACCTCAAAATCACCTTAGAAAAATGGAAAACCTCCCCCCTCATCCTTGGTCGGCTAAAAAAAGAAAGATGGAATCAAAGGAGGCTAAAAAGAAAAATCTCACAATCACAATTTTTGATGATCAGGATGCTACCTTGAAAAGTGGCAATGTTATTTTAGGAGGGTGAAGGTTTGTACAACTTGATAAAGTCGCCTCTAAGAGGAAGGAAATAGACAAAAAAGGTAAGAAGGTTGTTGAGGAGGAGGGTATATATACTTCTGAGGAAGATTTCATCCCTAATAGTCTAAGTGAGGCTGAAGAGTTAGAGAATAGGGCTGTTACTAACTCAAAAGTGGAGGAGTTTCAGAAAGAGAACTATAATCTTGATATGGATGGAGGGAATGAGGTAGATGGTGGAAATGAGGTTAGAGAGGAAAAATATTTTGAGGAGGATGAAGTAGTTGAGGCCAAAAATGTGAACCCAATGTCCAAGGAAGAGAAATACACTATAATGTAGAACTCAACTATGTAGGATAATACTAATGATGGGGATTTTAATTCTCTAAGTTCAAAGATTGAAGCCCTTAATGCTCATATGAATCAAATGGAAAGAAATATTGGTGAGTATACCAACTCTAAAAATTTTGAGGAAACAAAAGAGGCTATTAAAAAACCTACTATTTGCCTTAGGTTGGGGGACCATCAACCCCACCATCTTATTTGCCTTGGGTAAGGGTTGTTGCTGGTGACCCCTCTATTTCCTCCCATCCACCAACTATATCCACCCTCCCAAGGAAAATAGGGTGGTGGGGTCTTGGGTGGGTGACAAAACTATAAATCCCACCCTCCCCTCAAATTCTACCCCCCCACCCAAGGCAAGACCACCACCCAGTAAGACCCCACCGCCCTATTTGCAAACCCCACCACCCAAGGCTTTTCCACTATCCATATTTTCCTTGGATGATGGGGTCGGCCCTACATGGGAGGGCCTTAGAGTTGGGGGAGAGGATTGGAAACCAAGTTGTTGAAGAAACTAGAGTGACTAAATCCATGTTCGCATGATTCATGCCTCTACACATCAACCAAGCTACTCTATATTCATGTTCGAATGGCACTTGATGCCAATCCCACCATCCATATTCACATTGGGTGGTGGATTCTTGGGTTGGGTGGGTGGAAATTCTAGTTGGTGGGGGTTTAGTTTTTGGGTGACTTCTTTTCTCGAAGCGTACCCCTAAGGCATCTACATGAGCATACCTAACAAGCTCGGTGACTAACCAAATCAAGTTCTATGCTGGTCGAGGAGATAGATCGCCTAGTGAGCCTTGCTAGTGAGGGATCTACTTAATCTTAAGCCATGTTATAGGGAATTAGTCTCAAACCTTGCGTCTAGGGGATTTTCCAATCTGGTGGTGGGGTCCACGTTGGATAGTGGGGTTGGGGCCAACTATAGTTCCCGAGGTTGATCCCACCATCCATATTTTCCTTGGTTAGTGGGGTTGGTCTATATCCTCCCTCCCAAAAAAAAAACTATAGTTTCCCAACCACCCGACATCTATAGTCTCCCACCCACCCCTCGTCATTACTATAGGCTAGAGATTGATTGAGAAATTAATAGAGGTCCATGATGGAATTGTCTCCCACATGAATCCCCTACTCACCGTGTGTAGCACCCCTCCATTTTGCTTGGTTGATTGATCAGTGTTTTTATGTATGCTTCACTACTGTTAGCACTTTGACTATGATGCTTGGTTACTTTGACCGTTATTTGTTAAGCGATGTGAACATTATATTTGATGTGATGGGATTTTAATTATATGTTATCATTATGGCATATTGTGAATTAGTGTAATCAGTGTTTAATTTAAAATGCTTTATGCTTCAATTATATTGCTGATGGATTAGACTTGTCAGTTTAGAATTTGTATTGGTGAAGGGGACGGAATCGTATCACTCACTTGCGAGCGCCCTACGATTTTCAAGATTTTTGCTTCACAGTGTTCTTATTATATATATGTATATTGCATGTTCGACATACTCTTGGCTTGCAGGTTTACAGGTACATGACATCGACTCCACCTGGCTTCACAGGTTTGAGTGTGTCCATTAATCAATGGGAATCGATTGGGAGATAGTAGCTAGGTTTCCGTGTCAAGTCGTCACCCTAGTCATAGTTGTCATCGGGTTTAGTGGGTTTGACTTATATTCATTCCTCTCTAGTTAACTAATCCTTTCCTTATTTTAATTATTTTCCTTATTTTAATGACTGTTAAATAGTAGATATAGTCTAAATGATGATTTAATGTATTTAGTTTCAATATTTAAATGCAATTTATCCCATTTGCTATTTTGATTTAAATTAATAAAATAATTCTTTAGTTATTGATGGATTTGATTTAATTAATAAAATTAGATTGAGTTATTAATTAATTTGATTAATAGTGATTAATTTAAATGAAAGAGCTATTTTGACTTTATTGTATATTTAGATTTAAATTATAATGGAAATGAAAATCATGTTAGAGATTTGGTTTAAATGATATTTAAAAATGGAAATGTAATTAAATGTCACACTTTGGAGACTTTGGAATTCTTGCAATTTTGAGTTTTTTAGTTTTAAATGAAATTTTGAATTTACATGAGATTTCAAATTGAAAATAAAAGTGTTTTAAAAATCTAAAAATGGAATATCCATCAAATGATTTAAAAATTAGTAAGTGGGTCATCTTAGGGTTTGGCCAATTTGGGGGAAAACCCTATGTAAAGAGATGAGACCTCATTTTTGTTGGCAAAAAATTCTTGGTTTGATTTAGGTGGAGAGCTTGGTGGTGGCTAAAATTTTGGAGTTGGAGGAGTGCTTGGATTCTCCATTGTTGAAAGCTTCAAATTGGGGAGAAAACACAAGGTTCCATCATTTCTTCCTTCTACTTGCTTCATTTTGAATGAGATTTAAATGTTGAAATGTAGTTTTAGATTCAATAAGAATCCATGGAAATGCTTTCAAATTTGCAAACTTGTAGATAGATTTGGAAATGGAAACCAAACAAGAACTTACACCAAGAAATAGGAAGAAAATCAAAGAAACCTCTATTTCTAAACTAGATTTTCAAAACCCTTTTTGTTGTTTTAGAAAATAATTTTTGTTCTTGCAATGTATTTGGATTATTTTCACAATTTGAACTGGAAATTAAAATCTGGGTATATATATTTGTAAATATACCTATGCATATCAATACATAGATATATTTATAAATATATATACAAATATATTTGTTATATTTGAAAAAAATTGGATTTTGGAAAAAACCCAAAAAAAAACCCTGTATTTTTTGCCATGGACAAAACGCAAGAAATAAAATATTAAATTTTTATTTGTTTTTTGCGGGGTGGGAGGTCAAACCCCACAGCCACCCACACACAGGGCGCGGCCAGAACGGTCACGGACTGTGTGTAACACACACAGGCCGCGGCCGGAACGGCCACGGACTGTGTGCACCACACACAGGCCGCGGCCGGAATGGCCACGGATTGTGTGTAACACACACAAGCCACGGTCGTGGATGGCTGTCGCGGCCATTTAGGGTTCGTGGTCTTTACAAGCGAAATTTGGAATTTCGTTTTTGGTATTGTTTAATATTTTTTATTTTATATTTACTATTTAATATTATATTAATATTAATATATAATAATATATGTATATATTATATATATAATATATATTATATATATATATAATATTTAAATAATATTTAAATAATATTTATTTTAATAATAATTAATTTAAATATATAAATATATGTGATATATATACTTATGTATATATATATTTAATTCGATATATATATGCATAGTATATATACATGTATATTTTTATATATATGATTTTAAAATAATTGGTAAGTTCAATTAAATTGTTTATGGGGAAATTGTAATATAAAAATAAGTAAATATATGTCTTAATATATACATTTAAAATATATGTATCTTTGGGAAATTATACTTTTAACGAATAAGGTATTTTGGTAGGAATGAGTATTATTAATTAATGTTTCTAAGACGAAATAAGTTTAATTGATTCTAGATAAATGCTTTAATATATTAAATGTTTTAATATGAAAATGATAGTAAACCTAGAATAAGTAAATTGATTTAAATGTTAGTTGAATGACTTCATTATTTAAGTGTTTTGATTATGATTATAATTGTGAAATTAGAGTTAATAAATGATTTATTTTAGTCAAATGACCTTGATTATTAAATGCTTTGATTATGAATTTAATGGTGAAACTTAAAATACATGAATGGCTTTTATTTATTTCAAATGCAAGAAAAGAAAACTGTGATTGACTGGATTTAGGAAATCCAAACGTTAGCTTATTTTAATTGATTGAAATGCTTTTAATGTTTATTCGTTCTTGCTCGATGTTGGGAGTATAGAGTAATTGTTTAAAGTCTTCCAGATAGGGGTTTGTATCCTGTTGTGGGTTGTCTTTTTGATAGTCAACCTTTCGACTCTTTGGGAGTAGTGCGTCAAATCTTATCCAATGTTAACCCGGTTATTGTGGATGGGTTGTGAGGACTTAAGGTCCTATATATGAGTCATTCTCCTTAGGTCGCACGTGTGTACCCTTGAGTGTGGAGTTACTCCATGAGTTGTCTTAAAAGAGTGGCTTGCAATGGGGGCCGACACACAAAGTGGTGTCAGGGAAACCCTTTGCAAGTTGGTTAATTCAGTGATAACTAAATAAAACTTTTAGAAGCTTAGGTTGCATCAAACATTAAACAAGATTAATTATGCCTCGCTCATGGACCCAAGGGCTTGTCTAGACTTGGGATGAGACGGGAAGGCCTAGAATGGAAAGATCATCTATCTCCTCTCCACGAGAGGTATTTGATTCTGCATGAGTGAGCATGGGTGCTAGGATTTCGGTAGAGGCCACCAGGATAACCCAAGGTGGGGGTCAGAGCCTAGGAAGATTCCCAGAGGATATCCCTTGATGAGCTATGCGATGACACTCTTCCTAAGTCAACAGTTTGTATTTGATCTATGTGACACTCTCGATCTAATTTATGTCTAAAAGCAATGTAACCTATGTCAATGATGTGAGAGTCATACTAGTGTTGTTCATTTGACCATCCTATTCATGTGATGTGGACTTGTGTTTATTTCGTATCAGTTTGAGTAGCCTATGTCTAGAGGTAGAAGGTCTTGCCTAGGAATCCTTGTTACTATCTCCTAGCACAGGGGGTGAGCCTTCTGGTATCACATGGTTGGGTGGAACGTGCACCATAATCCATTGAGTTGGCATTTGTTCGTATGGACGAGATTTCCAGATGGAGAGCTCATGGGACCCAGTCTTCATACTTTATTCTTACAGTTGTTATGTAATTTAATACCCCTCATTGTATTGAGGTGGAATTTGTAAATGTAATCCTTATATTTTGGAAGTACCTCATTCGGGGAATGAGCGTTGTAATCATATTGTAAAGTATATTATTGGAATCACATGGAATGTTTATGTCTCTAATTTAATTCATAATGTATGGAATGTATGAACAATTAACTGTTAAGCAATGTTATGTAATGGTTTTATTTCTTATTCATGTTTGGATTAAAGTAAACTCAGTCTCGTAGCCTTAGGGATTGTTGGCAATACGTAGTAAAACTACTTGTTATTGTACTTAAACAAAAAAAAATTATTGCATTTGAATAGTAGATTGCAACTTTCCCTAGGGTTGCGTGGCGGGGCGTTAAACCATGAAGGGATCAACTCATCGCGATAAGGCCATGATCAGGGCTAAGCCTAATGATATCAGACCTTTTTCGTAACTCCTTTAGTTAATTAGATGTTCATGGATCCACTAGAAAGGTAGGGGTTTTACTTAGCATTTATTTTAGTCCCTCAAATCTTAAAGCACTAAGTGATTACTATGTCTCCTTATGAGCTCAAGGCCTTGAGATCTGGATGGTCATTATGGGTGAAGGCCTTATACCCTAGTGATAATTTATGCTAAGGTGATTATATGATTTATGGATAGTAGGTCCATAGATTATATGTAGGCATCTTACATATACTATAATTCCCCCCACTTCGGAGAATCGATACGTGGGAGGGCCCCTATCATCCTAGGAAGATTTGAGATAGAAAGAACCATCATGTATCGAAAATAGAGGCAGATATTAAAGTTCCCACCCAAGGTGAACCCAACCACCCTAGGCCTTGATTCACCATCCATATTCACCTAGGATGGTGGGGTCCATGAATCATAAAAAAATTAATGATGGGCACAGTTTCTAGGTAGGGAAAAATTAGGAAGCAACAAAAGAAAAAGGGGAAATATCTTGGTAAGACTTAAGTGGATAAGTCTAAGGATAGGGTGATTAATGAAAGTTGGTTAGATGCTATTGCGAAGCTTTAAGGAAATTGGAGTCTTATTAAAGACTCTTAATGTTGTTTATTCTCTATGTTTCTATTTTTTTTTAAACTCTCTAGCCATAGGACCTTATTATGTGTGATCATTAGTTTAGTTTTTGTTTCTTACACTGGTTTAGTATATTAGCTTATAATGGTTTTAGTTTAACTTTGTAGTATGTTTTAAAGACTATGCTTAATGGCTGGTGGCCTCTGGTAAGATTTGTTGTGGGTATGGTTTTTTATTCTGATAAGTGGCCTGTGTGCCCCGATGATATTCTTGATACTAGTCTGTATACCTTTATTTGATGTTCTTTTTGGGTTGCCAACTCTGGTATAGTCCTAAGTTGTTTCTTATTGGTTGTTGTTTTTCTAGTCTATTCTATTGGGTTGTTTTTCTTTATTGTTATCTTTGTATGGGATTAGTAAAAAAATGGCATAATATCGAGCATACTCATGTTATTGTTTTCTTTGAAAAAAAAATTCTCTTTCTCTTCTAGTGAAACTATGTACATAAAATAACCATTTAAGTGACATTTATTTATGGACATTGACTTTCTTATACTTTAAGTTATATTTCAATTATATAGTTTTAGGCTATTTGAGAATGGTTTCAGATCTCTAGGAGTTATAATGTAGATTCTAGGTTTTAAAAGATCTTATAATTTTTTGAACTTAGTCAAATTTCAGTTATTAGTAGGCTCCAATCATCTTTCTCTCTATCTCTCTCTATATCACTCTATCTATATCCCTTGCACTCTATAACTCTCTCTCCCTATCTTCATCCCTTTCTCTACCTCTCTCCTCTGATCACAAGATCTACTTCTCTCTCTCCCCTACCTCTCGCTCCCTCCCTCCTTCCCTTTCTACTTCCATCTTTGGGCTCTCCTGTTAGTTTTAGGATCAAAATTAAATAAGCATAAATAAAAATAATTTCAAACAGATTGACACAACAATATACCCTAGGAAAACCCTCCAATTTGAGGGGAAAATCCCAGCAACAAAATCTCTCTTATATTTTAAAATGATGGCAACAATTCTCTTTACAATGAGGAAAATCACAAGGCCAATAATCAACACCACGCTTTATGCACACACAAATGTAAATCACACTCCTTGAAAGACACGAACTGTTGTAGGAGAAAATTTTCACTTGTAAATGGGAATGGATGAACTTGACTTGGTGATTTGATGGAATGAAATGATCTCATATATATACAATGTGAAGGAGAGGTCGCACCTCTTCATGAACAAGGTCGGCCACAAATGAAATGAATTTACAAATGAATGGTGCAAATTACAAGGAGAGTCGGACCAAATGAAATATAATATGTTGCGAAGTGAAGCACCTCTTCAATTTAATAAATACAATAAATAAATATATGTTAGGCTATATGAAATTTATTGTTCAACAAGCAAGAAAAAAGTATGTAGCCTGAAGCTACAACATCAACACTCCCTCTTAGCTATGGAGGAATACTTCTGATATACATAGTCATGGAATCTCTCAACATAACACCCACAATGGTTACACCCATATGTGGAAAAGAACACATCACAGAGTCACTCAATGTGATATCAACCATCATGGCTACTCCCATGTATGGAAAATCATATGTGCACAAGTTCCCATTACGAAATCACTCCACGTGATGTCGTCATCTCATCATGACATCCACCATGGATACTCCTAGAGGGTGGATAAACACAAGTGATGTTGTCATGGACTCACTCAACATTAAATACACCATGGCTACTCCTAGAGGGTGGAAACAAGGGCTTTAACCTCAAATTTCTCTCACAGAGAAAGATGCATTAAACAAGGGCTTACACCTCAAATTTCTCTCACAAAGAAAAATGCATTAGGCAAGGGCTTACACCTCAAATTTCTCTCATAGAGAAAAATGCATTAAAGAAAATCACAGAGGATCATTGATGTTGAGTTTCCCTCTTAGCTAGGGCTTCATTCTCCATAATTCAAAGCTTGTCTCGACAGTACACAAACTTTACTTTGGAGAGAGGCTTGGTGAGAATGTTGGTCATCTACTCATCAGTGCTAATATACTTCAACTGGATAGCTTTCCTCAATAACATATCTCAGATATAGTGGTATTTGACCTCAACATGTTTGGTTTTGTCATGAAACATTGGATTGATAGAAGTCTTAACACAACTTTGATTATCACAATGAATGACAGTTGGCTCTGATGATTTTCCAAACAATCCTACAAGGAGCTTCTAAAGCCACACTGCTTCTTGAGTTGCCACACAAGTTGCAATATACTCATCCTCTGTGGTGCTCATTGCCACTGAAAACTGCTTCCTGCTACACTAGGAGATCATCACAGACCCCAAAATGAAACAACATCCAAAGGTGCTCTTCTGATTAGCAACACACCCTACCCAATCGGAATCAAAATATCCATGCAGCTTCAATTCCACACCAAAAGAATATCTCAAGCCATACCCAACTATGCCACACAAGTATCTCAAGATATGTTTTGTTGATGTTAGTGTAATTAATATTTAATTACACTTGCATAGCTTTACTTAGGTAATAATTTAATTCCTAGGTTAATTATTCTCATCCTTATCTTGTTGAGCTATCTTGTTGCTCAAGATACGATTAGGGTTATGCATACTTGCTTTTGTAAAGAAAATCATTCGCATGTAATTATGAATTCCTGAATAATATTATTTTCACATCTTTTTGCAAAGCTCTTTCTTTTTCTAATTTTCTCTTATGTGGAAGGCTTTTTTCTAGTTTGCATTTCAAATCTTGGTTTCTAACATGGTATTAGAGCCTTGATTTGCAACCCCTTCTTATATTTTTTGAGAAAATCAGTGCAAAGTTTGTTTGGGGTTCCTTGAGGGATCTGACCTTAAGCATTTTTTGGGTGCATTTTGGAGCAAAATGGATGTCGCCATCATGTTCGTAATGCCCCAAAACCCTTAGATCGCCTGTCGTTTTGCTCAAATCTGAGCAGTTGCAACAAAAGGAAATTTTTTTTAGAGGCACATAGATCCATACAAATCTAAGTGCCTCGTTTTGCATGCACACAAGTATAGGGAATCATTTTGGTTTTTCAAAAAAAAATTCCACTGATCAAAAAAATTATATTCAGGTTTTTTTCTTTTTTTTACTTGCAAAAAAATAAAAATAAAACTTCATTAGATATTTTTTGGAAAAGATTTCAGAAAAAACAAAGCAAAAAAAAATAAAAAGTTTTTTGAAAATTTTCAAACAAAAAAAATTCAAAGCAACAGGGGATGCATTCATTGAATGCCACATAGGGTATAGAGTCGTACCCTAGCGGCAGGCTCGAGTAGCCCTAGGCAGGCCCCTTAAATCCGACTAGCAGTGAAACACTAGCAACATGCAATAGTTGACGACTTCTTAAGTTGTTGGTCCTTTACTCTAGCGACCCTTCAGCCGGAATCCGATGAACCCCTACAACCGATGGCGAAGCTTCCTCAAGGAATATTCCCTCCAAAATTCCAACGAAAAGATTCACTGGTACAATGAATATTCTGACCATGCAGGTTTTTCAGGTAGCCATCAAATTGTTTCTGGCAGAGGGGGCATTTTTTTTCCATGACGACTAGATGGTCATCAAATTTAAGCTCGTGAAGTACTGACATCAGCATGATGTCATTGGCTATACAACCCTCTTTGCCCCCTCCTAACCCCAGTTTTCCTTCAAGGAGCAATTTTTTTCTTTTTGGCATAACTTGGGCATACGGTATCGAAATCAGGCAAACGAGATATCACCGAAAAGTAGTTCTGAGCACTTTCTAGTGGTGAAGTTTATTTTTCAGTATATTTTTGTTTAGCTACATTTATTTATGTTTTAAGTTAGATGTCCATTTATGGCTTCCAAGGTCATAAATTTTTGCCACAGTCTCTAATTTTTGCCTTCTTTGCAGCATTGGAAAGGTATTGAGGAGCTCAATTTTTTTGTCCATGCACTTTTTTCTATATCTATCCTAGGTTGATCGTTATTCTAGATTTGTCCCAATGGGTTTTTTGGAGATTAATTAGATGTTTTGGCAGTTGGAAAGGTGAATCTTGAATATTTGTACTTCATTTCAGTACCACATCATCTTATTTTTTGTTTATGCATGTTTAGCATTCTCTCCTTTTACAATCATTGGGTTATTGTAATAAATGAACTAAGATAAAGTTCCATCAGGGGGGTTTCTTGCATAATAATCTGATTAGAGTCTGCATGCACTTTGATCTCCATCTTCATCTTGATTTTTTAGCAATTTGTATGAGTTATCTGGTTTCTTAGTTTCTTTTGGCCACATCTTGCTCTTGCTTGACACATATCGGATTCATTGGTTCACACTTTAGATTGGGAGTTTATGTTTCTTCATCCACATTGGTTCAAATCCTTCTCAGTTTGAGGGCCATGTTTTTATGGTTAATGTTCCAGAGTCCTTATGGTACTTGTTCCCATGGAAGAGTTTTAGTCTCAGTTTGGCATTGACATCGAGATACATGGTCTCCAGATTCTATCATCATTTCATCTACTGTTGTTTCATGGATTCTAGGGTTGTTCTAGTTTGTGAGGTTTCCAGTGTTTCATAGTATCGAGTCTACTATCACATCATTATGATTTTGTTTTGGTTTTTGTAGACAGAAGTATCTTTCCTTGCTTGTCGGATTGTGGTTCCAGTGTTACTTCACAGTGTTCTTCCAGTGCTTCTTTGCAACAATCATCTCATTATAGGGGGTTTTGTTCCATTGGGTTTTCCTTCTCTACCTCATTATTGCATTTGTACTTGGGTACCTAATCAGGCCTTGTTGTCAGGACCCATTTATGCTTTCTTGCATTCATATTAGTTTTAGGTGCATGTTTTTTTAGTCTCCCTAAGTTGCACTTATGGGGGGTGTTAGCGTAATTAATATTTAATTACAATTGCATAACTTTACTTAGGTAATATTTTAATTCCTAGGTTAATTATTCTCATCCTTATCTTGTTGAGCTATCTTTTTTCTCAAGATAAGATTAGGGTTATGCATACTTTCTTTTATAAAGCAAATCATTCTCATGTAATTATGAATTCTTGAATAATAGTATTTGCACATCTTTTTGCAAAGCTCTTGCTTTTTCTGATTTTCTCTTCTATGGAAGGTTTTTTTCTGGTTTGCATTTCAGATCTTGGTTTCTAACAACTGCAACTAGGTGTATTTTTCTTGTTTCACACATCAACTGACTAAGTGAACTCACTGCATAGCAAATATTTTTTCTAGTATTGACTAGATACATCAATGATCCAATCAACTACCTGTACATAGTAGGATCCACCATATATGAACTAGCTACAACCTCTTTTAACTTTTGAAAATTGGTTTCCATAGGTGTAGACATTGATTTGCAATCCATCGTACCAAATCTCTTCAAGATGTCTATTGTATACTTCCCTTGACTCAAAATGATCTCATTAGGTCTTTGCCATACTTCTAAACCAAGGAAGTAATTCATGTACTTAAGATCCTTCATTTCAAATTCAGAAACCAACTCCTTGCATTTGATAATGAGGCGTTCTTCTCTAGTAAGAAATAGATCATCAACATAGAGAACCAAGATCAAAGCCTCACCATTAATTACCTTGAAGTACAGGTTTGAATTAACATCATTCTTGGAGAATCCCAAGCTCAATAGGTATCAATCAATCCTCTCATACCAAGAACGAGGAGCTTGCTTAAGGGAAAACAAAGCCTTCTTCAATCTACAAACATGAGACCCCTTCCCATGAACCTCAAATCCATCAAGTTGCTCGATGTATACCTCTTCTTCAGTTACACCATTTAGAAATGTTGTCTTCATGTCCATTTGATGTAACTTCCATCCTTTAGCTGCTACAATAGCAATGATAGTCCTGATGGAGGTATAACGAGCAACTGGAGCAAATGTTTGCTCATAGTCTATTCCCTCTTTCTAAGAGAACCCCCTAGCCACAAATCTAGCCTTATACTTCTCAATGCTTCCATCAGCTGCATGCTTGATCTTGAAAATCCATTTAGAAGATACAATAGATTTCCCTTCTGGTCTAGGTACTATATCCCAAACATCATTCTTGAGGATAAATTGATACCTTCAGCCATAGCATCTTTCCATACTTGCTGACTTGAAGCTTCCTCAACATTGGAAGGCTCAGATTCAGTCATTTGACTCATCAATGCAACATAGATTGAAAACTTCTATGGTCTTTTACTTTCTCTGAATGTTCCTCTATGGGCTGCAAACTTTTCTACCTCCTGCATTGTTTTCCTAGCCCATAGAGGTCTCTTTCAACCAATAACAATGTCTCTAGGCCCATTAGTAGGTTCCAAAGGCTCAACATGATCACCATCTTCTTCTAGTTCAGGAGACTCCCTCTAAATCTCAGGAGTATGGTCAACTTCCATGTCCTAAGGAGACTCTTGATCTTCATTTTCTATCTCCATGTGAGTTCCCTTAGATCTCTTGAATGCAACATCCTCTTCAAATGTGACATACCTACTAATTTCTATCAATTTCTGACCTAGAATGCAAACTCTGTAGGCTTTTGAAGACTCACTATAGCCCACAAATATTCCCTTCTTTCTAGATGGTTCCAACTTAGTCCTTTTATCTTTACACATGTGAACATACACAAGGCAACCAAATTTTCTCAAATGGCTAACTTAAGTCTTCACACCTGTGAAAGATTCTTTAGGATTCATGCTCTTCAAAATACGATGAGGGATCCAATTTTGAACATACACAACTATCCTCGATGCCTCAACCCAAAGGAAGGTTTGCAGATCTTGATCATGAATCATGGCTTTAGCTACTTCTAAAATGAATCTATTCTTCCTTTCTGCTACACCATTTTGTTGAGGATTGTAAGGGACACAAAACTCCCTCTTAATCCTTGATTCAATACAAAAATTATGAAAGCTTCCAAATATGTATTCTCCTCCATTATTAGATCTCAGAACTTTGATCCTCTTCCTAGACAAGTTCTCTACTTGAGCTTTAAATTCCTTGAATCTCTCAAGTACTTCCTCAGATTCTTTAGTCTTTAAGAAATAAATCCAAGTCTTTCTAGAGTAGTCATCAATGAAAATTACATAATACAAGAAACCACTGAAAGAAGTAACAGACATTAGACCAAACAAATTAGAATGAACAAGATCTAGAACACATTTAGATCTACTTTCACTACTATGAAAAGGTCCTTTAGTATTCTTACCCAAAGCACGTCCTCGACAAGTACCTTCATGCTCCTAGCTGAGTTTAGGAATGCCAGTGACCATCTTCTCCATGATTGGTAGTGCTCTAAAGTGAAGGTGAGCAAGTCTTCTATGCCAAATCTCACACAAAATTGATGCATCATGCAACAAATCCTGTAGTGGACAAGTGCAAATTTCGTAGAGACATTCTTGCTGAAAACCAATCACTCGGGCTGACTTGATGCTAGAGTTCTTTGGCCATGCAAGAAATTTTCCTTCAGAGAATGCAACTTGACATCCCTTGTCCTCCAAGGCTAAAATTGAGATAAGGTTCCACTTGATTCCTGGTACAAATAGAGCATCACTCAACTAAAGGGAGATGCTAGAATCTAAGTGAAGACAGGAGGTTCCAACACCTTTCACGGAATAACATGCATCATCTCCAATTATGACTTGAACACTTGTATCTCTCTCCACCAAATCTGAAAGATGTTCTCTAAAACTAGTAATTTGATGAGAGGCACCACTATTAATCAACCAAGTGTTACTATCTATAGGAACATTACTAGATAGGGAAGAATAGAATAGGAAACCACTTGAATCCTTTTAAGGAGAGATCTCACCCACATTTGCAACTAAAGCATGTTGTTTAGGTTTAGCTAGAAAATATTTTGCATAGTGACCAAAATTGTAACATCTGAAGCATTGTATGTGAGAAATATCCTTCTTCTTCTTAGATGTAGGAACACTATCCGATCTTCTATCTCTATTCCTCTTGAAGTTTCCTTTCTTCCCTTCTCTTCCCTTTTTCTTAGAAGATTGTGTGACAAGTACATGAATCTCTTCATTAGTAGAACTTTTCCCATTTCCTCTTGCTACTAATCTTGATTCTTCTTGAATGCAATCTTCCCTCAAGAACTCAAACTTAGGTAGCTTTGATCTTCCATTGATACCTTGGATAAATGGCTCCCAAGATTGAGGAAGACCATTAAGCGCCAACATAACCAAATCCTTATCATCAACCATATGCCCAATGGTAGAGAGCTGATCTCTCAACTTAGTGATCTTCATGAAGGAGATGAAAAAATATCCTTTCACCATCTTGGCATGATGAAGTTGTTGCCTCAATGCAAGACCTCTACTTGTATTATTGATCTCATACATTTCCTCCAAGGTCTTGAACATTTCTCTTACTATCTTCAACTTGGAGATAATTGGCACAAGGTGGTCCTTCGCGGAATCAACCAATATCTTCTTCACCTTAGTGTCATTCTTCTTCCATTTTGATTTATCATTTTCATTGGAAGGTTCAGGAACTTCACTCTGTAACACCATAGAAAATTTGCACAATAGACAACAAGGAAGATTAGAAGCAAACATGCATGCAATATTAAATCTAGAATGCAAATCTAAATGTTAAGCAACAAAGAACATAGGAAAGTCAGAAACGTAAACAAAACTAGAACAATCCCACCAATTTCGAACATATTTCCATGATTCATCTCGATTTCCCTTCTCCATTTTGCTTGTGTAGTATAATTGCGCTTAAATTTTTTGTAATTCGTGCAAGTATAGCCTAAGATAATGATTAGCAAAATATCAAAGATTCAAGACAAAGTGCTCTCAAAAGTCATAAGAATTCGCAAGAGAGATTTTGAGAGAGATTGGAATGAAGAATAACAAATCAATTTATAGAAAACTGATTATTCAAACAACAAGCCAAGATTGAAAGATCAACGGATGGTTGAGATTGACAGATTAGACATGCATTCTAATAACTGTCAGTAGTGACATGAGTGATACAAATTAGAAATAGAATTAAAGATTAAATAAATGATTTAATCTTCAGTTCGGCATTCAAAAATAGAAGAAATATCTTTGCATGACAAAGATAAAGCTTGATTAAAGCAACTCTTGTTTGAATGCACGCACAAGATTTAATTAATTAAATAAGAATATTTAATTAATCTGCATGTACATGCAAATGAGTTAGAACTGGACGATTGAATAATTTGATGAAGAGATTACTCAAGAACACCACTCAGACATTAAATCAAGAGTTAACTGAGCGATTTGAAATAGATGTCGAGTCGAGTAAAAGTGAATACTTAGATAACTCACATAATTATCTAAAATATAGAGGAATGTGTTAAAATAGAATTAATGAATTAAATAATTCATTTAATTCAAGATTCGATATTTGGAGAATAATTAAATAAATAATATTTATTTAATTAAATGATGAAGGGATTTTAAATGGATAATTAAATAAATAATGAATTTATTTAATTATAGTTGAAATATGATAAAGAGTAAATTAAATAAGAATTTATTTAATTTGACAAGACGAATAAGTTTAATTAGTAAAATAATTAAATAAAAAGTGTTTATTTAATTAATAAGGTAGAATAAAGAAAAGTGTGAATTAATTAAATAAATAAGATTATTTAATTAATAGAAGAAATAAAAGAAGATGAATTAATTAAATAATTAAGATTATTTAATCATGACCATGAAAAATACTAAATATGAAGAATATGGAAGTCGTAGGCCTAAACCAGATTTCGGTGTCTACATTTTCCCCTCTTTGATACAATGTCATTTCAGCGTTGTGTCAAAGAAAATCGATAAGAAATATGCCCCAGTCATGCCCCATTGTAAAACAGGTGAAGGTATGCCCCCTCGGGAAAATTGACAAATTTTTGAAAAGTTCAAAAAAAATTGGAAATGCTCCCGATTAGTACATTGGATAGCCAGAAATGCAGTGCAGTTTGCGGAATTGGGATTGGAAATGGGAGGGACGGGTACAAGATGATAGAAAATGGAAGTTAATGTGGCCAGTATGACAAAAATGACACCTAAGCCCTAGGTATATATAGGAATAGGGATAAAAACCTATTCATTTTTACCCACCTAGTTGAGAAATTGAGATTTTGCTCTTACTTTCTAGCGATGATATCTCCAGTTCCAGCCCCTCACCATCGTGCACATAGGATCCGGACATACCAGAGACCAGCCACGTGAACCCCCTGGTATGGACCTAAAACTTGCCTTTTGAAATTTTTTAATTTGCGCGTTATTTAATGCATTTAATGCATGTTGTACTTATGCGTCATTTTAATTTTGAACCGCATATGCTTGCGCAAATGACACATGTGTATGCGGAAAACCGCATCTGTAATTTTACGTCGGTCATTTTGAATAAAATTTAACAGTTCAACGCATGTGTTTATTTCTGTTACGCATTTGACTTTGTGAAATGCATTTGCATATTTATAGCTGCATATGTATTTTTAGAGACGTATTTGATATTTTGCAACGCAAATGACTGTTTTGTGATGCATTTGATTAGTATTAGTCGCATTTGCTTAATAATGACGCATATGAAATTTATGAACCGCATATGTGAAAAAGCGACGCATGTGAAAAAGAATGACGCATGTGCAAAATAACGACGCATTTGCATTTTATGTAGTATAGTCAGTTTGTACTAGAATAGATGATTGAGGCTGACATGAGGCATGTATAATGTTGTTGCAAGTTGTATTAGACCCAATTTATACACGGGAGTTGAGACCCATGACGTTTCGATTCAGAGATAGCTTGCGGCCGGTCGAGCGATGAACTCTATGGTATTTGGGTTTGTTGCATGTGACCGATATGCCCTAGATTCAGGCAAATCGGGGACTGTTGATAGCGTTATGTGAGCGGTGGCACTCGGAGATATCATCCTTCCACCTACCGACTGGAGAGGCCATAGTGACATTAGAGGATGTGTATAGGATCCTCAGACTACCTATTAGAGGCACATGGGTAGCATATGATACTTAGAGGGGTGCTGCCGAGATGTGTAGGTATTACCCCTATGCTGACATTAGACAGCTAGGCTTTGATGACTATGAGATTAGGTGGCGGGTGTTGGCCCAGCAATATAGACAATTGGACTGTCTATTGGCTACATTGATAGGCGGTATAGTACTGCCTGACTGCTGAGGTCATGGATTTCCTGTGGGATGGGGGGAGATGCTAGTGGGCATGCTCAAGCGGCGAGTTGTATATGCATGGGGTTCTTGTGTACTTGGGATGTTGTACTTCCATTTACATGATATTGCCTACCAAGAGGCACAGTCAATGAGTTGCGATACCACGCTCCTGATGATATTGGCGTGGGAGCATATAGCGATCTTTCAGCCACTATGACAGTTGGCCTACCTCATGGGGCTCCATATGCCTTCCGTTATGTGGGGGCAACCACACAGCATCATATTGGAGACATAGGCTACTTCAGACATGCCATAGACACCATGCAGCAGTTCACATGGAGACCATACCTGGGCTATGAGGTGTGGTCAAATGAGGATGAGCACTTGCCATTATGTAGGGGGCACACCACACAGCATCATATTGGAGACATAGGCTACTTCAGACATGCCATAGACACCATGCAGCAGTTCACATGGAGACCATACCTGGGCTATGAGGTGTGGTCAAATGAGGATGAGCACTTGCCATTTTGTAGACAGGCACAGTACTTGGTTGGGCGGACTGTGTCACATGTACATATTATAGAGCGTCAGTTGCCAGATCAGGTTCTCAGGTAGTTTGGAGAGGTACAGGATGTACCTCGAGGGAGAGCAGAGTTTTCCAGATCATCACGAGAGGTCCCGTATGGGGACTAGAGATTCCAGTGGCCACTACAGAGGCAGATATTGATTCATTACAGGCACTTCCATGGGGATGGAGAGATGGACTAGTAGACCCAGGGACCACAGCAACTTATGATCAGTGGTGGGCAGCACACAGGTCGATCCCCTTGACAGATCCAGAGCAGTCAGCGCCGATAGAGCAGTGTGGTACAAGTCCACGAGGCATAGAGGTAGAGGTCGAGGAGGTAGAGGAGGCCATGGTGATGGAGGGGATGATGGTCGAGATGGACGGCATGGAGGTAGGAGAGGGAGACGTGGGCGGAGAGGACAAGGACCACCATTGTCACTGATCCGGGAGGAGGAGCGAGGAGAGGAGGATGTAGCCATGCTAGATGTTGGGGGAGGGGGAGAGGAGGATGTAGCTAGAGGTGGAGAGGAGAAGCAGCCGGTAGAGGCAGTTATCCCAGAGATCCCGGCAGAGGAGGAGGCAGGTGCCGAGGAGGTAGGCAGAGAGGAGGCAGGTGGAGAGGAGGCAGAGGTTGACGCTCTGGGGTTGCTAGGTGCCTACTAGGGGGACGATGATGAGGATGATGATCATGAGAGAGAGATTCGAGATCAGATCCTGGAGGAGCTCGATGAGGAGGAGGATGGGATAGACAGGGCCAGACAGGATGATACAGGGGCAGAGGATCCAAACATGGATACATTGTGAGCCCAGGTTGGATCCTTGGAGGAGCAAATGAGAGTGTTGATGGCTGAGAGGGACGCCTATCGGATAGAGAGGGATAGAGCTTTGATGGACAGAGATCAGGCTATAGCTCGACAATAGGAGACTAAGCAGAGATTCACAGAGCTCAGGGCATTATGTACAGGACCATCAGCAGCGTTCACCAGAGAGCTCATCAGAGCTAGGGAGAGGGAGAGATGCTATCAGGATCTGTATGAGGCAGAGATTCCACCAGAGATACGGGCTCCTAGTTTCTCAGCAGCACACAGTAGCAGGTCCCAGACCAGGAGCCACACTCGGACAGTCAGCACAGAGGGGGTGGATTAGCCACGTAGAGCAGGGCCATATGACAGACCTCCCTCAGCTCAAAGATCATCAGGGTCTCATCACCATTCTCCCACACACTCCCGGCATGATGGCAGTGGCAGCTCAGGGTAGGGGTACCATTTGTCGAGACACTGTATTTTGATCTCATAGCCTACGGGCTTCTATGTATTATTGATACATTATGACATTGTGATGTGACACATTTGAGCGATATATATATGATGTTGGCTGTGATTCTCATGATATGCATTTCTATGTACTAATTATGCAGTATTTATTTATACATGTGATGTTTATATGATATGCCTATGTGATGAATGAGTGTATGTACTTTATGATGTTTATGTAGTTAATGAGATAATGTTGATTCTATGTGATGTATAATTCTATATGATGTTGTGTGGTCCTATATGATTATGAGATGTGATATGATGTTATATGTATGATGCAGATGACATGTGATGTTATACAAATGTAGTGTGATGCAGGTATTTATAGTTGCTTTGTACATGGAATGCTTATGATATGTATCGTTTGATGATGAATGTCTATTATGCCACGATGATCTAGATATGAGATATGTTCATATGCATGTATGTTTCTAACATGTATGTTGATGCAGGATGATATATAATGTTTTGTGTCACAGGACTCCATCATAATGCAAGAAAGAAGAACAGTTAGTGCGGAAAGAAAGATCGAGAAAGAATGAAAGACAGGAGATAGATGTTAGTATTAGAAATCTTTGATATTTCACTGTATCACAAAAGGAATTGCACTTTATCATCATTGGGCAGGACTAATACAAATGGAGAAAAACACCATGATATGACATAGATCAAGGTGTGCAAGGTCATCCACTTGCTAATAACAAATAGTCGCAAACAAGGATTGTCATTAACTCATACAAAGGGAATAAGTTGCCCCAGTCTTTTTGTCGAGACAAACCACAGACAGCAAACAAAAAAAAAGACGGGTCATGAGACGTCATTGCTGCTCTAAATCCTTCATGGGACATCTTTGAGGAAACTAGTAACATGACTCCAAATCAAAGTTAAAAGACAGTCGACAGACAACAGTCAAAGAAAATAGAATTCTGATACATCGTTGCTTCTCTAAATCCTTCATGGGACATCCTTGAGAAAGATAGTAACGTGAATCCCAGTCATCAATTCAAGATAAGTGATAAGATAAATAAGCCATAAAGTCCAAAAGGTAGTAAAATATTTGCCAAAACATGATCTGTTTGTTTGATTTGTTTTGATTGATAGAGCCTAATTTCAGGAGATACACATACCGGATAAGACTGTGAGTCTAGTTTCGATGTTATGACTATCTGTATAAGGCATGACAAAGCCTGGTTTCAGAAAGACATGTATCGTATAATACGTTGAGTCATATGTCGTTGATGTGATAACCTGTGTAAGGCTATGCTTGACCTTGTCGATTATGTAGGAAGGACTCATCCTAAATAAGACATAGGTTGAGTGTTTTGATAATGTCTGTTGCTAAGAAGGACACATCTTGTAGCAGACATTTGTTGATCTATTTTGATTGTTTTGTTTGGCAAGTTGTATGATTTGACTTAGAGACATTGCTGACTTGTTCACCAAATGGATGCATGACTTGATATGACGTGTTGACAATTGACTGCGCGTGACGAAAAACCCTAAAGGACTGACCTAGTGCGGCCTCGGGGGCTCATCGATTGATGGCCTTGCCTACGTTGTACACACAGAGACCTCGTAGTTCGACTTGACTCAACCGACAAGACTAACTACAAATAGAAGATGTGTGTGAAAGTGAATGTGACGAACTCTAATGGATTGACCTAGTGTAGCCTCGGGGGCTCATCGATTGATGGCCTTGCCTACGTTGTGCACGCAGAGACCTCGTAGTTCGACACAACCAATGACCTTGTCATATAGACATATGGATTAAATCATGAATTTATACAGACAAACCTAAACGGACTGACCTAATGCCTCGGGGGCACATTGGCAGATGGCCTTGCCTACGTCCAGTCGCAGAGGCAACGTAGTTTGACAAACGACAAAGACTGACAAGTGCGACTGACTCTAACTCTGTTTTTGGATTTTTGAAATGTTTTAATTTTTTTTTGTCTTTTTCAAGTTTTTCGATGTTTTTGTGTTTTCTCAGGTCATTTTGCGATGTTTTTTATGGATTTTCCATGGTTTTACATCTTCAACACAACCAATGTAAGAACCAATATGACACATGTCAAGTGTTTTCCCCCAGTCGATTATAAGACCGATTGATTATGAATAGGGTAAAATGAGGGATATGAAATGCTCTCGATGTCAATCGTTCCAAGTTATGGGAAAGACTACCACTTATTATGAATGGTATATACAAGCGATGGATACAAAAGATAAGGGATATGTACAAGGATAGGTAGTATGTACAGGGATAAGGATTATGTACAGGGTAATGGATTATGTACAGGGATAAGTAGTATGTACATGATAGTGGACTATGTATAGGGAAGTAGACTATGTGCAGGGGTAAAGACTATGTACAGGAAAGTGGACTATGTACAAGGAAGTAGACTATGTACAGGGAAGTGGACTATGTACAAGGAAGTGGACTATGTACAAGGGTAAAGACTATGTACAGGGAAGTGGACTATGTACAAGGAAGTGGACTATGTACAAGGTAATGGACTATGTATAGGGTAGATTAGAATAATAGTAGACAAAGGAGCAAAGTTGAGTACACATGGTGCCTATTTGCCAGGTTTTCACAATGGTACCTATCCAAAGCGCCATCGAAGTGGTTTTCACCATTGGACGAATGATTTGTCTTTACTATTTTCTAGATTATCTATTTATTTTTTGGTGTTACCAAGACGCCTGTTTGCCAGGTTTTCACCTTGATAACGATTTTTATGATTTTCTAATTTTTTTGTATTTTTGCTAATTAAGACAAAGGCTCCCAGAAGCTATGCGTAGAACTTCTTCAGATGCATACTATTGATTGGTGAGGCCAATGGTTCCCCTTCAGGAGTAGAGAGTTGGTACGCTCTGATCCAAAAGCTTTTGTAACAATATAAGGTCCTAACCAATTAGGTTCAAACTTTCCTGGTTTGTCTCTTTCTGCTTGATTCTTTGGGTTCTCCATTAAAACTAGGTCACCAATGTCAAAGTTTTTGTTCAAGACCTTCCTATTATAGCTACGACGAAGGTGATTCGATATGCTTGGAGATGGTCTAGTGCCTTTGTCTTTGCTCATCTAGGAATTCTAGCTCATGGAGTCTCGACACTCGGTACTCTTCATCATCAATGTGGCCTTTCAGGGGTACCCTTAGGGAAGGAATCTCGACCTCAATAGGCAAAATGGCTTCAGACCCAAAAACAAGTGAATATGGGGTAGCACCAGTGGGAGTACAGATACTTGTGCGATAAGCCCATAAGGCAGGGTTAAGCTGTAAATGCCAGTCATGACCAGCATCATTGACAGTCTTCTTGAGGATTCTAATGATGGTCTTGTTAGATGCCTTGGCTTGGCTGTTACCTTGTGGGTAGTATGGAGTGGAGAAGTGATGTTGGATATGAAATTCATCACATAGGTGGTGGACTTCTTGGTTCTTAAATGGGCGGCCATTATCCGTGATGATGGACTGAGGGACACCATACCAACAGATGATATAGTTTAGGATAAATCTAGAAATCTGTGTGCCGGTAATGTATGTCATAGGAATGGCTTCAATCCACTTCGTAAAGTACTCAGTGGCAGTGATAATGAACTTGTGTCTATTAGATGATGTGGGGTGGATCTTACCTATGAGGTCGAGTCCCCATTGGGCAAAGGGCCATGGTGACGTGATAGGACGGAGCTCCTGTGCTGGGGCATGTATCAAATCTCCATGAACTTGGCATTGGCAACATTTTGCTACAAAGACATATGAGTCTTTTTCCATAGTAGGCCAGTAATAACCCAGTCTCATAATCTTTTTGGCTAAGTTAGGACCGCTAGAATGGGAACCACATATACCCTCATGCACCCCACGTAAGGTTGCTTGTGCTTCAGTGGAATCAAGACATCTCAGTAGGGTATTATCTAAGGCACGTCTATATAGGGTGTCTTCGATGATGGTGTATTTGGCTGACTTGCAGAGGAATGTCCTACGTTGGTTATTTGATAGGCCAGTGGGTATGACTTCGGCATGAAGGTAATCATAGATTTCTTTGTACCATGGGGAATCAAGACCAACAATGTAACACACCATTTCAGAATCTAGGATATCGTAGGCTGGGACCAAAATCTATTCGACCAAGAACTCAAACTTAGGCACATTGTTAGGAATGTCAAGAAGTGATGCAATTGTAGCCATAACATCTACTGCCTTGTTTAAAACATGAGGTACCTGATGAAATTTGACTTTTTCAAAGTACTCTTTAAAGCTATCAGCCATGCGCTTGTATGGAGAAAGCTTCTCATCCTTAGTCTCATAATCATCATTTACCTGTCTTATTACTAGTTGGGAATCGCCATATACCTGTAGGTTCTTGATTTTCCACTTGACTACTATACGTAACCCTGTCACTAGAGCTTCATACTCTGCCATGTTGTTAGTGCATGGAAATGCAATCCTAAATGACTTAGGGATAGAATCACCCTGTGGTGTGATGAACAATATCCCAGCCCCTGAACCATGATTTGTATGTGAGCCATCAAAGTACAGTTTCCATGTTATGTTTGTGTTAAATGTGAATATGAACTCATTAGGAAAGTTTGCAACTAATGGGTGATCTGCCTGTATGGGTGCATCAGCTAACGGATCAGCAATGACCTATCCTTTAATAGCCTTTCTTTCTACATAATGGATATCATACTCACTAAGTATCATAACCCACTTGGTCAGTCGCCCTATTAATGCTGCCTTGTTGAGAAGATATTTAAGAGGGTCTATTTTAGCAATCAGCATTGTTTGATGGTTTAGCATGTAGTGCCTCATCTTTTGGGTAGCAAATACTACTGCAAGACAGGAACATTCAATGTTACTATAGTTGAGCTCATAACCAACCAAAGTCCGACTAATATAATAGACTACCCTTTCATGACCTTCGTCATTTTGTGCAAGCAATGCTCCGAGTGATGAATGGGTTGTTGTAATATAAAGAATCAATGGTCTTCCTTCAACAGGTGGCATTAAGATAGGTGGTGTGAGTAAATACTCTAAAATTAGTTGAAAAGCCTCTCCACACCTAGCTGTCCATACAAAGGGCACTCCTTTCTTAAGAAGATGTTGAAAAGGATGTGTCTTGCCTGCTAATTGCACTATAAATCTTCTGATAGATTGTAACCTTCCCTGTAGTGTCCTTAGTTGACTGAGATTAGTGGGTGGAGGCATATCCATAATTTCTTTCACCTTAGCAAGATCCACTTCAATGCCTCGTCTAGAAATGATAAAACCTAACAGCTTTCCTGACTTGACTCCAAACACACATTTCTTTGGATTAAGTCTCACTTTATACTTTTCCAGCCTCTGAAATATCTTGTCTAAAACCTATAGATGTTCTGCCCTTGTCTTGGATTTTACAATAAGGTCATCGACATAATCCTCCATACAAGTGTGTACTAGATCATGAAAGATAGTAGTCATGGCACATTGATAGGTTGCTCCTGCATTCTTGAGTCCAAAGGGCATAACATTCCAGCAATACATTCCCCAAGGACAAGTAAAAGCCATCTTATGTTGATCTTCAGTTGCAATTCTAATATGGTTATATCCCGAAAATCCATCCATAAGGGACAACATCTCATATCCTGTTGTCATGTCAACTATCATGTCTATGTTAGGCAAAGGGAAGTCATCCTTAGGACAAGCTTTGTTGATATCTCTAAAATCAGTGCAGATGTGGATGCCCCCAGTTGGTTTAGTGACTGGTACAAGATTGGAGATCCAATTGGCATAGTCGATTGATCTTATAAAACCAACGTCTAACAGTTTATTGAGTTCTACCTTGACTAATAAAGCAATATGTGGATGCATTTTTCTCAAATTTTGTTTCACTGGTTTGGCACCTGGTTGTAAGGGAAAATGATGTAGAACAAGTTCAGGATCTAACCCTGGCATGTCCGCATATGACCAAGCAAAATTTATCTGTCTCTGTGTAAAGAAGTCGTGGAACTCTAATTTCTCTTCTGTTGTCAATGACGCTGCCAAATAAACTAGTCGAGGATTCTCTTTTGTGCCTATGTTGACTTCTAAGGTTTCTTCAACGAGCATGGGTGACTTTTCCTGCGCAATGGGGAGAATGTTCAAACCTCCATCCTTAGGTGCCTCAGAGAGGTTTTCACCTTTGGATGCGTACTTTCTTTTTACGTTTTCATTGTCTAAAGGTGCCTTTCAGTTTTCACCTAGAGACTCATCCTTTTTATTTTGTTTATCCTTTTTCTCATTTTTGCGACTGGAGGGTTGAATAGATTCCCCAAAATATGCTTTGTTGTCCAAGTCAATGGTAAAACCATCCTTATGATCCCTGTTAGGTATGCCTTCTTGTAATCCCAGGAACTCAACAATTGCTTCGTCGTTCTCAAAAGTGTCTAAGACGGGTGAGTCTTGTTGATCCCAATCAATGAGTTAGGGATAAACTAAGGGCATGTCACCATCGGAGTTATCAAAATCTAATGGGGTCAAGGTAAAGATTGAATTATTCATGTGGTTACAAATATCTTGTACTAGGTCGGTTTTGCTCTTGGGTTTGGGTCTAGGTGGATGAATAGGTGGGCCTAATGCCAAGGTTTGACTATCGGAAAGAGGTGGCTCAGGTTGCCAAGAGGTAGGATCAAGTGATTCCCAATAGTAGTGTTTAAACCATTCCTCTTTTGTCATTTTCTTTGGTGGATAGGAATTTAAGGGATTGGGTGAGGAACTTAACATCAAGTCAAGTTCTCTAAATAACTTGTCAAGGTCCATGGAAGAAGTAGAGGAGAGCGATTCCCACTCATAATCGTTAGAATCGGGGGAGTCACAATGATATTGGTCCACGGGTTCGTGAGATGTCTTAATATCTTCTGAAGCACGTACTTCCTCAAGTAAGGGTAATGGAGTACTAGGAATGCCAATCTAGATTGGTTGAAACCCTAGCCCTACTCCTTTTGGCCACTTAGAAACAAATATTGGTTCAATTTTTCCATCTTGGTTTAAGCCTAAACCACTTTGTCCATCATATCCTTTGCTTTGCATGATTTTGAAACCCTTTCCATATAGATTTGTAGGAATATGAGCCAGTAAGAGGGGTTGTTGATTATCTTCCTTATACAACCAGGAAGTGATAACTTCTGCATCTATAGCCTCTTTGCTTAATTCACCCCATTTAGTGAAATTTGTTGTGGGGGGAACATGTATAGTGATCATAGACTGTACCCTACCTGTTATAGGTAAACCATATGACTTAGGAGGAACCAAATGGCTAACACAATAAGAAGTCTTCATGTAATACTCTCCACAACCCTTGTCTTGGATCTCAACCCTAGGAGTGGTAGGAAGTGAGGGTGAAACAGATGTTCGAGTGAGTGTGGACGGGTCAACATAAGAAGATGGATTAGATGGTGAGGCCTCTTGGTTCACTGGCACTTGGCGTTGAGGGATCTCCTTTAGATTGGTGCAATACTGGAAAGGATCAGGATCACCATCTATAGTTATTTTGGTGCCATTGTAAGGGAATTTAAGACACTGATGATACGTGGAAGGGACCGCCTTCATGGCATGAATCCATGGTCTACCTAGCAGAAGGTTAGAAGGGAGGGTGAGATCCAAGACTTGGAACTTTGTCTCCATTATCGCAGGACCAATTCTAATAGAAAGTGTTACCACCCCCTTTGATTTTCGTTCTTCATCATCATAAGCTTTAATGACAATACTCTTGGTGGTGTCTACGCATGCTTATGAAATACCTAATGCCTTAATTATTTTTAAAGTGCATAGATTTAACCCTGCTCCTCCGTCTACCAAAACTCATCTAACTTTGGTGTCATCAACAAGGACTTCTAAATGTAAAGGGTCATTGTGGTTCATCTTTTCCGTGGCATAGTCTTGTTCAAAAAATGTGGCATGGTGATTAATTGTCAAGTAGACCACCATTTCCTGGAAACGATTGACATCAAGGTCATTTGGGACCGTGGTGTTCTGTAAAGCCTTATCAAGGATAGATCGATGCTCAGGAGAAATACGCAACAATTCCAAGATTGAAATTTGGGTTGGGGTCCTCCCCAATTGGTCAAGTAGGTTATATTGTAACTTGGAAGGTTGGGGTGTTTGCTGCGATGGAGGGCCCTGGATAGTGAACTTAGTACGACGAGTATTGACTGCACACTCAGGATTAGCATTGATAGTAATGGTATTGATGTTTTCATCAGTGGCGTGAAGGCAATGAATGATTTTGCCACTATCATAATCATGTTTGATACTCACATAGTTGGCTGACATATTGGTCTTAGTACTCGAACTGGGGACAATTCCTTTCCCATGGTCATGTAGTGGGTCTAAAAAGACTTGATGATCAGTGTTCAATGTCTTTTGTTGTTGTCCACTAACTTCAATAATTCTCCTTTCAACAAGATCCTGTATTATATTCTTTAGTTGTCGACAGTTTTGTAGGTTATGTCCCTTAGTCCTATGATAATCACAAAAGGCATTATCATCCCACCAAGTTGGTTTAAACTGTCTTGGATCATATTGTCTTGGTTCCTGCAGCTGTATGAGGTTATGTTGCAATCGTTGTTTGAACACCGACTCAATGGGTTCCCCTAAGGGAGTGAACTCACATTTCTGAAATCTCCTTTGTTGTGGGCGTTGAGTGTTTTGGACCACGTTAGGAGGTTGATTGACAGCATTAAGTGTGTTGTCAAAAGTATGAGGTCCTTGTAATGTGAGGAGGGGTCCTGCGTGTAGTATTTTAGCATCAACCACCCCATCATTGGTGACATTTTTATTGCAAGACCAAAATCTATTTCTATCCATGGGGGTGTTTTGTATGATCGGGTTTCGATTGGATGTTGTTGTCTTGAGTTCCCCCTTTTCAATGAGATCCTTCTCTATTATCACCCCTTTTTCTACTAGTTTCGAAAAGAGGTACAACAATGTACCCTTAAGTTACTCCTGAGTTTTGGATGAAGGTTTTCTTGAAACATTGTAACCTTTTGTTTTTCGGGTATCTCGACAGGACACCTACTAGCAATAGTTCTCCATCTCTGGAAGAAAGCAATGAATGTTTCACCTTCGTCTTGCGTTGTGTGGCACAAAGTTGCTATATTTATCTCGTGGTCAATGTTGAAGGAGAATTGTTCCACAAATTTCTCAACTAGTTCACCCCAAGATCTAATGCCAGAATCTAGACCCGAAAACCATTCTAGTGCAATTCCTACAAGACTTCTTGGAAATAGCCTCATAAGATACGTGGGGTCATAAGCGACATCTATGCATATGGTAGAAAATTCCCTGATATGTTATATTGGATTTCGTTTTCCATTGTACTTAGGAAGATTCAGTATGACATATCCGTGAGGGAAAGGTGTCATGTACAATGATCTATCAAAGGGGAATGGGCATATGTCCTTTGTTGAAAATGATTTCTTAGTTGACACCGACATGTTATCCATTTGTGTTTGTAATGCCTGCATTTGTGTTTGTAAGACGTAAACTTGGGTCAAAGATGTGCTAGGAGGATTATGCGGATCCGTGTATGTGTTCTGAAATCCAAAGTCTCGTGATGGGTTTTGATTAAACGTTGGCATCTGAGGTGGATTTGGATTTGGAATGTTGGTCAATGTGTTCTGGTCTGGTATCTACATAAACTGGTGTTGACCTGGGTTCTGTGTAAATGGATTCCGAGCACCACTCTGTGAAAAGGGGTTCTGATTCAGAATCGATGTGAATTGGTTTTGACTTGGAATTTGTGTGGACGGATTCTGACTACTAATCTGTGAAAAGGGATTCTGATTCGGAATCACTGTGAATTGGTTTTGACTTGGAATCTGTGTGGACGAATTCTGACTACCAATCTGTGAAAAAGGATTTTTATTCGGAATTGATGTAAGTGGATTTTAACTGCTAGTCTGGAAGAGTGGATGTTGATTTCCATATTGGAAGGAGGGAATGCCCCCTGTTTGTGTAATCCTTGGTATAGTACTAGTGATTTGAGCATTAGGTATGGCCATCGACTGTGGTAAGGTACCCATGATACTAGCAGTAGGTGCAGTTGTTGATTGTGCACTTGTGACACCGACATAAGATGTATGGGCTGAGGTTTTAGGTCTTTTACTCCCGATAAGAGGACTGGAGGGAATGGATGATGATGCCCCTACAGTGAAATTAAATCCTGATGTCATGCCAGACATACCAAATGGGGAAGTATGGACTGTTGTACTCTATATAGATGTGCTAGATGGCATAGTTGTGCTTACCTGAGGTATACTAGTACTAGCAGTCGTTGTGTTTGTACCTTGTGTAGGTTGATTTTGTAAGGTGCTAATGTCAAATCCTGGAGGTAAGGTAGCGCATTCAGCTAGCAGTTTGGCTAAGTATCATTGTCGATCATTTGCTAGGTACTCATCTACGAAAGAGGCAAATTCAGGGTCTTGTGCGGCAACCTCTATGTCTTCTGTTGCAATATGTCCTTGAGTGTTTCTAGTGGTGAATTTGTCTAATAGGGTCTTATGAGGTCTTGAAGAAAATGGATTGATGAACTCATTTGGGTTTGACATGTTTTCTCTCTCTCTTCTCTTAGACCTAGTTTCAACCATGTAAGACAAGCTCAAAATGCGGGAAATGCAAGACTATATCTATGAACAGTATGACCCTAATCTATGTTTTTGGGATTTTCTTATGCAAAATAAGGGATGTCCTAGGATGACACTAGTCTAGACTCTAAAGATGAAAAAGTCTAAGCAAGACCCTAAAGTGATCAATTCTATAAACCCAAGATGAAGGGACCAACTGCCTAAAGTCAAACCAAGGTGTCAATTTAGTTAAGTTAAGGAACCAATGTAGGACGAGGATCAAAGACAAGTTGAGTTTCCTAACTAGACTGATGAGCTAGGAGGACTCTCTGTAGGACAAAGTATAAGATGATAAGACTAGGTTCAATGACAAATTTTGTTGACACTATGACTTTTCTAGAGTATAGATGGTGGACTACTCCTAAAGTTTGTAAAAGTGACCTTTCTAGAAGTCTAATGCAAGGTGATATGTACCCTAAGATGAAGCTAAACTCTAACTAAAGACAACTATGGTAATAAATAAATGATCCTAAAGGATGCAAAATTGAGCAAATCATTTCAAATTTCTATTTCAAAGACTATTTGTGTGAAGACAACTGAAACTGGTGCAAACGTGTTGACTGGATAGTGACTATGAATTTTGGTTTTCTAATAATCAGACAGATGCGTCTCAGGATTTAACAAATGCAGTCCAAAATTAACAATTGCGGTCTAACTGACAGATGCGACTCAAAATTTACCATATGCGACTCTAACTAATAGATGTAACTCAGAATATAACGCATGCGGTTTTTCCAAAGCAAATGCGAGCCAAACTGATAGATGTGACCCTAATCTTGACAGATGCGACTGATAATGACAGATGTGACTCGAAAATTAACAGATGTGACTCGAAATTACAATTGCGACTCAAAAATTAACAAATGTGACTCGAAAAATCAATTGCGACCTTCTGGTGAAAAGTTGTGACTCTGTAAATTTTCAATGACATGAAATTTAAACTGACTCTATTTTCTGTGACTAAATTCTAACAATCAAAGACAATCGTAAGACAAAGTGTTTTCAGTTTCGATTTTGGAATCAAAGAACATTTAAATTGGTAACAGACAAGCACATCCTAATAGGCCAAAGGCCTAGGGTTTGTATACTTTGGTATAGCCCACCAAAATACCCCGGATTGGTGATGAACACCTTTCCTTCTCGAGAGTAGATAGCTTACAAATTTGGTGGCATTGGCTCCCCTCCATGGCTCATTAACGTCTTTCGAGCACACCAATTTCAAATTCTTTGGGCAATGACCTCCCAAGAACTGCTATCTCTACTCAAGGGGATCAGTAGTGAGTAATCTTTGGGCATGATATTGTACCCTGCACTATACCAAGCAATGGCCACAAATAGGTTGGTCTCTAAAACAAAAAGGTATTTA
This sequence comes from Sequoia sempervirens, assembly GCA_007258455.2. NCBI lineage: Eukaryota > Viridiplantae > Streptophyta > Pinopsida > Cupressales > Cupressaceae > Sequoia > Sequoia sempervirens. The sequence goes on from VDFB02075321.1 coordinate 35,413,491, forward strand.
GTACGTGCATTCCGTTCGTGGGGTGTGATTCATATGGCACGAGTCCCCTTTCGGATCCATCTCGTCGAAACCACACTCGTGATTCTTGGGGTTTCCCTAAGAACCCACTTTTATATACCGACTGGAAGTCCCTCGGGTTCAGGGTGCTACCGGTCTGAGTCGTCCTGGGGTGAGTACTTTTTCCCACCAGAACAGGCCCAAGTTCTAGGGTTGGTAACTATTTCTCTTACACCCATGATTGCACGGGTGCGCAAGGGGAGAGGATACTTTGATGTACCAAGTCGTAAGGGTGACCAAACTTGTGCTTTCGCACCAAACACAGTAGACACTTGTTAATTTTAAACCAAATGAAATATTTTCTACGCTACCAAACAATCTGTTTCAAAATTTAACTAAGGTCTTTGACAAGCATCCTGCAGAAAAATTCGTTAGTAGTTTGCAATATTGCCTTCATCAATCGTCCTGCAAAAGCTTGTTAACTCGAAAATGCCACATGCTGAAAATAAGATATTAGTAACACCCAAATCAATTGAAGATTTCAAATTTTCTAAAAATAGAAATAAAGTTTTACCAGTCAATTGCGTTGTTGTATTACCAGTCAGATGTGTTGTTTCTTCTTCAATTGCGGCTTAGGAATTCAATTGTGGTTCGGGAAAATACAGATGCGTAGTTTCCTCTGTCATATGCGGTGCAGGAAGTCAATTGCAGTTTAGGAAAATTTAGATGCGTCGTTCCATATGAAAAACCTGCAAAAACCAAAAATAAAAGATCTACGGATTCACGAAGATGGTGTCTTCACGTCGGGTTCACCAAATGTAACACCATAGAAAATTTGCATAATAGACAACAAGGAAGATTAGAAGCAAACATGCATGCAATATTAAATCTAGAATGCAAATCTAAATGTTAAGCAACAAAGAACATAGGAAAGTCAGAAACGTAAACAAAACTAGAACAATCTCACCAATTTCGAACGTATTTCCATGATTCATCTCGATTTCTCTTCTCCATTTTGCTTGTGTAGTATAATTTCCCTCAGATTTTTTGTAATTCGTGCAAGTATAGCCTAAGATAATGATTAGCAAAATATCAAAGATTCAAGACAAAGTGCTCTTAAAAGTCATAAGAATTTGCGAGAGAGATTTTGAGAGAAATTGGAATGAAGAATGACAAATCAATTTATAGAAAACTGATTATTCGAACGACAAGCCAAGATTGAAAGATCAATGGACGGTTGAGATTGACAGATTAAACATGCATTTTGATAACTGTCAGTAGTGACATGAGTGATACAAATTAGAAATAGAATTAAAGATTAAATAAATGATTTAATCTTCAGTTCGGCATTCGAAAACAGAAGAAATATCTTTGCATGACAAAGATAAAGATTGATTAAAGCAACTCTTGTTCGAATGCACACACAAGATTTAATTAATTAAATAAGAATATTTAATTAATCTGCATGTACACACAAATGAGTTAGAACTGGACGATTGAATAATTTGACGAAGAGATTACTCGAGAACACCACTCAGACATTAAATCAAGAGTTAACTGAGCGATTTGAAATAGATGTCGAGTCAAGTAAAAGTGAATACTTATATAACTCACATAATTATCTAAAATATAGAGGAATGTGTTAAAATAGAATTAATGAATTAAATAATTCATTTAATTCAAGATTCGATATTGGAGAATAATTAAATAAATAATATTTATTTAATTAAATGATGAAGGGATTTTAAATGAATAATTAAATAAATAATGAATTTATTTAATTATAGTTGAAATATGATAAAGAGTAAATTAAATAAGAATTTATTTAATTTGACAAGACGAATAAGGTTAATTAGTAAAATAATTAAATAAAAAGCATTTATTTAATTAATAAGATAGAGTAAAGAAAAGTGTGAATTAATTAAATAAATAAGATTATTTAATTAATAGAAGAAATAAAAGAAGATGAATTAATTAAATAATTAAGATTATTTAATCATGACCATGAAAAATACTAAATATGAAGAATATGGAAGTCGCAGGCCTAAACCAGATTTCGGTGTCTACACACTCTCCATGAACTTAGTAATCTCATTTTCTTCCAATGCAAGCAATACTCTAAACTTCCAAGAGGTGAAGTTGGAAGCTCCTTCAAGTCTATCTTCAATCTTGAGCCCACTCACCATTTTCAACGATAAGATAGACACAAGAAGATGAAAACAAGAATGGAAGATGATGTTGCTTATATAAATTTGATCACGATCTTTCTTAAACCTAGTCTGATACCATGTTAGTTTTAGGATCATAATTAAATAAGGAGAAATAAAAACAATTTCACATAGATTGACACAACAATATAGCTTGGGAAAACCCTCCAACTTGAGGGGAAAACCTAGCAACAAAATATCTCTTATATATTGAAACGATGGCAACAATTCTCTTTACAATGAGGCAAATCAAAAGGACAATAAAGAACACCACACTTGATGCACACACAAATGCAAATAACACTCCTTGAAAGACATGAAATGCTATAGGTGAAAATTTGCACTTGCAGATGGGAATGGATGAATTTTACTTGATGATTTGATGGAATGAAATGATCTCATATATATACAATGTGAAGGAGAGGTCACACCTTTTCATGAACAAGGTCAAACACAAATGAAATGAATTTACAAATGAACAATGTGAATTACAAGGAGAGTCGGCCCAAATGAAATATAATATGTTGTGAAGTGAAGCATCTCTTCACTTTAATAAATGCAATAAATAAATAGTCATTAGGGTATATGAAATTTATTGTTCAACAAGCAAGGAGGAAGTATGTAGCCCAAAGCTACAACATCAACATCTCCCTCTCTCTCTACATATCACTCCCTCTCTCCCTATTGACTCCTCCCTCCCCCTCTCTCTTTGTTTCTCTCTATCTCATCTCTCTCTCCCCATCCCTACCTCTCTACTTGTCTATATCTCCCCTCTCCCTCTCTATACCTACCTCCCTCCATCACTCCCTACCACTCTCTCTTTCTAATTTTCTCTATCTCATCTCTCTCTCCCTCACTACCTCTCCCTCCCTCCTTTCCTTTCTCTACCTACCTCTCCCTCCCTCCCTCTCTAGCTACCTCTCCCCGTCTGTCTCTCACCCTCCATTCTCTCTCTCTCCCCTCTTTCTCTCACTCTCTCCTTCCCTCTCTACTTATCTCCAACTCACCATTCTCTCTATCTCTCTACTTCTCTATCTCACATATCCCTCCCTCCCTCCCTCTCACTCTCCTTCCCTCTCTACTTCTCTCTATCTCACCACTCTATCTACCTCTCTCCCTCCCTCCTCTCTTCATATTTGTTTCTATCTATTTTCTCTAATTTTTATTTCACCTCTCTCCTCCCCTTCATCCTTCCCCCTTTACTTCTCTCTCTATAATCTCTCTCTCTCACCTATCCCTCTCTACCTCTCCCTCCCTCCCTCCTCCCTCTCTCCTTCTCATTCTATCTTCCCTCTTTACTCCTCTTTATCTCACCACTCTCTCTCCATCTCTCTCTCCCTCCTCTACTTCTCTTCATCTCACTTATACCTCTATATATCTATCTAGTTATTTGTCTCTCTCTCCCTCCCTACCTCTCCTTCCCCCTCCCTCCTTCCCTCTCTAATTATCTGTATCTCTCCTCTCCCCCCTCTCTCCCACCTTCCCTCTCTTGACCTCTCTCCATATCTACTTCTCTTTACTTCCACTATCCATCCCCCCTCTCTCTCTTCACATAAGAAGATTTATGTAGAGAGAGAATTAGTGTGAGAGACATAGAGAGGTTTGGAAGGAGGAAGATGTAGTTGGAGAGGGAGAGGGGAGATAGAAAATATATATGGAAAGAGGGAGGGAGATAGGGAGAGAGAGAGAGAGAGAGAGAGAGATGAAAGGAGAGGTAGGTAAAGAGAGGTGAGATAGAGAGAAGTAGAGAGAGAGGGGGGCAAAGGGAGGTAGAGGTAGAGAGGGATAAGTGAGAGTGAAAGTGTGGGAGAGAGAGGTGATATAGATAGAAGTAAAGAGGGAAGGAGAGAGAGGAAGAGAAAGAAGAGGAGAGGGAGGGAGAGGTACAAAAGAATAGGTAAGATAGAGAGAAGAGGGAATGTGGGAGGGAGGGAGGGAGAGAGAGAGAGGTCTAGAGCATAAGGGATATACAAAGAGGGATAAAAAGAGAAAGATGGTGGAGCTTGCTAATTACTAAAATTTGACTTGATGATATTTTAATTTTGAATGTCTAAAAAGTTATAAGATCTTCCAAAACTTATAATTTGCATTATAACTCCTAGAAATTTGAAACCATTATCAAACACCTCAAAACTATATACATGAAATATAACTTAAAGTATAAGAAACTAAATGTCCATATATACATGTTTATTTCATGTATATAGTTTCACCAAAAGATAACGAGAAAGAGAAATAGAAACATAAACAAGAGATTTTTTTGAAATAAAACAATATTGTGAGTGTGTTATAGCACACTCGTATTATGTGAATGTGATCCCATAATGTGAGAATGTTATGGCTTGGTAATGACCAAGTGTATGTTCGGTCACTACCAACCCATAATGCAAGCACATTTCATTTTAATGCACTCACTTTTTTTTATAGGACCAAAAACCTATCTTGGTGCACATGGCATATTGAATTATGATTTTTTGTCATTTTGGGCACCATGAGGTAGGTATCTAATAGGTTGAAATGAGGAAGAAACCAATTGCCTCTTAAACTCTATGAGCTCATGAAGGAACTTTCCTATTAAGTTCCTAATTTCTTCCATCTTGCTAGGGTCGGAAGAGTTAGTGAGGGGAGGAGGGTAGGCAGAAAAATTGTAGTTGGTTGCATTGATTGGGTTGAGACTCCTTTTTGAGGAAGAAATTATATTTGTTGGTATAAGAATTAATCTTCTAGATTGTGTGAGATTCATTTTAACTTGAATAAAAAGGTCATAATACCAGGAAGAGACTTACCATCTAAAACTTGAATCATGACAACAATTTATGATTTTGAAGATTTAAAAGAATAAAGGGAAAACTTAGATTTGGACGAACAATAGTAGGGATCCTCTTTCATGTCTTTTTGAACCTCGAGTTGAAATCATGGATATCTCTATGAGAACTCTCTTATGCATGATGATGTATTGAACAATGAAATACTCTCTATCCTCTCATTGAATTGATTGAACAACATAAATCCCAACTAATCCTAGCTTGCAATAGAGTTAGGGGCCAATATTTTGAACCAATTAAGTGCTTTTCCCTTGAGAGATAAAACTAATAGCCGAAAAGAAACATATTAAGTTGTGACATTATGAATGGTGCATAAATTTGCAACATGTTGGATTTTATCAACAAGAGAAATAGAGCATCCCCATAAAAATAAGCAATGATTTATAAAACTAATTTTGGGATGGGATTTCATTGCTATTTTTATAAAGGACCATCTAAAAAGGGATATTTATCCTAGGATTTTTCATTTCATTTTAAAGAATATTGATATGAGCATAATGTTGTGGGTTGGACATAGTCTAACTAAATGGGGTAACAATATTTTATGGCTAGTGGAGAGTTTGGATGAATGATTCATGTTAAGAATCCATTTTTGTGATTATCCACCATAATCACAAATATAGAATGCTTAGGAAACAAGAATACAAACTGTTTAATAGAAAAAGTAGGGTTTACCACAATAAGATGATAAACAACTGATGCTTTCTCTTATTAAAACATTCAATTATGTGTAATTATGAGGGTCAAAAAATGAAAATAACAATTAGAAACTAATCCTAACTATTATAGCAACTACGAGGGAAGGTTTTAGAGCATAAAAATTTATGTACCTTCGCAAAAACTTGCTATTTTTAGGCCATAGAGGACTCATTCGCCTTTAGTGGTGAATGGGTTCCCATGAGGGTTTCAGAAAATGACTTTTGGGTTTGATTCCTCTCAGCCTACATTCCTAGATCCCAGGTTTTCACTGTTTCAATAGCTACTTAGGACTCATTCACCTTTAGTGGTGAATGGGTCCTTTTAGGGTTTCAAAAAACTAACTTTTGGGTTTTGCTCCTTGATGTCCGCACTTGCAGATCCCCAGTTATCAACTCCTGAAAGTCTAAAGTAAATTATGTAGCCTACTTTCTTTGTTCTTGCACTATAAATGACAATCTTGCAACTTGACAACTTTTGCAATTTTTCTCCAAATCTTTCTCTTCAACCTAAAACCTGCAATCACACATGCAAGAGGAGAAAAATGTTGTTTGTTAGGGGATAAGGGTTTGCCTTGATCAAACCCCTTTTAGGTAATTAAACCATTTGACGAAATAATGAAACTAAAGCATGAAACATGAAATATGTAATTGATGATACCTTGGATGTTGTCTTGGAGTACAAATCTGCAAACTAACATGACGTGGCCATGGAGAATGTAGATCTTGATCTCAAATAGATGTGAAACAATGCTTACAAGAAGGATCTTCAATGCTACATCAACAATCTTGTCTCAACAAAGTGCATGAATGCATAAAACCCTTGACATGATGAAATTATCTTGAATTGCTACAATAAACTCTTCTAATATACCTTGAAATTCCTTGTAAATGCTCTTGAAATGCTCTTGTAGACTCAAATTTTCTATAAGGATTCTCTCTCAAAGTTGCTAGGTGAAATAATGTGAATTAACCCCTTTTATACTATATTGAAAGACTAACCCCTAAATTCAAATAATTTAAGCTGACCTCAGATTTGCGTATTAAAATTATAAGGATCCTACCATAATTAAATTAAAAAAGAGGGGTCCTATTAAGGGAGGACCCACTCACCACCTTGGGAAAATGGGTCCTGGCTCAATTTTCCAGGACCTAACCCTGGGGGATTGAAAGAGGGTTAAAAACCCATTTTGTATTAGCTGAGAATGGGGGACCCTATTAAGGGAGGACCCATTTGCCATTAAGGGTGAATGGGTCTTGGCTCAACTTACCAAGACCAAAATTTTCCCAATGAAATATTTTGTTAATTAAATTATGATTGTTGGGATAGATCTTCAGGAGGTGTCAAAATTAAAGCCTAAATTTGAATCAAAAGGGGGTTAATAACTCCAATTAACCACAATTAATTAATACCACCTAGATTTAAGTGTGAAAGTGCTTTAAAACACTTGACAACAATTAAACAAGGTACACATTATGTACATTTTATTCAGAAAGAGGCCCATTAGGATTAATTAAGAAAATACATCCTAGAAAAGTGTGAAAGTGTGTTACAACACCTTTACAAAGGATCAGTTAAGGCATGTTTTAGTTAAATAGAGGTCCTAGAATAGTGTTAATGTGTACAAAACATCACAACACCACTCCAAGACATCATTCATTCAGTTTTAATGTCAATTATCCATACAAGCAAGGTATAAAAGGCTTACTTTTTATGTTACCACACAAACCAAAGGTTTGAACTCATGTCCCATTGGGTGTGTGAAGAGTTGTGTTGATTTTGAGATTCACCCTCACTTTAAATTTGTGCTCATGTGGATGTAATATCCACCCCTTGACCACTACATTTTTTAAATTCACAAGCACCTACTAAATAAACCACCACTATGGTGATGACTTCATGCCACCACTCAAAAGCTTACACTAGAAAGTGTTAATATCCTAATATTATTATCATCCCTAGGCCCAAACCTAAACTCAAGGGTTCATTCATGATGACCTTACCTATGTATCCCCTTTGGAAAATCAAAGTCTTCATAGTTCACAAACCAATGTTAAAGGGATTTCATTATCTCCTCTTGTGTGATATATTTGATCTTGTTGGTTGTTTTTAATGAACCAAACTTAATTTTTCCATTATCTATGAATTTTCCAAATTCAATGGTCAATAACATTTAGGATTGGCTATGGAGAGGAGTGGGAAGAGGAGAGGAGGGGAAATTTGAATTCTGGAGATGATTCAGATGGAGAAGGAGAGGATGCAAAGGACGCAGATGGATCACTACTGGGAGGCAGTGGCGATGGAGGAGGAGTGGATGCAGATGATGCAGATGGATCTTTTCTAGGAGGGGTTGGCAACTTGTGGCTTGACTTGTTGTTGTTGCACTGTTGGATTGCGACAACTTTGTGTTGTTTGCTTCCTTCTTCCAATTTGGTGGTGGTGGTGCAGAGCAAGCTGTTGTTGTTCAGTTGGGTGGTAATAGTTTTTCTTCTTTGTCAGGACAAGATGGAGGATATTGTTGCTCCTCTGGTTTTTGTTTGCTTTTTGGCTTTCCCTTTGCATTTCTTCTTGAGGGTTTTGGTTGTGGACTTTATAGGGTGCATTTATTTTTCCTTATAGTTGGGGATTGTGTGCTTTGGGTTTTCTAAGGAGGTTTGGTTGGAGGATGGGCTTATTCCTAGTCCTATTGGGCGTAATGGGATGGATTGGGTGCTCTTTTTGATGGATTACTCTCTTTCTAGTTTCTTCTTGGCTCCCTCAACCCCTCTCTGCTATTTGCTTGGTGGCACCTTTTTAGCAACTCTTGTTGTTGGGTTGTGATGGCTTTGTGTTGTTTGCTTCCTTCTTCTAGTCGAGTGGTGGTCATGTAGAACAAGTTGTTGTTGTCCAGTTGGGAGGTGATAGATTTGCTTCTTCATCAAAATGGGTTGGAGGTTGTTGCTGCTCCTTTGGTTTATGTCTGCTTTTTGGCCTACCCTTTTCATTTCTTCTTGAGGGTTTTGGCTATGGCCTTTGTAGGGAGTGCTTGTTTTTCCTTATAGTTGGTGAGTGTGTGCTTTGGGTTTTCTAAGAAGGTTTGGTTGGAGGATGGGCTTATTTCTAGCTCTATTGGGTATAATGGGATGGCTTGGGTGCTCTTTTTGTTGGAATGCTCTCTTTCTAGGTTCTTCTTGGATTCCCTCAGCCCCTCTCTACTGGTTATTTGGTGGTGCCTTTTTAGCTGCTCTTGCCCTGGGTGTTTCATGGTTGCTACTACTTTCCCTCTTGTGGTCTGGTGGTGCTTCCCATTGGTTGGAACTATGGATTTTTGGCCTATCTTTGGCTCTGACCGACATGTTGGGGTTTCTTGGGTGTTTAATGGTTTGGTTCTCACAGATTCTTTCTTGTATGGGTTCTCCCCTTTTTCCTTTTGGGTCGTGGTCGCTTCTTCTCTTAGATGACCCCTTGGATTTTTTTTTCCTAGGGTTTTTTCTCATCTTTTGGGATGAGCTATCTCTGCGCCATCATGTTGTGGGAACTCTTAAGATCCTTTTGGAGTTGATGGTTGTGTTTATTTCCCCTATTTTTAGTGGGGTACTTTTGAATGGGCTGAGTGTCACTCTTATTTTGCTGCCCCAATTATTTTCTTTAGTTAGGGTTGTTTCTAGCATGCCCTCTTTAGATGGGTTCTTTGCTCACATTCTTATTGAGGTGGTGATGGAGCTACATATTTTAGAATTGAGATTGCTACTAAATTTTTGCTTGGATATGGTGTGTGCTTTGGGTTCTTTGTTGTTGGTGATTTATTGGATGAAGGATTTTTTTGTATTGGACTCTATTCAAATTAGTTGTGGCTTTCTTCTCTTAGCTAGGTGGTCCTCACATTTTAATCCTAGACCCCAGATACTCTTGGAGTTGGAGTTTGTCTCTACTACCTATGTGCTGAAGCAGAGTGGTTTGTTTGAGTTTTTGCTGTTGGAGTTGTCTATGGATGATTTGGGTTCTCTAGCTTCTCCCTTTTTTGTTGCAGGCTGGGTGGTTTTCTAAGTTTCTCTTTTTGTCCCAGCGGGCTGAGTCCCCTTAGGCTCAATAGTTTTCTTTTTTAGGAATACTATTTTTAGGTGATGGCTTCTTACTAGGTTTTTCCTAATGGTGGTATGGCTACTTGTGTTGTTACTCTATTGATCTTCTTCCTGGATCCTTTGGAGGTGGATTTTGCTCCTATGGAGGTGGAGTTGGGAGGTGTTTGTCTCTGGTTTCCTTAATTACTGATCCTACTGAGGTGGACGCTTCTCCTATGGAGGTGGAGTTTAAGGGTGTTGGAGTCTTCTTGTAGCAATGGACGTGGTGGGCATATCATCCTCTCTGATTGAGGGGAGCTCCTTCCTGTTGAGGTGGTTTTAGAGTTGGCTTCCTAGTTTGAGTAGTGGATTTGTGCCCAATGGTTTGTTGTGCTCTATTTTCTCAAGTTTTTTATTAGGGGCCTAATGGTGTCTTGCACCATTATGTAGATTATATTTCTTGGCTCTTTGTTGTCTTCCATGAGTGGCTGGTTTGTTGATGCCTAGAAGATGTAGGCAGGTTCGATTTGTATCTAATTGGGTAAACTAGGTTGTTATAGGTTTTCAGATCCCTGTTTGTTTGTAAGATGCAGTGTGTGTATTCATGTTAATCTTTAGAGGCTTCTATGGGGCTGCTATTGGTTTATGGTTTATTTTAATTGCAACTTTCTTTTCTTTGTAATGGGTTTTGGGCCCCATCAAAACCCATTTTTTACCCCTAATCAAAAAAATTTAGGATTGGACAATGAATAGGTGAAATCCTACTAGGCTTTCACTCTGCACTTTGGGCTCTACAAAACGTGAGAGGGTGATCCCTATAATGTATCTTATGATACTGTTTTTCTGATTATCACATACATTGTAATTCAAAAAGATAATTCTCCTTCAATTTTTTAATAGATAAAATACCCTAAAGATCTGGCTAATCTTCATGGTAATATCTTGTTGATGTTGTAGCTTCAGGTTACATACTTTCGCCTTGCTTGTTGAACAATAAATTTCATAGAGCCTAATGGCTATTTATTTATTGCATTTATTAAAGTGAAGAGGTGCTTCACTTGGCAATGTATTATATTTCATTTGGGATGACTCTCCTTGTAATTCATACTATTCATTTAATTTGTGGCTGACCTTGTTCATGAAGAGGTGTGACCTCTCCTTCACATTGTATATATATGAGATCATTTCATTCCATCAAATCATCAGGTCAAGTTTGTCCATTCCCATCTGCAAGTGCAAATTTTCTCCTACAATAGTTCGTGTCTTTCAAGGAGTGTGATTTACATATATGTGTGCATCAAGTGTGGTGCTATTTATTGGCCTTGTGATTGGCCTCATTGTAAAGAGAATTGTTTCCATCATTTCAATATATAAGAGAGATTTTGTTTCTAGGTTTTTACCCTCAAGTTGGAGGGTTTTTTGAGGGTATATTGTTGTGTCAATCTATGTGAAATTGTTTTTATTTCTTCTTATCTAATTATGATCCTAAAACTAACATGGTATCAGAGCAGGTTTAAGAAATATTGTGATTAGATTTATATAAGCAACATCATCTTCCATTCTTGTTTTCATCTTCATGTGTTTATCTTATCCTTGAAAATGGTGAACAGGCTCAAGATTGAAGGTAGACTTGAAGGTGCTTCCAACTTTACCTCTTGGAAGTTTAGAGTATTGCTTGCATTGGAATAAAATGAGATTGTTGAGTTCATGGAGAGCGAAGTTCCCGAACCTTCCAATGAAAATGAGAAGTGACAATGGAAGAAGAATGGCACTAAGGCGAAGAAGATCTTGGTTGATTCCATGAAGGACCACCTTGTGCCTATTAGCTCCAAGTTGAAGACAACAAGAGAAATGTTTAAGACCTTAGAGGAAATGTATGAGATCAATAATACAAGAGAGCTCTTGCATTGAGGCAACAACTTCATGATGTCAAGATGGCGAAAGGCTTTTTTGTCATCTCCTTCTTCATGAAGATCAATGAGTTGAGAGATCAACTCTCTACCATTGGGCATATGGTTGATGATAAGGATTTGGTTCTATTGGTTTTTAATGGTCTTCCTCAATCTTGGGAGCCATTTAACCAAGGTATCAGTGGAAGATCAAAGCTACCTAAGTTTGATCGCTTAAGGGTAGATTGCATTCAAGAAGAATCAAGATTAGTAGCATGAGGAAATAGGAAAATTTCTACTAATGAAGAGATTCATGTACTTTCCACTCAATATTCTAAGAAGAAAGGAAGATAAGGGAAGAAAATAAAAATCAAGAAGAACAGAGATAAAAGATAAAATAGTGCTCCTACATCTAAGAAGAAGAGGGATCTTTCTCACATATAGTGCTTCAGATGTGAGAAGTTTGGTCACTATGCAAAAGATTGTCCAACTAGACCTAAACAGCATGCTTCAGTTGCAGATGTGGGTGAGATCTCTCCTCAAATGGATTCAAGTGGTTTCCTATTCTATTCTACCCTATCTAGTAATATTGCTATAGATATCAACACTTGGTTGATTAATAGTGGCACCTCTCATCACATTACTAGTTTTAGAGAACATCTTTCAGATTTGGTGGAGAGAGATACAAGTGTTCAAGTCATAATTGGAGATGATGCATGCTATTCCATGAAAGGTGTTGGAGCCTCCTCTCTTCAATAAGATTCTGACATCTTCCTTCAGTTGAGTGATGTTCTATTTGTACCAGGCATCAAGAAGAACCTTGTCTCAATTTCAACCTTCGAGGACAAGGGATATCAAGTTGCATTCTTCGAAGGAAAATTTATTGAATGGACAAAGAAATCTAGCATCAAGTCAGCCCAAGTTATTGGTGTTCATAAAGAAAATATCTACATAGACCTCTCTGAATCATATAGAGAACAAAAACATTCTCTTCTCAGACTACTGCTGCAAAAACTGAGACTTCAACAATTGGCAGAACTAACTGCCTTCAATTCTTTTTGTCTCTTCAACATTCCCTCTCAAATTTGAAATTACCTACCAACATTAATTGGGAGTTCAAAATGAGTTACCATATTTACTTTTGGAGTTGTCAAGAGCTACAGGGATGAAGATCCCAAAAATCGTCATTGAAATTAGGGCTCCTGACAGGTAGGAAAGTATTTGATTAATATTGATGAGGATATTTTGCAGCACATGGAAGGTAAGATTCCAACACGCACTTGTAGAAGATATGCTGATAAGATTTGGAAAGTATTCTTTGAAAGGATAAATGAGACCGCAAGATGTCTACTATTTGTTGAAATGATGCAGGGTTTAAAGTATAGAAACATAATGAAGACTCTTCGGTTGAGAACATCGAATGCATCAAGTGAAAACACTATTATGAAGAATCTAATGGATGCTTAAGAGAGTGTGGGTAAGACCTCATGCTCAAAGGATAGTAATGTCACCCAACGTGTCATTACATTGACTTTGGTAAGCTATCAAACAAAGAGAGATTATCTCATTAAAAAGATGAGTGAACAAATGAGAACTAGTAGAAAAACTTTATCAAAAGTCGTTCAAAGGTGGCAAAGAATTAAGGGCACCGATTCAAGTGAATTATGGGAATTCTCAGGGAGACTACCACAAAAGGATTAAAAATTTGTTGAAGCATTGAGAACACTAGTTGAAGAGTACTGGAAGAATAACACAAGGCCATCTCTGAATCAAAGGGATGTCATAAGAAGGAGAATCGGTAGTCGAAACCGTGAGCCATATCCAAAGCATTTTTTGGATATGACTCAAACCAAATTTTTTCATAAATTTCAAAATTATTATCCTCAAATTAGTATTTGTCAAAAAAAAAAAGAAATTCTTAAACCTTTTTATGTCAAGATAAATCACACACGCACTACTTGTCGTTCTAGACTACATATTAAATTCTCTAACCATTATGATGTTTATCATTCTATATATTTAGATTTGCATACTAACAATGTTTTGTAGGATTGTGGCATAGAAGCCCCACCAAAATCTTTAAGAGAGTTCTTATCAAAAAAATTACGTGAAATAGAGGATGGCCAAGTATTCTACAGGACAACATGCTTGGATGGTTCATACGAGCGTTTCAATGGCTTGCAATGAATGTCAATATGTCAACATATGGAAAGCACATATGAGGTGGGAGAGAAACTAGTAGAGTTCGAGAAGTATAAAATAGTGGCATACATTACAAAAGATGGGTCTCAAGTAAAAAAGTGTGATTTGGTTATTCAAAAGATTCCAGTGTGTCAGTTTATGTCTATATTTATGAATATAGTGTATGAGTATGCAAGGCATATCCATAGAGCCTGATGGGTGGACACACAATTCAAGCTATGCAAGGACACCTTTTTCAGTTGTTAGCATAGTATCAGTGGTTGACTTTGTAGAGAACTACACTCTACAGCCACAGCGAGAGGTGCAGTCACAGTATTACAACTCCACATAGGTTTTGATATTTGTGCTTATAACATTCATTCATACAGCTAATAGTACAGAGGAGTAGAGGAAGGTATTGAGGGAGTATCACTTTTATATTAGTGATCACACACATTCTCCAAAGTTCATGCAAGGTTGCTTCCAGATGTTATATAGTGATTTGGCTCAGAGGGGCACAACATACGGTTGGCATATAATATGGTCGAATAATTGTGTAGCATAGTTCAAGAATGTGCACATGTTCTACTGGTTGTGCAGGATGCATCTCACTACAAGTGTTCAACATATTTGGAACTTTTGTGAGGATGAGTATGGAAAGGGGGAGCATGATGGTGTAGGAGCATGCATGAAAAGAGCATTAGCACAAGAAAAGTTAAAGTATAAAGACAATTCATATAGCGATTTGATGGGTCCAGGTAATGAAGGTACGTCTTTAGTTCATATATTTTTTTGGTTGATGGATGATACTAACATTGCACCATATGAGGATTGTTGTACACTAATAGGATTGAGTGAGCTACACTCTTTCCTTAACTCAAATGCAGGTTCATGGAGTATCAATACATGTAAGATGGCATGCTTTTGTTCATGTACAATTCAAGCCTAGAATGATTGTGTGTCAGGGGAGTGGGTTGGAAAATGGTTGGAAAATTATCTTAGCCCACTTCACACGTATCGCCCTCTAATGACATTGGAACTAACACAGATGGAATCATCAATCGACTTTGACCACGTATCAGATCTAGTTCAACTAGGTAACATATCTACTTGCTTAGTTTTTGAAATTCCATATTGTTATCTTACTTTGTATTGTATTCATAATGTTGACTAATTTCAAGAGATTTGTTACACATATCAATGCAGGGTATGTTTATGCAGTTATTGCAGATGATGACAACGAAGAGGGAACAAACTATTACTTATGTCATTGTGTTGAGGCCAAAAATAAATTGGAAGCCCCAGTTATAAATGGAGAAAACATTGAATACCCTATAGGCTCAGTTGTTGTTACTGGAATGTGGCTTAGAAGGTACCCACATAAGACTATTAAACATTGGTTGTTCCAGGACTTTGACATGCATCATAAGATTCTTCATTACTCAAACCTTGTTGTGGCATCCAATGTTCATTTGACCAAATATGGGGGTAGACCTTTGAACAAGACCTTGTGGAAGGTTTGTGAGTCTAACCATGAGGCAATACTTGACACAATAAAGAGTAGAGAAAACCCGAATGGTTCATTGGATTAATTTGTAAGTATATGCACATTGGTTCTTATTAATTTATGCATGTATGCATGTTAATTTGTTTGATGTCAATGCTATCATCTTCTTTTACTTTGTGTATCTTTAAGTAACCTTCCAAACATTGATTGGTGTCCCTTTGTAAAAAATGCAGATTTATGAGCCATCCAAGAGAATCTCAACCAAAAAAGAAATGCAACATCCTTATTTTGACGATCTTGAAAAATATCAATTATGATTTTAAGCCATTACAAAAGTGTGTGTGAAGCTTGGTGAGGGAATTTCAAGTTATTCATTTGAAGTTAACAATATCATGAGCACCGATGATGTAGACATTATAAGAGCATCTTAAATTTCAAGATATTATATTCATGAGAGGTGTTGTATGAAATAGGTATCTTGGAACTCCCAATGAAGATGCATGACCAGGAGTGACTAAGTTGAGAGATTGCCATGCTTATCTGTAAGTTCCTTCCATCTATTTTCATTTCATTTCCATTTTGGATGCTCTTTCTTTTTCTTCTTTTACTTTCTGTATCTGTAACTAAACTACTAAAAATTGATTAGTCTCTCCTTGCAGAAAATGTTAATTTATGAGTCATCGAAGAGAATCTCAACCAAAAAAGCAATGCAACATTCTTATTTTGATGATCTTGAAAAATCTCAATTTTGATTTGAAGCCATTATAAAAGAGTGTGTGAAGCTTTGTGAGGGAATCTCAAGTTGCTCATTTGAAGCTAACCTCATAATGAGCACCTATGATATAGACATTATAAGAGAATCTCGAATGTATGAGTGACATTGTAATAGATCTATGAGAACAGAGTACCTAAAGCATTTTAATGAGATTTACTTGTAATGAGATTTACTAAAATATTGAAATTTGGTGTAGGGGCACCAAGGTTATTGAGCAAATTGGTTCATGGAAGTCTTAAGTTATTTTTGTGTTTTGAGTTTTGTCAATTGAATAAGGTCATATTAGACCAATTTATGATGTAATAATTCATGTTAGTTACAAAAACAATAGTTAGGAACAATTGGAAAGATGTAGAATCATTTGTAAAAGCTATTTAAAGCCTCTTGAAGGCTTGAACATAATGTAATTTTGCTGATAGAAGAAATTCAAAACTGAAAACAATGTTTTCCTAGTATTTTGTTGAGTTTTCTAAACTTTCTTTCCCTTGTACGGACCCATACAGGTCCTTGCTCTGAAACCTTTTGAATTGTGTGGTAGTGTGAAGTATCTTTAGTTTGCATCATTTTGGAGGTTCTAAGACAAAATATTGAGTGAGTTCTCTTCAGTACTTTGTTGCTCCCCTAATTTAACACCATTTGTTTATTGAGGGTCTTCTAAAATGTGGATTTGACCCATTCCACTTTATGTTTCCACTATTTCTTGTGGAATGGGTCATGAAAAGTGTATTATAATTTTACAGGGGATTTGGAAGGCTAAGAGGTCATTTTGGTCAGTTTTGAGTGATGCCCTAGGGCTGGGCAGAGCAAAATGCATGTGAAAATGGAGGTTTTATGAATGGTTTTAGTGAAATGTTGATGTAATGATAAGTAAATTTGATGTTTTGAGTCACAATTAGTGACTGTCCAAGGGATTGTGTGATTACAAGAATTTTAAAAGGTAATTTGTTTGGAAAACTGGGCTAATTCTAGTAGCCTTTTAGCAGGCCAGTTTGTTAAGTCTACATGATGGCACAAAGAAACTTATGGAGATCTTTTGTGAATCTTATAGTAGGACTATGGTAAGTCTCTAGTGATGATTTGTTGGCCTTCGTATGGCCTTAGCAGCGAGATAACTTCATTTGTTGAATAGTGAAGGCTAGAAGCCTTTTGAGTTTGTTTTGAGAAACTAGGGGTTTTAGTGATCAAAGATTGGGTTCATTGTTTGAGAATTGATTAGATGATGTTGAAAAGAGTTCCTCCACCTTTAATTGCATCAATAATCCCTCTAACATAACAAACCCCAAAACCCTCTGCTTTGGCAAGTTAGGCAAAGGTTTATTGAAAACCCATACTCCAAACCTTCCCACAGCCAACCAAAGCCTGAAACACCTTCAAAAATGTTTGCACAAGCTTAAAATTTCAAGAGATATTGTTGCCCCCAAATATTTCTTCAAACCCTAGCACTAAACCACCATTTTCCACTAAAAAATGCACCATTTGACATCTAGGGCATCACCTAAAAACCCTCTATTTGCCTCCCTTGCACACAAAACTGTGCTAACATGTTTTATAACCCTAACTAAGCCTTTCCATCAAGTTATAGAAGCATACAGTGGGTGGAAGGCTTAATATGACATTTTAATGCACTCAAAACCCTTAAAACAAGGTATATAGACCGACCCTCAGTAATTGGCTTCTAAAATGTAAAAAATAACTTAAAATCCAACCAAACAAAAATTAAAATGGAGTTAAGTCTGCTTCCCACTGAATTCCATCAAAAATAGAGCACAATCACCATGTACAGAACCGTATAGTTCAAGGAAACATCAGATCCTAAAGTGCAAAAGGGTAGCAATCTTTGACAGGGTATTACTCAGAAACTATGGTGCTTACAAAATCTTCGTTTGAACCTACAAGATCACGTTGGGCCCCTTCACAATAATCTTTGTTATTTTTGTTATCTCTAAGTGGTTTTCCCGTTGTGTCCAATTTTCACTTGATGGAAAAAGTATCAAATGTAAGCAGTGCAAAGTTGCAAAGTGGTGCAACTTTCATTCTGCAATTTGTGTGACCAAACAAACTATTCCAACGCATCTGAATAGGTATGTTTATGCTATGCATGGTCCTCTTTCACACCCAAACACATGGAATTGCTCTGAGCTACATTCAACTAAATCGATCCCTTAAGGGTCCAAACTGTAAAATGGATGCAAACTTCAGCATGTTGTTACTCAGATACCCTGATGCTTAGAAACTTCTCATCTAATCCTATGAGATCACGTTGGTCCCCTCTACAATAACCTCTCTCGATTTTTGTTATCTCAGAGTGATTTTCCCGTGGTGTCCAAATTTTACTTGATGGAAAAAAGTGTCAAATGCAACCAGTGCAAAGTTGCAAAGTGGTGCAACCTCCATTCTGCAACTCATGTGACCAAATTAACTATTCCAACACATCTAAATAAGTATGTTTACACTATAAATTCTCCTCTTTCACACCCAAACATGTAGAATCACTCTGAGCTACGTTCAACTAGATCAATCCCTTAAGGGTCCAAAGTGCAAAATGACTACAAACGTTAACATGTTATTACTCAGTTACTGTGACGCTTAGAAACTTCTCATATGATCCTATGAGATTATGTTTGGCCCATCTACAATAAAGTCTCAATTTTGGTTATCTCAGAGAGGTTTTCCCTTAGTGTCTAGTTTTCACTTGATAGAAAAAGTGTCAAATGCAAACAGTGCAAAGTTACAAAGTGGTGCAATTTTCATTCTACAACTCATGTGACCAAACAAACTATTACAACGCCTCTGAATAGGTATTTTTATTCTATGTATGGTCCTCTTTCACACCCAAACACATGGAATCACTATGAGCTATGTTCAACCAAATCAATCCCTTAGAGTCTAAAGTGCAGAATGGCTGCAAACTTTAGCATGTTGTTACTCGGATACCATAACACTTAGAAACTTCTCGTCTGATCCTATGAGATCATGGTGGGCCCCTCTACAACAAAATTTCTCAATTTTTTTTATCTTGGAGTGGTTTTCCCATGGTGTCTAGTTTTCACTTGATGGAAAAAGTGTCAAATGCAAGCAGCGCAAAGTTGCAAAGTGGTGCAACTTTCATTCTACAACTCATGTGACCAAACTATCTATTCCAATGCATCCGAATAGGTATGTTTATGCAAGAATGTTCCTCTTTCACACCCAAACATGCGAAATCAATCTGAGCTACATTCAACCAGATCGATCCCTTAAGGGTCCAAAGTGCAAAATGGCTACAAACTTCAACATGTTGTTACTCAAATACCATGATGCTTAAAAAATTATCATCTAATCCTATGAGATCACATTTGGCCCCTCTACAATAATCACTCTTGGTTTTTGTTATCTCAGAGTGGTTTTCCCGTGGTGTGCAATTTTCACTTGATAGAAAAAGTGTCAAATGCAAGTAGTGCAAAGTTGCAAGGTGATGCAACTTTCGTTTTGTAGCTCGTGTGACCAAACAGATTGTTCCAATGCATCTGAATAGTTATTGTTACGCTATGAATGGTCCTCTTTTTCACCCAAACATGTGGAATCACTTTGAACTACATTCAATAGATCGATCTCTTAGGGGTCCAAAGTGCAAAATGGCTGCAAACTTCAACATATTTTTACTCGGATACTGTGACGCATAGAAAATTCTTATTTAATCCTATAGGATCATGTTGGACCCCTCTACAATAACCTCTCTTAGTTTTTACTATCTCGAAGACATTTTCCTGTGGTGACGAATTTTTACTTGGGGAAAAAGTTGTCGAATGCAAGTAGTTGAAAGTTACAAAGTGGTGCAACTTTAATTTTGCAGCTCGTGTGACCAAACAAACTATTCCAAAACATCTGAATAGGTATTTTTACACTAGGCATGGTCTTCTTTGGCACCTAAACATGTGGAATTGCTCTAAGCTACATTCAACCAGATCGATCCCTTAAGGGTCCAAGGTGCAAAATGGCTGCAAACTTCAGCATGTTGTTACTCGGATACTATGACGCTTAGAAACTTCTCATCTAATCCTATGAGATTGTGTTGAGCACCTCTACAATAACCTCTCTTTATTTTCGCTATCTCGGAGGCATTTTCACATGGTGGTGAATTTTCACTTGGGGAAAAAGTTGTCAAATGCAAGTAGTTGAAAGTTGCAAAGTGGTGCAACTTTCATTTTGCAACTTGTGTGACCAAATAGACTGTTCCAACATGTTTGAATGGGTACGTTTACACTAGGCATGGTCCTCTTTTTCACCCAAACATGCAAAATCGCTCTGAGCTATGTTCAACCGGATCAATCTCTTAAGGGTCCAAAGTGCAAAAGGGAAGCAATCAGTGACTGGCTATTACTCAGAAATCATGATGCTTACAAAGTATTTGTCTAAGCCTATAGGATCGCATTGGGCCTCTCTACAATATCCTCTCTTTTTTTTTGTTATCTTGAAGTAATTTTCCTGTGGTGTCCAGTTTTCACTTGATGGAAAAAGTGTCAAATGTAGGCAATGTAAAGTTGCAAAGTGGTGCAACTTTTATTTTGCAATTCATGTGACCAAAAAAATTGCTCCAACGCATCCTGATAGGTATGTTTATGCTAGGCATAGTCCTCTTTTGCACCCACAAACACATAATTGGTCCGAGCTACGTTCAATCGGCTTGATCCCTTATGATGGCATGCAAAAAAATTGAAAAGAGAAACATACGCACGATGGTTGGTTAGAATCCATTCTTGTAGAATGGTTTTAGCTTTTATTAGAATCCATTCTTGTGGAATTCTATTAATTTTCAAGCAATTTAGAAGTAGATTTATGAAACAGGTCTGAACTTGCTCATACAAGGGTTTGAGTGTAATATGTTGAAATACCTATTGTTCAGACTGTGTCTCGGTGGAATGGGCCTGATGTAAGTAGGATAGGGAGTAGGAATAAGAAAATAGCATTAGTAAAGGCATTGGAAGAGATTACTAACATTGCCCTTGTTGAAAATTCAAAATTGAGGCCTTAAAAGCAAGGCTAGAAGATGTGAAAAGAAGAAATTGCTTGAGAATAAGTTAGAACAGGTTGGAAATAGGGTGAGGTTGTGGAGTTTGATGTGTTTAGAAGGTCTACAAGGACAAGGGAGGTCAAAATTATGTTATGGCATGATGCCCTAGTTGGGAAAAGAAGGGTTTTGAATGAAAAAGAGATGTTTGAGGAAGTAAAAGTGGGTAAAGTCATGGGGCAACATAATTTGGTGGTCAATTAAGTTTGTGTAGGTAGAATGAAGAGTGTTGGAAGAGGTTTTTAGGTTGTATAAGGTTCATGTTTGGGTTTAGGGGTTCAATTTGTTGATTCGACCAAAAAAATTTGGAGGGGGGTTCGGTTCATTTTGGGTTTGTTGGTACAAAAAACATGTAAAAATAAAATATATATATATATATGCAACCTAGAAGCATGAATTAGGATTAGAATATCACATAACATCATATAAACAACAAAACCACCATAAAATTGAATGTCATTTAAAACATGCATGATAAATATTCATTGTTGAAACTTGAATTGTGGTAGCTTGATATATAGAGTCTAAGTAGAGTTATCAATGTTCTTCAAAAATCATAAGAATTTGTTTATTACACTAGCCATTTTGATGTCTTCTTGTAGTCTCAAACATTATTTTGTATCATTGTTACAATGGTCTTGAGAGTGGTAGCTTAATAGAGTTCCACAATACAAAATCTAGTTTACCTGTGCAATGTAATAGTGGCATAGGTAGATTTTTCTTTCAAAGAACCAAAGGGTGACTGCACAATTGAAGTGTATAAACACATATCTTTTTGTATTATCAAGGATACTTTTTGAAACTTCCATGCATTGCTAATCTAAAAGGAAAAGAAATTTTCCTAATTTGCATGCAGCCATGCTTTTGACATTGTCAAAAAGAGAAAAACTTCTTGAATGATGCAAAGGCATGGCCAAACAATTCTAACTCTTCACATGAGAGAAGAGAGGTGTTGGAGAGTACAAAATTCAGTGAGAATAGAAGTGTAATGTGTTTATTTTTGTAGTATTCCTCTGTTTCTCTACAGATGTGTGATAAATTATCAGTTCAATGATGCAGAACAATTTTTGAAAAAAAAAATTATGTCACAATCTACTTTCAATCTAACAAGCAAAAATCTAAGCTCAGCCTCTTAGAATGAAAATGCTTGTTTGCAAAAAAATGAATAATAATGAGGTAGTTAAGGTGTTTGAAGTGATTTAGAGGTCACTTTTAGGGTTCCCTTGGGCGTGTGTCAAAGTCAAACTCCATAAAACATTTAAAAAATGTTCAAAAAAACACTTTTTGGATGCCTAGGCATGTGGGTTCTATCTTGGTTCACCTAGATTCTGTTTGGGTTTTTCCTGGGTTCTCTTGGGTTCTTCCTGGGCAAACTAGACCCAAAAATGAAGGACCCTAGTCGAACCCATAGGCAAACCAAACTAGGACTCGAACCAAGAGTGAACCAAGACCAAAACCAGGGCTAAAATAGAAGAACCCAGTAATAGATATAATGTGTCAAGAAGTTAACTACTTCATCTACTCTGAATAGTATGTTTTGCAAGTGTTGTGAAGATTATGTATCCTTTGCTTAATTGAGTTGTTCCAATCAAAGGATTAAACATATTGGAATCTTTTTATGAATCATTTAATGGAATACCAATTGAAAACATGTTTTTTTTTCTTTTAGATAAAGTTGTTTAGCATTAATCAATTAATTTATTCAAGACAAACCATGAAGGACAACAATGATGAATGCTAGGGCTAACCAATTAATAAGTATACATGTGAATAATTCAAGCATGTACATGTGAATAAGGGAAGCACAAGTAGTCACAAACACATAAGCCTTGAAGTATACACACAAATACATAGTATACACAAATTAATACAAAGTATATGCACGAATACAAGGTATACACATGAAAACGCATAAGTCTTAAAATATACATTAGAACACACATAAGTCACGAAGTATACATATAAGTTGTAAAGTATACATTTGAATACAAGTAACTCATATCTATTGAACCATGAATTTATAATGCAAATATGGATACCATCAATAAAAAAGATTTGTATTAACCAAGTATCCATGTACACGTACACCAATATATGTCGATATAAGTATAAAATATAGGTACAAAATAGCCATATAGGCTTACAAGAATGCCATATAGGCATACAATGTCAAATTTATCCAATACAAAATATGTACAAAACTGCCATGTAGGCATACAACAAAGGGATCTCGAATCAAAAGTCATTTCTCTCAATGCTCCGAAAATAAATTATTTCCCTTTGCTTGTCAATTGGATGGCAATAATTCTGTCATTTGTTTGTGTTGTGCTCGAGGAGTGCTCCTGTTGCTCCTCCTAGTGTTTAGTTCTTGGTGAAGTTTTAACTGTTACAATAAGAAGTAAAGACATTAATATATAGAAATTACATTATAAAAAATCACATTTAAAAAAATAATCACTTACTGCCATCTCATAATCACTCTCCATGAGGGGAATGTTCGCATGCCTATGTTGAGGCATTCTCAAGCCCTATATAAACCATCCAAATAGAAATTAAACTAAGAATCAATAACAGTTTGATTTTTCACTGGAACTAACATCTATAACAATGAATGTAAATTTAAATTTAGTAATTTGCCTCATACCTCCCCTGTAAGAGCCATCGAGGATTCTATAGCAGATGAAACACCAATCTCCATTGCCCTCATCACATTTGGAGGTGTTTCCACTTCCAACATCTAAAAATAAAACAACAAATTATTCAATCACAAAAACTACAATAGCGATCCACGTCATGACTTATAATGTATGAGATAATGAACAAAATTTTGAGTACTTATTAAACTATATATTTCTGACTATCATGCTTACTATTTTCCCTATCCATATCTTGTTTGAAAGCATGTGTTTTTAGGCTTTTACCCATAGCAGCAAGCCGCTGAACCGTTTGGTAAAATGTTTTCATAGACATGTATGATAATTGTGGTGGCATAGAGAAGGCAGTGAACTATTTGAACAAATGCCTCAAAGAAATAGGGTCTCGTGGTTATGGAATGCCATTACAAACAAATGCACATCATGGCATTCCATCACCATAAGACCACATTTCTTTCAGGAATTTTTTGAGACAGTTCATTGCCTTCTCTATGCTATTATTGCTTACTATTATGCTTTGATAGAAATTTTTCCAAGCATCCATAGTTTGTTGGAAAGCACCTATTTTAGGCTTGTTATCAAAGAGATTGCACCCGAATGCTTGAATGACTAAATTCAACAATTTGTTGAAACATGGGAACTATCTTCAAGTTGTTTTTAAAATAATAACTTAGTAACTTGTTG
This sequence comes from Sequoia sempervirens, assembly GCA_007258455.2. Lineage (NCBI taxonomy): Eukaryota > Viridiplantae > Streptophyta > Pinopsida > Cupressales > Cupressaceae > Sequoia > Sequoia sempervirens. Next base: position 35,437,993 of record VDFB02075321.1, read on the forward strand.
GAAAAGGGATAGAAGTATGTAATAAATGCACATAAAACTATAAATTGATGGTGATACACCTAATTGATAAAGACTTGCAACTATGCTTCACAATAAACTTCAGAAAAACTATCCACACAAGTCAATTTGACAGTTTGACCAAAAAAATGATTCTAAGGCTTGAATAAACCACCTTTGAAGGAAAACAAAGTTTTCTCAACAAAGACGAATAAATTATTTTGTTACACAACCCTAGACCTGTGATTTTCACTATTTCAAATGCATGCAAATATAAATGAGACAATAATTTTAAAGGATCTAATATTAAACATAGTAAAACTTCATCAAATCATTCATAAAAACAACATAATGACAAGGCAAACTTTTTATTTCAGCGAAATCGAAGGAATCTTTGCAAAATGACACAAATTGAACCTGTAAACCTACTACTGTATTAATTTCTAAAAACTGAAAACTAAGTTAAATGATATTTCTCTTTGCAAAATGCAAAGGCTGAAAAACAAGAACTAGAGGAAAAAGATTAACTTTTTCCAATATATACAATGAGAGGAAACTCCAAAGTGCATGAAGGTGAAAGAAGCAGTTCACTGAAAGGGAAAACCACCTCGAAAATGTCTTTCATGAGCAAAGGCAAAAATCGTGTGAAAAGAGGACCCACCAATGTCATAACTGAGCCTCAACAGCTCATAACTCCATGTCACAATGTATACAACTGAACTGCAACTCAAACTGGCTCCAGAATGGATGAAGGTGGCACTAAAAATCAATTTCAGTATAAAAATGATAACTCTAAAGTGAGATCCGAGAAAAAATAAATATCTCCAAAAGAAGAGCTCAAACTCATGCAAAAATGAGTGAACTCAGTCAAACTCGCAGTCACAATGTGTACAACTCAAAAGTACCTCGAACTGAACTGGAAATCCATAAGAAGTGGGTCCAAGCATGCAAAATCCACCTTGTTTTAATCAATCTGACCAAGATAATTGTGCATGATGATTAAGCATCAAAATTAGTGTTGGAACTAAACATGAGACTCACTATTTGCTCCACTTGTGCATGAGCAAGTTTTTTTTAGTATTTTCTCCCCTTTACAATAGTTGATTTTTTGAAAAAATATTAAAAAGCAATTAATAAAACTGCCTTTAATAACTTTCAAACACAACTTTACAATATAGAATAAGGGGAAAAAATAATAAAATATATGTCTTGTAAAAAAATAAAAATTCCCCTTATGACTCCCCTCCATGCATATTCATACTTAGCATATTTTGCTAATTTCTCATAACCTTTACATAGCATATATGATATCAAAATATTAACAGAGACCACATCATTGGAAAGGGTTGACCACATAATATCTGGGCACTTTGACTTGAAGTCAAGGCCAACAATAATAATTTGAAATGATTTTGTTTTTTAAAACATAAATAAAAAAGCCACACCATTCGAGTTAGGGAAAGTAAAAGACATTGAACCCTAAATCATTTCACATTATCTTTTGCACTTTGACTTTGATGAGGAGACTGTGCCGCCATGGAGAGAACTTGGGGTTTCAAGCTTGAGATGCCACATTTCATACTATTTCTAAGTGATTTTCCTGAGGGAGTCAGCAGGAAAAATCATGGTAAATGCTTCTTCAACAGAAATCTAGACTTTCTGGTCTAATTTTGAAGCTATTTTCATTTCTTTTGGCCGCAGCCAAGTCTATATTTTGATGCTTTTTGCTCATGTATTTTCTTTGTGTATACTCCTTCATTGCCTCTGGCCACCATGAAAAAGTTTACCTTAAAGCTTGGAACATAGATTTTGCTCTGTTTTTGTTGATTTTCCCACAGTCTGAAGGCAAATAGAGGAGGTAAGCTTCTATTTTTTCTATTTCAAGCTCCCTTAATCTCCTTTGTATGGCATCATCTTGTATTCCGGCCAAAATGGAGTATTTTTGTTACATTTCTGAAGGTGTTCGAGTGTATATTGGCCGCCACTATAAAATTTGATTGAGCTTTTTAGAGATTTTCTGATGAACAATACCCATGACTTGGAAGTATTTCTCTATATTTACTTGGGTTCCATTCACAACAATATGTATACATATTTTTCTTTTTTTTGAATTTTTGATGAAACCCTCATATCTAAAGGCAAATAAGAAGAAAATCTATAATTCTCTCATTGAAGCTCAATGTGGTTATACGTAAAATGCTTTATCGAGGCTGTGGGCTTACCATGCTTGATCTGGGTTTTCTCTTTTATGAGAAAACCAGAGGGTTTCATCTGAAATTTGCATTTTTTTTACATTTTTTGGAAGTTCTCATGTAATTTGATGCTGAAACTCGAACCCTGCACTTATCTTGTATTTGGGTGTGATAGCTTTTTTTGTGCATAAAATCATCTTTGTTCTTTCATAGCGCTCCTCTTCCTTGAATTTTATGACATTGATCACTGTGGTATAGCTGAGAACTTAACTTGTAATTGAAAAGAAAAGAAACTTTCTTTATTTTTGTATTATGGCTACCATGAGGGTTTGATTTGCACTTTGAAAGGAGAAAGGTGGAAGAACTTCGTTGTATCTTATGAATTCTTTCACAACAATAATGAGGGTAAGCCATTAAAGGCTGCGACCTTTCCCTTGCATTTCTGAGTATTTCTGTAGGATATGCCTTTTTATTATCATCCTTGTAGACCTGTTTCATTTCCATGATCTTTGAATCCAAACCCAAGTGAGTTTCTACCTCATGGCTTTAATAGTTGCGAAGATTGGAACCCTAGCCTCATTTCTATGAATAGATCATTCATGGTTATAATATGAATGAAACTTCATACAAAAAATATATTTGAAATGAGGGTTTTCCAGACCTCTGTTCACATGAAAACTCCTAAAAGTGACGACTCCATTGATGTCTTGATTGTATATATAAATCTGTAACTCTTTTTTCATTTTTTTGAAAGTATATCTCTTTCAAAACTCTAAGGAGACTTCTATGATGGCACTATATGCTATGAACCATTCTGAAATTTTGTGCAAGGATAATATATGACTTGGCCTGTAGAAATGATAAACCCTGCTAAAACTTACACAACTGAAATACATTTCTCTTCCAGATAATGATTTTCTAATTTGATCTTTTGATGATGTCTCTTGATGTCATAGTATGATAATGCTCTTATTACAGTCATACATATTGTTCTCTTGATGATGATGAACTATATATGTGCTTTGAAGTTGTAAGAAATAATTTAATTGCTTGAGTGCTCTGTTTTCCCTTCAATATAAAGGGGCTCCATACTTTATGTGAATACAATGTGAATAAAATAAAGCTGAAACAGAGCTAATGCATGTAATTAATTATGCTCCTTCAAAAAATTTCTGATTGTTCCTTTGAATGATGAGTGAAAGGATGATCTACTCAATTTGTTTTCACCATGTTGAATTAGAGACTGCTTTATGAATTTTTATTACAGTAGTCCTATTTGATGACAATCCTACTTGATGATTGTTCTTGATACTTGATGACTCTCATGTATGAATGTTGAATGAGAGGATACTTTCCTGATATGTCGAGCTCGACCCTTGTGGGGGCCTGTTTTGTCCCACATATCTGGTGAAAATAATCATGAATATAATGAACCTATTCTTGCATATTTAAACAAACAAGTTAGTAAAAATAATCGAAGTTGAAAGCTTCCACTGAACTTTGTGTTCCTTGATTATCAACCTTTGTAACTCAATCATCTAGTGAAAGCCTAACTAGATACATATATTACATTCCTATTGGTAGTGTAGACATGAAGTAGGATGTAATTTATCATTTCTCTAACACCATTCTTTTCCAATTTTGCAAGTTCATGGAGCGTGGAATCAAAACTGTTGCAGCTTGGAGACACAACAACTGAAGACATCGAGCAAAAATGATTCATCATCATAGGAAATGATGAATTGCTTCCCTCCTTTGTGTTTACATTATCTTTAGTAGTGTAGTATTTCATCCCACTTGTATTCATTATTTGATTAAGATAATCAAATTTAGCTACTCTCGCAACTTGTGCGGGATTTCTATTTTTTACAAAATGAATAAAACAACACTTATTATGCAAATGTCCAATTTTCTGTTAAAAATACTTGCATAATAAAACTGAAAATCAAATGAAATCTAATCTTTATGATGGATAATGAATATTTTAGTAGCAAAATCTAAATTTTTTTGTACCTTTCAATGATGAATTCAATTCAGCTCTACCTATTTGAGCTTGTAGTGAAAAATAGGTAACAAGGCTTTTAGCCATAGCAGCAAGAAAGTGAGTAGTTTAATAAAATGCTTTGGTACACATGTATGGAAAATGTGGTATCATAGAAAAGGTGGTGAGTTGTTTGAAGAAATTCCTTGAAGAAATGTGATCTCATGCTAATGGAATGGCATTCCATCACCATGAGAACATTTCTTCGAGGCATTTTTTCAAACTACTAACTGCCTTGTCTATGCTATTGCCTACTATTATGCTCAAATGATAGATTTTTTCCAAGCATCCATAGTTTGTTGGAAAACACATTTTTTAAGCATTTAGCCATAGTAGTGAGGCAATGAACTGTTTGATAAAATGCTTTGGTAGACATGTATGGAAAATGTGGAAGCATAGAAAAGGCGATGAGTTGTTTGAAAAAAGTGGTGCAGGTGCACCTTTACAAGAGCATGCCTCCATGAGGTAAATTTAGGATTTTGAGGTTGTATAGGTATTTTCATGATGTAATAAGGCTTAAATAGCCATTTTTGAGTTTGTAATGGTCTTTGGTAGTCATTTTAGGCATAAATTGTAAAATTGTAGAATCTTAACAAAAGTTGTCAATCAATGTTGTAAAAATGCAAAAAGGTGACAAGCAAATGCAATTGGAAGTTGCTCCTAGACTTATTACTTATGCTATGTGAAGTAATTGCATCACTACTTATGTTGACTTTCTAAACAACTATATTGTAGTTGAAAATTTGGCATCTATCAACATCTAGTTATTAGTTATGGAATGTGAAGTAATGCTTTGAGTTTGAATGGTGTGCAATGCAAAGTAATCAACAATATGAATATAAACTACCCAAATCTATTAAATATAATTCATTAGTTAAACTCTTTATTCTATTACTTGCGTGTAGGTTTGAGTAAATCCACTGGCACCGAGAGGTGTTCCCTCGAAACCTCCAATATTAGCCTATTCAACATACAAAATCACATATTAAAATACCATTCATAAAACAATGCTATTAACATGTAATAAATTTATATTTGTTTAGTAGTTACATACCCCACTGATAGGTGTATTGCAGAAATAAGTAGGTGTAGGGTTGGTGTATCCAGTATCAACAATGTGGCCTTGCAAGTTTATTAAAATCATAAAACTAAATTGGTTAATCTTGCATTTCAAAATTGAAATTTAATAAATTAAATTCAATGAACATGCTATCATTTACCTCAATATCAATGCCATACGCGTAATGCAAAATGTCAGCTACCCTCTCCATCTCCATAGCTATAGACGGATCTTGCACAACAATCTCCTGAATGTTAGTGGGCTCATATGAACAAGTCACCCTGCAAGATTGACACACATGGGATCAAATCCCACCTCTCAAAGACTCCCCTGGATGGCACTGTTCAAGAGGGCTCGCATGCTAGATGACACTACATCAAAGTGTTGATGGCCTACAGAGTCTCTACGTCGACACTCTCCTTCGTGATGGAAGGCACGACGATGTGCTCATGAGGTGGACTAGCAAGAGGTCGTCTTGCTTGCCGCATAGGATCTAGTTGTGCACCGAGTCTATCTTGTGCCGACCCCCCACCTCTCCCCTGGAAGTCCCTAATATAAAAATAATTTGGGATTTTGTTCAATATGAACTCAATGTATAGTTTCCTAAGGAAATACTACAAGACTTCACAATTGTTGCATGGTGGGTAATCAAAAACCAAGTACCACCTATCATAAAAAATGTTCCTAATCTGTTGGTGGTGGCACTAATGAATAGGAAACCTCTTCGCATTGAGGGTAAGATTTTGATTTGTGCATGGATCAATGAATAATGAGCACAAATCACCTTTTGTAATTTTTAAATCATTTACACCTTGATATGATAATTTATCCATGTAATAATCCCTAGCCACTTGCATCCTATCTTGCCATCCAATTATTTATTTACTAATTGAATCTACATTTTTTAACATATCTTTCATTGAAGTTTCCAGGGTCATTCTTTCTATGGTTGAACCATTTGGATCACTCAACCTCCTAATCAAATCCTCAATTTGGGCTTTGTTCTCAATTTCACTCATTAAATTTTGTTGAGTGCCATAAAGGTGTTGAGGGATTGGTGGAGGAGGTTGTTGTTGTGCTTGATTTTGTTGTTGAGGATTTTGTTGCTCTGCTTGTTAAGGATTTTGAGGGTTTGTAGGTTGATTTGCATCTCCTACAAATTCAAAAAAATAAATATCAAATACAAACTAAAACTAACAAATTCAAAATAAAAAGCAAACAATCCTTACTTCTCACACTTGTTCATCGACGTGGCAACATCCTCGCATGAAATAGCAACCGTTGATGAAGAAATCCACAAATTTTCTTCTCTTAGAATGCAAGCGCAAAATAATGGGGGTTTTGGCCGTGGGCTGCAAACAAAACACAGTGACAAATCAAAATGAGTTTGTTTTACCTTTTTTTTGTTTTATTAGGTCATAATGCGAGTGCGTTATAACACACCCGCGTTATAGGCTTGTGGTGGTTGAGCCTCAGGCTTGGCAAACGAAGCCATAATGCGAGAGTGTTATAACACGTTCACGTTATAGGCTTGTGGTGGTTGAGCCTCAGGCTTGGCACACCAATCCATAATCTGAGCGTTTTATAACACGTTCGCATTATAGGCTTGTGGTGGTTGAGCCTCAGGCTTGGCACACCAAGCCATAATGCGAGCGCATTATAACACGCTTGCGTAATGAGTTTTCAATTTTTTTAAAAAAAGTGGCCACAAAATTGCTACCCATCTTCATGCACCTGCCTCTTCCTAGACCTAGTGAGGTCGAATTATAATTACTGTAAGGATGAGAGAGCTTCTAATTCAAGTCAAGGTGGTGGACATATGAATACGTTCATTGTAAAATGTATATGTATGTAAATCTTTGGCCAAAGTAATGCATCCATCTTTGCATGAATTAGTCAATCCACAGTCCTCCAGATGGCATAATGTCTCCAGTAGTGTCATACATAGTTAGAGTGAATCTATAGTTGTGTGATTGTAAGGCATTATGAAGGACACAACACCAGATACTTAGATGACAAACCTAATGGTTCCTTATATCTATACCTTCTGTGAAGGGTAGGGTCACTTCTAGGTAGAAAGTTGTGCGGGGGACCACTAGTCTATGGTTGGAGGAAAAGCACTTGGATGATGCTCTCCTTCCCAAGCAGAAGACAAGCCTTATGAAGATAGATGTCAAAAGTTCTAGCTGTAGTATTTTCTTTATATGACTTAATAGTCAGTTATTATGTATAATTTTATATTTGATGCCTTGAGCATAGCTTTGTACATGTATAGTGAATGTTATTCACTAATGAGATATCATTGGATATTATAATATTAAGTTTTGTTATATTCTGGAAAAGAATAACTTGCTTAATTATTGTGATGAAGATAATTCACTTTTGAATAACTTTGTTTTGGTTGATCATGTTGTATCCTAACTCTTAGTTAAGATGATTATTTGTGGTTATTTATGGATAATATGGAATGCCATGTTACATATGATATCAAAGCTACTAGGTTCAATACATGGACCTATGAGCTAACTAATTGATTATTATTTGTATCCAACATTAATAGATGTTAATGCTTGGATGTTCTTATGCCAGAATGGTAAGGATAAGAACAACACCCAGGAAGAAGGTAACAAAAAAAGGATTTTACCTTAAGGCCTAGAGGGAAAGAGCAAGAGCTCAAGAATGAAATTCCTTGAACAATTTGGATGCTTGGTAGGCACATGGTTGGTTGATGATGAAATATTCGCTAATGCTATTAAATGCATCAAGCAGGAGTTAGGAAAGCAGTTAGGATTACTGCTCCTAACTCTGAAAATGAATTAGTAGAACCCTCTACAGCCAAAAAAATGGTTTTGATAAGAAATCCTAAGGATTTTGATGTAAATAAGGAGGTTGTGGATGAGTTCCTATGTGTATGTCCACCTCCTAAAACTGAGGTGATAAACCTCAAGGTTGAAAAAGGAACATGCGAAGGAATCTCAATCTGATAATGACTTGCAATAGCAAGATGTAAATAAAATTTTGTGAAGTTTGAATTAATTATATGTAATCCAATGAAAAATATAATGCATTTGAAAAATTCTAGTAAATCTTTCCTTTCTTGTTAAAGAATACATGAATGAGATTAGATTTATATTATGAATGGATTCAATGTTATGAAAAAATAATCCATGACAATCTAAAAACTTCAGGAAGAAGTAGATTGCAACAAGGTTCAACTATGAACCAGGATGGGAGATAGCCAAGATGAAGGGCAACCTTCAAGGAACTCTGAATCTAAACTTGACCAGATCCTTGCTTTGCTACAAGAGACAAGAGTGAGAGTAGGAACTCTTGAGCAGGAGGTTAGGGGTCAGCAAGGAACTAGGAGGGATGCATAGGATGGGGATGATGATGAGGTAAGTCATAATGACACCACCCAAAGTGAGCAGAGAGAGAATAACTCTGAGGCTAGACAAGAAGAGGATAGAAGAAGCCATATGGATTTGGAATTATTGTGGGACATGAAAAAGGTCATCCCACTCAAATTCAATGGATCTCTAAGCGGCGTTGTCACAGAGGCATGGCTAATGGAGATGGAAAAGTATTTCCATATTAGAAATTGTACTGAGACCACTAAAGCAGTGTGGGGAGCATACTAGTTGGTGGGTGAAGCATCCACATGGTGGATGAACAAAAAGATGGAGTTAGGCTTGGGGTCTACAAGTCTAACCTCAAACAAGTTCGTAGAGCTCTTTAGGAAAAGATGGTTGCCTCAATTGGTTTATGACCAAAAGCTTATAGATTTTTAGAATCTGAAACAAGGTTCAAACTATCTGTGAACGAATATTGGGAAAAGTTCACTCGCCAACTTAAGTATGTGTCGCAATACCAATAGGATAATAGATTTTGCATCTAGAAGTTTATAATGGGATTGAATGACCAAATTGGGGGCAATATTGACATGCATTGTACCACTTCAATGCACCAGGTCTATGTGAAGGCCATCAAATGGGAACAAAAACTGAAGGCTATGTTGCCCTATAAAGACAGGAACCAAAAGAGATATAATTGCTCCAAATCCTCTCAATCTTCTAAGAAAGGGGAAGAAGTAGGATTTTATTGAGAAAAATGATAAAGGGTCCAAGCATAAGAAAACTGAGTCCAAGAGGGAGAAGAAATTCAATAACTACTCCAAGAAAAATGGAGACAATTCTAGGAAACCTCAGGAGAGGCGAGGACCAATGGAAGGGTGTTACACATGTGGTAGAGATCATTACGCCAACCAATGTTCTAACAAGATGCAGGGAGCACAACCATGAGGAAACACTCTACCCTCTTAGTAGGTGGCATTCCAAAAACGTATTCATGTAGCCTTGGACAACAAGAAGGAAAAATACCAAATAACTCCCATTGAAATGATAGATGTTTTATCTGGTCTCCCAATTACATTTTTGATTGATACTAGTGCTACTGAATGTTTTGTTTCCCCTAAAATTTTAAGTAAAATTCCTAGAAAGGCTGGATATATGGCAAACAAATGGTCAATGGAATATGCAAATCAAACTAAGGCTCAGGTAGAGCAATGTTTGTTTGAGGCTAGGGTTGAACTTCTAAGTTTCTTCATTGACGTAAACCTTTATGGAGCCCCACTAGGCTCATATGATGTTATCCTTGGGATAAATTGGTTATGCAAACATCGAGCCAAAGTGGAATACTCTGCCAAAATAATAGAATGTCCTAATGACTTAGGAAATAAAGTCTATTTACAAGGGAACCCTAGGGAAGTTAAATTAAGACAAACTTCTGCCCTCCAAATAAAAGGAGCCCAAAGGAAGGGGTGTCAAATTTTTACTATCAAGATGGAAAACTAAATGAGTTTGAGGATACCAATTTCCAAGATGATCTAATGTTCTATGAATCTCAAAAACTCAATGAAGTTGGGAAGGAGTCTATAGATCCAGAGAAATCAGATATGGAAAAATATCCTTCCCTTAGAGATTTTGAGGATGTATTTCTAGATGAGTTTCCAAGATTACCTCCTAAAAGGGCCTTTGATTTCTCTATCGATATTATTCCAGGGTCAGAACCTATTTCTAAAGCCCCCTATAGAATGAACATTACAGACTTAATAGATCTAAAAGCTCAATTTTAGGAATTGTTAGATAAGGGACTGATTAGACCTAGTGTGTCACCTTGGGGAACACCAATAATATTTGTGAAAAATAAAGATGGCACTTTGTGGTTATGCATAGATTACAGCATGTTGAATAAGGCAAAAATTAAGAAAAAATATCCATTGCCCTGTATTGATGGTCTATTTGATCAAATGAGAGGAGCAAGTTATGTATTTTCCAAGATCGATCTTTGGTCTGGGTATCACTAATTGAGGTTAAAGGATGAGGACATCCATAAAACAACCTTAAAAACAAGGTATGGGCACTATGAATTCATTGTCCTACCTTTTGGATTAATGAACGCACTTGCAGTGTTTATGAACCTAATGAATAATGTGTTCAGGGATTGTTTGGACAAGTTTGTCCTACTATTTCTTGATGACATTTTAATTTATTCTAAGAATGAGAAAGAGAATCTTCAACATCTAAGGATTTTTCTTCAAAGGCTAAGAGAGCATAAACTGTTTGGAAAGCTCTCTAAGTGTACTTTCTTTCAAAAGGAAGTGAAGTATTTGGGCCACATAATTTTAGCTAAAGGAATGGTTGTGGATCTAGTTAAAATTAAGGTTATTTTGGAATGGCTAGTACCAAGGAATGTTCATGAGGTCCGAAGTTTCATGGGCCTTGTAGGTTACTATAGGAAATTTGTGAAAAGCTCCTCAAAAATCGCATACCCTATAACTTCCTTGTAGAGAAAAGGCAAGAGATTTGAGTGGTCAGATAAGTGCCAGGAGGCCTTTGACCAACTGAAGGAAAAATTGACTTCAATGCCAATTTTGAAAGTACCTGGCACAGAAGGTCGATTTGTAGTCATTACCAATGCCTTAGGGGAAGGCTTAGGTGGTGTACTAGTCCAGGATGAACAAGTTATTGCATATAAATCCCAAAAATTGAAAACTTATGAACAAAATTATGCTCTTCATGATTTGGAGCTAGTAACAAGCATTCATGCTCTACAAATGTGGAGACATTACTTACTTGGGAAACCCTTTGAGCTAAAAATAGACCACCAAGGGCTCAAATATCTATTTACTCAACAACATCTAAATGCTTGTCAAAGGAGATGGTTGGAGTTTATCTCAAATTATGATTTTTAGATAAATATATTCAAGAAAAGGAAAACTAGGTGGCAGCCGCCTTAAGTAGGAGAAGACACATCTCCTTAATGATTTCCATATGTTCTAATTTTAAAAATATGTACTATAGAAATCTAAAGGAGATGAGATTTATGAGCAGGTAAAATAGGCCCTTTTGGAGAATCCCTAGAATCCAAGATACGATGGATTTAACCTTGAACCAGATGGGTTATTATGGTATAAAGGAAAGATGTATATACCTAACTCCATGGAGGTAAGGAATATGGTATGGAAGGAGATTCATTTTGAACTGTATTATGAACATCTTGGAGTAACAAAGTTACTTGCCGATGTGAAACCCTTATATTTTTGGAAAGGAATGAAGAGGGATGCTACAAATTTTGTAGTTATGTGTATAGAATGCTAGAGGTTGAAGGTGAAACACCATTGCCCAATAAGATTCTTATACCCTCATGAAATTCCTAAATGGAAATGGAAATTTATAAGCATGGACTTTGTCCAAGAGCTTCTTGTGTCAAGGAATAGGAACAATTCTATATTGGTTGTGATGGATAGACTCACCAAAGCGGCTCATTTTATGTACCCAAAAATTAACAGATTGGGCTCCCATCATAGCCCGTAAATTTGTTCAAGAGAATTTCATATTGCATGACATTCCTGAGAGTATTATCTTAGATAAGGATGCACGAATGACATCGAGGTTTTGTCAAACCTTATTTTCTTCACTTGGAACCTAGGAACATAAGCTTTGCTTATTATCAAGAGATGGATGGTCAAACTGAAAGGGTAAACCAAGTGCTAGAAGATTTATTGAGGATGTATTGCATAGATCAACAATATAAATGGGAAGATTATCTTCCTTTGGTGGAATTTGCCTATAATAACTCTTATCATTCTGCTATTAAGATAGCTACATTTAAGGCATTATATGGAAGAAACTGTCAAACCCCTATAAGCTGGGACAAGCTAGAAGATAGGGTTAGCCTTGGTCTAGAAATGCTATCTAAAATGAAAGAGCAAGTCCATTTGATTAAGAAAAGGCTAGTGGAAGCCAATGATAGGTAGAAGAGTTATGCAGATGCTAAGTGCATTGAAAGACATTTCTCAGTGGGAGAGAAAGTCCTTTTAAGGGTAAAACCTCAAAAATTTGGAAAGACATCCAAATTGGCACCTAGATATGTGGATCCCTTTGAAGTTCTCGAAGAAGTCAATCCAGTCACATATAGAATTGCTCTGCCACCAGCCCTTGCCATGATGCATAATGTTTTTCATGTTTCCTGTTTGAAAATGTTTAATGAAGGAGATAATCAAATTCCCATTCTTGATTGGAATGCTATAAAGGTGAAGGACCCAGGGGTGGTGGTAATCGAGCCCATCAAGGTGCTCGAAACACATAAGCTACACTTATGTAACAAAGAGATAACACAATGCAAGGTCCAATGGGACCAATATGGAGAGGAAATGCCACCTGGGAAAACTTTGAGGATATGCATGTGAGATTTCCCCATCTCTTTTGAAAAACCTTTTTTATTATTATTCTCACAATTTTTTTTTCCTTATTATGTTGGTTGACTCTAAAGATATTTAATCATAGGGGACAACAATTCTTATGGGGAGAGATAAGTTACATCCCCAACTTATGATTTAGCTTAATCTTGCTTAAGAGTGGTAATCAAGATGATTAACTATAGCTTAGTGATTAGATGATTGTGGAAAATATCTGATTTAATTATGGATTATGTGGATAATGATTAATGTTAGATAGGCATGAGATTACATGTTTATACTATTATTTGATTATGATGATTTGTGAAATATATGATGAACACTAATCATGATTTTATGGTGATGAGTGTGATCAGGAAAAGAATCATCCTTTGAATCCTTGCTATTAGGGTGAGTTGCATCTCTCATCGTTAGTTTGTTTTATTTTCATATTGATTTGACTATTGGATTCTTCTCGATGTCTTCCTTGTTGATTCAACTAGACGATGTTCTTAAAACGTCAATTCTAGTCATTGGGATATCTCGATGGGTTGTCGAGTATCTCTCTAATTCCATATCTTGTTCCTTATTCAAGTTATATATATATGTTTTGGCTGGTATGACAAATAGGGGGAGTAAAAACTCAACTCTAAGGTCGCATATATATATATATATATATATATATATATATATATATATATATATTTTGGCTGGTATGACGAATAGGGGGAGTAAAAACTCAACTCTAAGGTCGCATATTATCCTTGCCACCCTAACGATGTTGTTGTCTTTGGTGCCTTTGAAGATTATAGTGTTAAACCTTAAAACATCATCTAGATATAAAGAGAATTATTAGTCCCTGCGAGAGAACTATAGACACCACCAAAACTTAACTTGTTATTAATAACTCTCATTTTAACCAAGAGAAATTTTTCTATTTGAAATTTTTTAATCTATGATCAATGTATACATGCGAATTATTTAACAAAATATACTTCAAAAATCATTTCTCTTCAATTTCATTGATACACACAATTCTCACCCAATATAAGTGATTTTTCCACTTCCATTACCTCCATTTTTCCATTTAGAAGGGAATTGTAGCTATTGTTATGGAATGCTGAGCATGGTGGGCATGGCCGTGGAGGCCTCTCGCAGCCCTTCTTAAAAAATCTGGGAAACGAGAATGGGAGATATTCACGCTTAACATTTCCCCACCTTCCGAGCAGTTTGTTTTTACCTATGTCGTTCCTATCTCTTTTATGTTCTGATCTGTTTGAAGATTTTTCTTTCCTTGCACGGGAGTTTCATTATTTCCATGGTTTTCTTGTGGCCCAAGACATACTGTTTACTGATCATTTCTCTTGTTTTGCTTGATATTTTGAAAACAGAATGAAGTCTTAAAATATGAACGCCGAAAGACAGAAAGCAAGGTGAACATTAGGACAAGAATTCAGTTTTCTTCTTAAAAGAGTTTTTCATCTGACTTTATTAAAACCCTAAATGTGTTTTCTTTGATTGTTGTTATGTACAGGTAACTGATTGCAGCATAAGTGCTCCATTGTGAGGGAATGGGTGCGTATTACTTATGATTTCAGCCTGGTTGTCTGCCCAAGAGGCCTAATCTTGTATTTCCCTTTGAATATAGTGGATAAGCGCGTGTTTTTCCTCACTTTTGCTGGAGTTTTCTCCCAGAATTTAGGTACTCTAGGGTAAATCCCCGATACTTCTATTTTGTGGTGTTTGTTGCTCTGAATTTCCTTTTTGTTCACTGCTATTTCCTTGCTTAGAAAGTGAAATTCATAGAATCCTTCATAAAAAATTGTAACTATTTTTGTGACTTTAGTGAGGACTGCACATAATTCTTTACTTAGTTGGAAACCCTGCATTATGATAATTTTGCTGATTGACTAAAATTTCTGCTGCATCCCTTAAATACTTTTTTAGTTCTAATGAATCTCTCCTTTCTTCTATTAAAGGGCAGAAGGATAATCTGTATGGCCATGACTGTTTAAATGATAAATCCTCTAACGGTGGTCATGTCTTCAAATCCTCTAGATTGTTAGACTTTAAAATTTCCTTTCATTGTTCATCTGATAAAAGCTAAACTACCTTTTGGACTTAAAATTTACTTTCCAATCGTAGAAAGTGGTCATAGTTTCTTATTTTCCATTTCTTTATTACACCCAGATTTAGGGTTTTGGTTTTCCATATCTCAAGTTTCATAACAGGCCTCTTTAGTTGCCTTGGTGTGTTTTACGTATTCCTCCTTTCTTTGGATAATTCTATCTAAAATCACTATTTCATGGAAGCCCAAACACTTTACTTGGAGGCATTCATATTCTAAGTTTTTGCCTCTAGGTACCCATTAAGGTATTGATTTATTAATATTGTTGGCCTTGTGGTTAGGGTTTGATAGTTCTATTCTTACACTGTAAACATATTCATGGTTATGAGTCATGGTTCTGTGCAGGAAGAACCCTCCCTTGCAACCTCGAAACCATCATTTATGTTAGAAACCGTAATCCATGTAGAAAATTTAATAATACTTTCTCCATCTTTGTCAACTTTTCCAGTAGAAACTGCTTGTGTCAGAGAAATTATTGTCCCAGAAGTAGATACTCTTCCAACTTTACTACAATTATTTAAAGCAAATCTATCTTCCATCTCCAATTGCTTGGAGCCTTCCACACCATTGCCTTTAACTCTAAATCCTAAGGCAAGAGAAGTTCCCTCCCACAAGTTTTCACCAACATTTTTATTTGTTGAGGGCATAAACTTATTTTCTGTAATAAATGTTTGCTTGCTGCTATTGGCACTTAACTCTTCTCCCTTGCATGGTCCATACACAGCATTGATATTTTCTTTAAATGTCTCTATTTTTATCTAATGCTTGTGGGGGTCTGTTGGAACAATCAAGTGTCTATCTGCATGAGTTTTACCCATTCTAAAATCTAGACTGTTCCCAAATTTCCCCCAAACAGCAGTAGGATTATTCATTGTTTTGTCAATAAAATCAAACATATTTTCAGACTTGTGCATTCCTTTTTCAGTGGCATGTAGAACATCAGACTTTGCGCCTTTTTTTTTTTTTGATAATTAAATTGCTGGGTAAGGCCAGCACCCATTTTATTGAAATCAGCATTAAAATAAAGATTACAACACTACCGCTTTTAACCCAGCCATGAGACCACCGCCAATTTCAACTCAGAAATACCAAGCCAGTTTGTAGTTTAAACGCCACTTCAAAAGACCTAAACTCTCCTTCCAACGCGATCCTTGTGCAGTATGAACACCACTTCAAGCCATGAGATCATCATCTTCAGCACGTCACTAAACACCATCCCACTGAGCTTATACCCCACGGATGCCTGAGAAAGCTTAACTATTGAGCCACCTTAACAGCTTAACTATTGAGCCAGAAACTTAACCCTGTTCAACCCCCCTGCCTACTGCTGATTGCTTCCCTAACAAATCCGCCACAGCAATTACAATCCCAACCGATCTGACCCCACAAATAGAAAACAATATAACTGCTCCTGATTGTTTAAACCATCGCTCTCATAAGTGAAATACCATCAACCACCATTGTGACCTTGGACGCCGCATCCATACACAAGAACATACACTGATCACCATACGCCCTACTCCATGCATTTTAAAACCGGAGAGAACCTAAATACAATCTGGAAAGAGCCCTTTAAGCTGACCCCAATTGTCTGATTACACTCTGTTACAAAACTAGTAAGCTGACCCAGATTAATTGAACACCGCTCTAATTTGTGAATGACATTAATCCAATATTTTGACATTGAACGCCACATCCACATCTGAGAACATTCTTTCCACCATACGGCCCCAGCCAATGCTCTTAAGGACCTAGGGAAACTTGAAAACGCTTAGCTATAACAATTCCATCATTCCCTAACTTACCACTTCAAAAGAGACTAAATAAAAACAACACAAAAATTAACTTAACTACTGAACCTGAGAACTAATCCAGCCCATCCATACTTCCTGCTGCCGCTTGTTTAGCTAGCACATCCGCCATAGAGTTACCTTCCCGATAGACATGACTGATTCGGAACTCCAAAAAGGACCCACTAAGCTTTGCAATAGGATCCAACCATCGCCTCAACAACCAGTTAGGGGTGGAGTTAGTTCTGATCGCATTAACTGCGATGAGTGAATCACCCTCCAGATGTATTTTATCTGCTCCTATATCCTTCCCCAGCTCCAATCCACTTAACGCAGCCCTGAACTCAGCCTCATTGTTTGATGCCTTACCAATAAATTTTGCTTTCTGAGCAATCACTTCACCTTCCGAATTCCTAGCAACGCACCCAACCCCTGCCAAGCCCGGGTTGCCACTAGACGCCCCATCAAAATTTATTTTGATCCACCCAACCTCCGGTTTTTGCCAGACTGTTTTCCTTCTAACTTCAGCCTTCTGCACAATATTCTGAGGCCCAGCCACCACTGGAATACTCAATCCCTGAAACTTATTCGTTAATTCTATATCCCGATTAGAAAAGGTATTTTTTGAAAATGGACACCTTCTAGCAGCCACATTGACTAACTCCACAATTGACCCTTCTATTTTCTTCACCAACTTCTCCCTGGCCAACGCTTGATCCTTAAAGATTCTTCTGTTCCGTTCTTTCCACAATTCCCAACAAACCGTGGATGGCAAAATCTGCCAAATACTACTAAAAACACCTTTATCTTTCTTTCTCGGCCAGGCACTTAGCCAGTCATACAGACCTTGAGAAAAGGGGGTTTGAAACCCAAGTTGTCCCATACTGGATTTCCAACAATAAGCAGAATAAGGACAAGAGAGCAGAAGATGGTCCACGTTTTCCAGCTGCTGCTTGCAAAGAATGCACCTATTAGGACCCCTGAAACCCAACAACTCCAGCTTATCCTGAGTTAGAATCTTGTTTTGTGCTGCAAGCCACGTAAACACCCCTGCCTTCGGTAAAACATCCTTCCCCCAAAAGAGAGATACTGGCCTGCAATGATCAGATTCTGCATTTTCCTTTAATTTATACCCAATCTTAACCTTGTATTCCCCATCTGCAGATGCACACCATCTTAATATATCCTCACTGTCAGTATCAGGAATGATCCTCTCCTTTAAGATTGCTGATAGAGTATTCTTTTGCTCTATTGGGGCATTAATAACGCTGAGATCTTTCCAAACCCACTTACTCATCCCATTTATAGAAACTCTACTACCATAATCACACACTTTAGAACCCCAAATTCTAATTGTCTCTTCCTTTAACTCATCCAATTGCGGTCTGCTACTCAGTTTCAAATGTCCATCCCAGGAGTCATTCCAAAAAGAAGCCCTCTGCCCGTTATGCACCTCCCATGTGATATGTTTAGTTATAATACTTCTACTTTCACAAATAAAATTCCAAATGGCAGATCCTCTTGACGGGTTCATAATTTGCAAAATACTGACGGGATCAGCAGAATTTAGATATTTCTTCCTTAATATTCTAACCCATTTCTGATTACCTTTATACATCATCCACACCAATTTTGCTCCCATTGCTAAGTTCATAATTTTCATTTGTCTAATGCCTGCCCCACCCGCCTGATACAGCCTACAAATCTTGTCCCATGCTAGTAAAGGGACCTTGTTAGTATCATTCGGTCCATTCCAAAAAAACTTCCGCATAATTTGGTTGAGCTGATCATCTATGCCGGTTGGTAACTTCAAACATGCCATTGAATACACTGGAATTGCTGCCAGCACTGCCTTAATCATTAGCACTCTCCCAGCAGATGTAAGCCACCTCCCTTTCCATAATTCCTTCTTTTTCTTACAGCTGTCAACTAATTTATCCCAAAAACTCTTCTTATTAGCCCCAACAAACAGTGGCATACCAAGAAACCTCCCAGGAAGACCTGCAGCTCTTACACCCAAGATTCTGGAAAGGTCCCTTTGCAGAATCAGCTGCACATTAAGGAAGTACACCTCTGATTTTCTCCAATTTATAACCTGCCCTGAGGCCTTACTGTACTCAACCAAAAGATTCCTTATTTTTCTTGCCTCTGTTCTTGAAGCTTGCCCAAACAAAATGGTATCGTCTACAAACTGTTGATGGGTGCTTGCCTCCACCCCAGGAGTGACTTCAATCCCTTTCCAAGAGCCATCCATTCTTGCTTGACAAATACTCCTACGTAATGCCTCTGCCATAATGATGAATAAGAAGGGGGATAGTGGATCCCCTTGTCTGATTCCACGAGAAGAATTGAAGAAGCCCTGGGCCACCCCATTGATCAAAACAAAAAATTTAGGAGAACCAATGCAGCTCATAATCCAACCCACCAAATTCCTATCAAAGCCAAACCTAGTCAGCATCTTAGCCACGAACTGTCTATCCACACGGTCATAAGCTTTAAGGATATCTAGTTTTAAAATCATACTTGGGATTCTGATTTTCCTGGCCGTATGAATGGTCTCATGTGCCACTATTATACCTTCCACAATGGATCTCCCCGGGATAAAGCCACTCTGCTCCTCAGAAATTATCTTATCAATCACCGCTTTCAACCTGTTTGCTATTATTTTTGTGATGATTTTATAAAGGGTATTGCATAATGAAATTGGTCTATAATCCCCCATATTTTTGACTTCCTTTTTCTTGGGTATTAGTGCAATGAAAGTATGATTGATTGCCCCCAAAATTGTTTTCTTTCTTCTTGACTCCTCCACAGCTTTAAGCAAGTCTTCCTTAACTATTTCCCAAAATTTTTGATAAAAAAGGGCCGGGAAGCCATCTGGCCCCTGGCGCCTTATCTGATCCCAACTGAAACGTGGCTTTTTTTACCTCTTCTAGACTAATTGGCTTTAACAGCTCCTTATTATCACCTTCTTAAATGATACTTGGAATTCTGCTCAAAAAAGCATTCCTCTCAACCCCATGTTGCTGATCTTCTTGGGTAAAAAGAGTTTCGAAATAACTAACAGCTTCTTGACTGATCTCAACCTCATTACTAATGACTGATCCATCCTCCCGCTCAAGCTCTCCAATTCTATTTCTGCTTCTATTGACTAAGGTTGTGTTATGAAAGTACTTTGAATTTCTATCGCCTTCACGTAACCACAATTCCCTTGATTTCTGCCTCCAATGACACTCCAATCTGGCCAAAATTTCTGACTGCTCAGCTTTCAGTTCTTTCTCTTTCGTAAATTCTTCTATCCCCATACCTTGCTCTATTATCCTTTCATTGAGTTTCCTAAGCTCCGACTCTATCCTATCGCTTTCCACAAAGATATTCTTAAAATGTTCCTTGTTCCAAACCCGTAACTTTGTTTTGATATAGGACAGCTTGTTATAGAAAGTGAATAGATGCGTTTGCTTGTCCACCCTACATTCTCCCCACCATTGTGAAATCATCTCATACAAACTAGGATCACGAATCCACATTTTCTCAAAACGAAAAGGAGAGCCTCCTTTGAAATTATCGTGTTATTGTCAGCTGAATCGGAAAGTGATCTGACCCACTGAAGGGTAGAATTGAAGTTTCAATAAAATTTGTTGTTTGACTCCATTCCCTAAATAACAAAAATCTGTCCAACTTTTCTGTGATTCCAGAAAAGCCTAGCCTTCTATTGGTCCATGTGAAGACACCGTTTTTTGCTTCAACTTCCCTTAACTCGTTTCTGTCCACAAAGTCTTGGAAATCCATCTGTACCCTGGTTAGGTTTCTTAATCCACCTTGTTTTTCTGAATTGTTCAGCGTGGCATTGAAATCACCCCCTAACAAAACCCGCTCTTCCTTCAGCTGTACTAAAGTTGCAGATAACATCCCCCAAATGTTCCTTTTTGATGCTGTGGCGGTTGGCCCATAAACATTAATCATTTTCACCTCAAAATTGCTATGAAAATATCTCACTGAGACCAGCATCCAATTCCGATTAGACGAGATAAGAGTACAGTCTGCCTTGGCAGGGTTCCAAATTACTCCTAATCCGCCCGAGGCTCCTTCTGCTTCCACAAAAACACCTTCCCAACCCCTCCAAAAACTCATTCTATTTTCCTGTTCCGCTCTACTCCACTTTGTTTCCTGTACAAACACTAAATCTGGTTTGCTAGTATCCATTTGACGTCTAAAAAGACGCCACTTTCTAGGGGCATTTAAGCCCCTAGCATTCCAACTTAAGACCCTCATGGCTCCTCGGGAAGGAATAGTTCCTTCCCGTTTCGTAAAATCGTTTGGTTCAGTTTAGTTTGCCCTTTGGCAAGCCCCGCCAAAACCAGTTATTCTTTATTAGATTTACGGCCTTTTTGTTTAGCAGATCTCATTCTAGGAGTTTTTTGATTTGATTGTACTTGTTCTATTCCTCTTTCATCCACTATACCTATCTGAGTGTCCACATAATTCTCATCCAAGTCTGATTCAGATTCCTGACTCCCCCAACCCTGATCTTCTTTGACCTCCTCTACTTCCTTACCGACTAAAACTATGTTTCTGCCACACTCCTCAATTACTGTTTCCAATTGCCTCTCCCCACCCCCTTCTGCTGTCCTATTTGAATCTTGAAATTCTGCCGACTGTGACAGACCTTCCAACTTTTCCTTATCAATCGAAGAAGTGATTGCCTCCTCTGCTGGGGCACACTGACTGATTTGAGAACTTTCCCGTAACTCCTCATTAGGCAAATTCAGATAGTGACAATCATTCTGCCCATATACCTTGCTTACTCTACCTGGAGGCCATATAGAGTCTGTTAATTCTTTTTCCATATCAGTTAAAGGAAGACCCATTGGGACTTCATTATTTTTGGCTGATCGAACTTCATCTACAGTTTCATACATATTAATTCCATTGGCAACAACCCAAAACGAACAATTCTCCCTGCCATGATCTGCCGATTTACACCTAGGGCAAATTGTCAGCTTATCCTCCCTTATAACTTCCTGCCTCCGAACTCCTCCCTCCGAAACTAGTTCTACTACAGTAGGGAGCACCATTTTCTGCGAGACTGCAACACAAAGCCTAAAATATGTGCCACACAAGCTATCCTCCTGAACTTTATCTAAGTATTTGAATTTTCCAAAATGTCTTCCAATAACCTTGAGCGTATTTTCAGCCCAATATTCAGAAGGTAGGTTATATAATCGTAACCAAGTGTAACTTTCCTCTATTACCAGTTTTCCAGAGTCAAAGTTAGGACTCCAATCAAAAAAATGCATTTTTGAGCCTTCCATGAAATAGGGCCCTGAGTTTCTGACCTTATTCTTCTCCTCCTGTGTTGGAAATGTGACTAGATAGCAATTGTCTTGTAGAGCCCTGACTACAGTCTTATGTCCCAGTTTTTCTAAACACCAGTTTTTGATATCCTTATGATTTTTTGAATAACCCCCGCCCCATTTCATGAATAATCCTATATCTTTAAGCAAAACCCTAGTTTCCTTAACTGAATCGATCTTCAATGAAACAGTAAGATTAGGTTCTTTTAAGGGCATACCAGTCTCTGTGCCACCGCACCTTGAATCCTCCTTTTCCTCTGCCGCCGTTTTTTTGCCTCTGTCTTGATTCCATTCTTCACCCTGACTATCCTCGTTCAGCACCACTCGACGCCACTGCCTTGCCTGAGTTCTATGTGAACTTGGCGCTTTCCCAGACCATTCCTCCTTCCTACCACGTGAAAACCTATACAACGGTAGATTTTCACCCCCCCACATTCCCCCCCACCTGTTCCTGTTATAAGCTAATCGTCCTGGGTAACTCCATGAAGGCTCTTGTCTCCCCTGCTTTCTTGATTGAGCATTTTCATTCGCTACCCACCCAGAACTGGAGATGGCTCTTGCCCAATGATTCTGCCTTAACCAGTCCTCCCTCTGACGGGTATTATGTATTGGATAACATTTATCCACCCATTGACCGTTTTCCATCACCCATTGTGGTCTATAAACACCATTCTGACCCCGAACCCCCTGCTCGCCATACACATTCCACCCTTTATTAATCTTCTCCCTGAAAGACTCCATGGGTTCCACGAATTCCATTTCATCTCCCCACCGCTGCTGTCTCCAAGCTCCACTAACCTCCTGCCTATCCCACATGCCATCTCCTCTATATCTTTGCGCTTCAAGCCTCTGCAAATCGCCTCCCTGTCCCGTGCGCCTTCCTCCCCGTTCCGCCATTGCCATTTAAATAGATTTATTAGTGTTGACATTAGACTTTGCGCCTTTATCTCCATTTGTAATGTCATGATCCTTCAGTAAGTCAGAAGCCAAAGAAATTCTCTTTTTACTAGGTGAAACACCTCCTTCCCCAAGATTATCTGCTAACTGCTTTGTTGAAACCATGCCACACCTTGTCCTGCACAACAATCCTTGAGATGAAGATTTAAGAAGCTCTGTAAACTCCAACTCATTTTCTTGTGACAAATGTTTAGCACTAGACATCTCTGTATATGGAAACTCTATAAAGTTTCTTGGAAAGCATTGACCCCTTTGAACATCTCCATGTAGATGCTTGGAGCCTTGGTGCATGTGTCTGTTAGTTATTTCAAGTTGTCCATTACCATTACTAAAGGCTACTTCTGTTTTATTTGTGGCACTAGAATAATGCACATCCTTCCTGGAGTCCTCCATTGTCCCACTTGAAAGTCCAAGTGTTAGATCTACTTCTTTTCCCATCTTACCATCAACATCAGTTTGACCTTCCAAGCCTTGAGGTGGTGATAATCCAATGAAGTCTGTAGCCCAGACAGACCTTGAGCATTCCTGCAAGCTATGCAATGGAAAAGCCAATGAACTAGGAGCAGAAGCAGACAATGCAAGGGCAGCTCCTTGTTGCTGACTAGTCTTAGATCCAGTAGTGGGGTCCGTCTGGCACAAAGACTGCCCAAAAATTGATGGATTTCCAGCATTGTAAGTGGATTGTGATTGCTGATGTATATGCTGCGCTAGGTTACCATTTTGATACCAAGTCCCCATGCCAAACTCAGAAGCTTTTTGTTTAACATTCACTACATTACTGGCAGATGTAACAAATTGCTGTGAAAATATTTATCCTGTAAGTCAAAATTCTGCTTCTGTGAGTCTGTCTCTGGTGGGATGCAGGATTCCTGAGAGGGAACCTGACAGGAAAAATGACATAAACTATCTTCAGCTTGCCTCAATGGTCTAGTTGGACGCAATTCTTTATGAGAGTTGGTAATGACTTTTGGAGAAACACAAAGAAGATATCCTTCCATTGAAGTTGGATAGGGATCAATAGCTAATCCTTTTGTGGATACCAAGGAGAAGACAACATTCTTCTGTTGTGTAACTGTGCCAGGATAGATTCCTTCTTTTGGCCAAGGATACCTACTCTCTCTTTGACCTTGGAAACTCATAGTTCTAGAAACTGATGGCCACTATGCATTTTTTTTATATTCCTGATCAAAGTTAAAAGGCCCTCTTGAAAATCTTTGGTATGATGGAACTAGAATTTTCTTGCCATCAGCTTCTTGGATAAGAGCTTCAGACCTTGTAGAGGTTGCAGGAAAGAGGAGTACCTCCTCAGGATGTCTTAATTGTTTAACTTTATGCTCCTCCAGCTTGTGCTTACTAATCTCTGGAAAGCTCATTTTTATGCATGGCCCATTCTGCCTGCCATTTTTTCTTCCTACCTGCTCACATCCAGTTTTGAGAGTCAACTGAACCTCACTTTCAGGCTCTGTAGTAGATCGCTCATTTAGTGAACCAGGTTCTAGTATATCATCTTTAACTTCTCTTTTCAATGTTTTTGCTTCCTCATTTTTGTTGGCCACTTCATCATCCATGTATTCATCAGCAGGTTGTTTAAGGTCAAAAGTCCACTTTCTGGCCCTGCTAGGTTGCAGATTGTAAGTGTCTCTTGAACTCTTGTTGCCCTCCTGTGCGACCAACCCCAGTTGCAGATTCTTCTCGAACAGGTTAGATCTGTGATTTTGCATATAGTCAACACCTGAAATAGGTTGTCTACAATCTCTGCCATCTTTGTCTGTCATTGAACTGCCAAGGGCACACCAAAAATTACTCTTTCCCTCTGATTTCAGAGGTTCTGAACCAACATGCATTAGAAATGGTCTATCTTGCACTGGTCCACAAGTCAAAGTTGATGTGTTGGAATCTTTCTTCTTAAGCTCAGCCATTAATTGCCTTTGAACTTGATATAGACGATGCAATTCTTGTACCTGCAATATCCACAAATAGGCAGGATGCATTAGAACTTCCCAAAAATCATTGTTTTCTTGACACAAAACTATCATCCATAATGAATCTAATCTGCTTCTCTAACTTTGTAACCTCAGTTGCCAGAAAATGAAATTGCATTTTATATTTTATATATGTCCTCAAAAAACCAAAAGCAGGACTCAAAGATGTATTAAAATATGGGATATAGTCAAGCAGGAAGTACCACATGCATCACACAAAATTATCAATACAAAGCTAAATAAGCTCATCAAGCATTAATTAAAAATTAAAATGTATATGTGATTCATCGAGTATAAAGAAAGGACAAATTTCTGTTATGACAAAAAGAAAGAAACTATATTAATGTAAGAGACAGCTTCAGTGTGTACAAAGTGATTGAAAACTCTACATTTCAAACCACACATTGTTGTTCATTATCAAGGGTGAATGATAAGAAAACATGCAGACTTATCACATGGATAACCCAATTATATATAAGAAGCCTTTCTTATCATTCATACTGATGACGAACCACAATCTCTCATTCAAAATGTCCAGATTTCAGTCTCTTTACACACAATAATTGTATATCAAGAGCCCACATCTACTTTCTTATTCATTCGTCCTGACGATGAACCACAATGTGTGTTTTGAAACATCGAGCTTTCAATTACTTTGAACACAAATTTTTTGGGAGCTTTGTCTCTTAACACTACTGACTGCAGAGTTTTTTTGAGTTTTTAACATCATATCAATGTCAATAAATGACCAGAATTAAGTCAATGGGACTAGGAGTACAACCAGTAACAATGGCAAGAGAGAGTAAAATGTGAGCTCTGTGCATTTAATGAAAACTAGAAAATGCTGCATTTGTTGAGTCGAGACCCAATCTTAAGCGTGAACTTACAAGTTGTAGATATTCCTTAGTTTGAGATTCACATACTTGATCCTTAAATACCTTCTCATGCTTAAGCATTGTATGCTTCAATATCTCAAAATCATTTTCTGAACATTGTTCCATTGTCCCTTGCTTCAGGGTACTGTAAAATTGCTTCTCTTTCAATGTTTCCTCCCCAGTGCAGTCTGGCCAAGCCTCTACAAGACTTCTGTTTACTCCTGCATCTAGCCCAGCATTCGTATTCAGGAAAACTACTGGGAAGTAATTTTCACACTGTACCTTTGCTCCCATACCTGCAAAGGTGATTGGCAAAAAAATAAACAAAAAAGGAGTCAATACCAAAACAAAAACGTTTGCAGTCAATAAAGGATCTTTAAATATTTTACAGATCTATTTAAATAAGAACGGGTATCACTCCAAAATTTGGAGAAAGCTGCTCCACTTTCACAATCAAAATATGATTTAAGTAAAAGAAAATCATTTCAAGCATGCTAGAACAACATTCCATGCAGACACATTACTGAACAAGATTTCAGTATATCTGAAAAACAACATTTACGAGCTTGTTAAGCCATTTAATTTTCAGAAGGAAAATGAGCAAATATTGTGCAGTATACAACATAGTGAATCGCTAGAGAGGAAATAAAATTCTTAGGGAAGTCCACTGAGAATTTTATTTTCAATGGGTGTGTTTTAAATCATCTAGAAACTTTATTCAAAAATTCATAATAGAAATGGATGTAGACAGTGCAAAAATGGTGAGAATTTTATTTTCAATGAGCATGTTTTAATCATCTAGACAATTTATTCAAAGTCCTGTAATAGAAATGGATGTAGACGGTGCAAAAATGATAAAGATTTGTTAAAAACCAACATTGATTGTAATGTCCCCTTTTTGTTGACATCAGTTGTCAGAGGAGATTAGCCTATAATTTTGTTAATGATATAGCAGCTTCGGTAGCTCATTCCAACTCAGCTCCTTCGTGGAAATATAATTGAATGCTAGCCGTTGGCTATTCAAGTTATATTTATTATTATTGTTTATCTTCATAGCCGACATGAGAAGATATGAATTCATCATTTAATGCGTGCTCATTATCTTGAGGCCGACCTCTTGTGAAGAGGCGCATATATTCACTCAGGCCATCATAAAATATTTAGGCCGACTTCATTCAACATGAGACACAATCTCTTATAAGGCCGACATTAGTTTCAACTCTCACTTGTATATATATGCAGCTTGTTTGTCCATTGCTATTATCATCTATGCAGGAGATCAGTTTGATCATGTTATTGTGCGAACTTATCTGAGATCATAGTGCGAATATATCTCATCAATAAAGTGTGAACTTGCTTGAGAACTAAGTGCGAATATACCAGTTCGATGACTTCATTCAAGTGCGAACTTGCCTGAGAACTAAGTGCGAATATACCAATTCGATGACTTCATTCAAGTGCGAACTCATCTGAGATTTAAGCGCGAATTTACCAGATCGGTGATATCATAAGATGTGAATATATATTGTCTGATCAAAGTGTGATTATATGCCAGGGCGAAGCCACAGCTATCGGATTCTGTCAAGTGTGCTTAAAGTCTGAAAATTGAAGATCATCCAGTGCAAGATGAACATTGTCAGATCTGTCATTTGCCAGGCGTAATTTAACAGGTTTTTATCTGTCATTCATTAGTGCAAGGTACTGCATATCGGTCTTGTGTTAGACCTCATTGTAATTTGTAAAATTGCCATTGTTGCATCAAATATAAGAGAGATCTTTGTTGCTGGGTTTTTCTCCCTCAAGAGGAGGGTTTTCCCAGGGTATATGCTGTGTTATTTTGTTTGATTTCGAATTATTTTTCTGTGCATTTAATCTGTTCACCTAAAATTAACATGGTATCAGAGCGGGTTTGAGGATCGTGATCAAATTATTGCACTCAGGTTATCTCATTTGTTCAGATTGTCAAGATGGTGTATGATTTGAAGGTTGAGGGTTCAAGTGAATACCTGTCTCATTCAGCATTATCAAGCTGTATACCTTCCAACTCCAACACCTGGATAATCGACAGTGGTTCCTCCCGTCACATAACCGGATTCAAGGAGCACTTATCGAGTTTGGTGGAAAAGGAATCTTCTGAACAAGTCATCATTGGAGATGATGCCAGCTACTCCGTAAAAGGAATTGGGACCTCCACACTTCACTTGGATTCCGGCATATCATTTCAATTGGGTAATGTTCTTTATGTTCTCGGAATCAAGCGTAATCTTATTTCTATTTCAGCTTTGGAACATAAAGGATATCAAGTTGCCTTCTCCAAAGGCAAAGTTCTAGTGTGGTTGCAAAACTCTAATTTCAAGGATGCTTAAGTAATTGGAGTTAGATATGATAACCTCTACAAGGTTTGCTCACATCCTCTTCAAGCATTGGTTCATGACTCCTCCAGTCTTTGTGATCTTTGGCATCGGAGATTGGCTCACTTACACTTCCGAGCCCTACCCATTATGGAGAAGATAGTGACGGGCCTTCCTAAATTCAACCAGGAGCACGAAGGTACATGCAAGGGCTGCGCATTAGGTAAGAATATAAAAGCCCCTTTTCATAGTAGAGAAAATAGATCTAAGTGTATTTTAGACCTAATTCATTCTGATTTATGTGGTCCTATGTCTGTTCCTTCTTCGAGTGGTTTCTTGTATTATGTTCTTTTTATTGATGATCACTCTAGGAAGACTTGGATTTATTTTTTGAAATCTAAAGAATCTGAGGAAGTACTGGATAGGTTTAAAGAGTTTAAAGCTTTAGTAGAAAATCTTTCTGGTAAACGAATTAAGGTCCTCAGATCTGACAATGGTGGAGAATACACCTCTGGTAGTTTTCGAAACTTTTGTACTGATGCGGGGATTAAGAGGGAGCTCTGTGTTCCCTATAATCCTCAACAAAATGGTGTTGCAGAAAGGAAGAACAGAACGAATGTGGAAGCAGCAAAGGTCATGATCCATGATCAAGATTTGCAAACCTTCCTATGGGCAGAAGCTTCCAGGACAGCTGTATATGTTTAGAACAGAAGTCCTCATAAGATCTTGGAAAATATGACTCCAGAAGAAGCCTTTACAGGGAAGAAGCCTGAAGTCAGTCACTTGAGGATCTTCGGTTGTCCTGTCTATGTTCATGTTCCCAAAGAAAAGAGAACCAAGCTGGAGCCTTCTGGCAAGAAGGGAATATTTGTGGGCTACAGTGAGACATCAAAAGCTTATAGAATTTACATTCCAGGTCAGAAGTTGATAGAGATCAGTAGGGATGTCACATTCGAGGAAGATGTTGCATTCAGGAGATCCAGAGGGATTCACATGGAGATTGATAATGAAGAGTCTCCTTAGGACATGGAAGTTGACCATACTTCTGAGATTCAGAGGGAGACAATGGAACCAAAGGAAGATCTTGATCTAGTTGAACCCTTGGAACCTACTGATGGGCCTACTGACATTGTTATTGGGAGAAAGAGACCTCTATGGGCTAGTCGCACTATGCAAGAGGCTGAAAGCTTTGCAGCTCCTAGAGGCACATTCAGAGAAAGCAAAAGGCCACATAAGTTCTCTAGTTATGTTGCCTTGATGAGTCAGATTATAGAATCTGAGCCTTCCTGTGTTGAGGAAGCATCTAGCCTTCAAGTCTGGAGAGATGCTATGACAGAGGAGTATCAGTCAATTCTCAAGAATGATGTTTGGGATATCGTTCCTAGACCCGAGGGCAAGTCTGTGGTATCTTCTAAATGGCTATTCAAGATTAAGCATGCTGCAGATGGAAGCATTGAGAAGTACAAGGCAAGATTTGTGGCTCGTGGTTTTTCTCAGAAAGAGGGAGTTGATTATGATGAGACTTTTGCTCCTGTTGCTCGTTACACTTCTGTCAGAACCATCATTGCTATTGCTGCATCTAGGGGATGGAAGATTCACCAGATGGATGTGAAGACAGCCTTTCTCAATGGAGTGATTGAGGAAGAAGTTTACAAAGAGCAACCTGATGGATTTGAGATTCATGGGAAGGAGTCACATGTTTGCAAGCTGAAGAAGGCCTTGATCAGTATCTATCAAGCTTGGGCTTCTTGAAGAATGATGCTGATTCAAATCTCTACTTCAAGGTAATCAATGGTGATGCATTAATTTTGGTTTTATATGTTGATGATCTAATCCTCACTGGAGAAGATCACCTGATTCTTGAATGTAAGAAGGATTTAACTTCTGAATTTGAGATGAAGGACCTTGGGCTCATGCATTACTTCCTTGGTTTAGAAGTCTGGCAGAAGTCAGATGGTATGATTTTAAATCAAGGGAAGTACACCATTGACATACTTAAGAGATTTGGCATGATGGATTGCAAATCCATGTCTACTCCCATGGAGACCAATCTTCATAAATTGAAGGAGGCTGCAGCTAGTTCAGATTTGGTGGATCCTACGTTGTACAGACAGCTGATTGGATCCTTGATGTATCTAGTTAACACTAGACCTGATATTTGCTATGCAGTGAGTGCACTTAGCCAGTTTATGTGTGATCCGAGACAGATACATCTTGTTGCAGCTAAACATATCCTGAGATACTTGCGTGGCACAGTTGGATATGGGTTGAAGTATACTTCAGATGCAGACTTGGAGTTACTTGGCTTCACTGATTCTGATTGGGCAGGTTGTGTCACATATCGGAAGAGCACCTCTGGCTGTTGCTTCAGTTTGGGTTCTGCTATGATTTCCTGGTGCAGTAGGAAGCAGTCTTCTGTAGCATTGAGTACAGCAGAAGTTGAGTACATTGCAGCTTGCATGGCAACTCGGGAAGCAGTGTGGCTTTGTAAGCTCCTTGTAGGATTGTTTCGACAATCAATGGAGCCTACCATTATTCATTGTGATAATCAGAGTTGTGTGAAGCTCTCTGTCAATCCTGTGTTTCATGACAGATCCAAGCATGTTGAGATCAAGTACCACTATATCAGAGATATGGTACTGCGAAAGGCTGTACAGTTGAGGTACATTAGCACTGATGAGCAGGCGGCAGACATTCTCACCAAGCCTCTCGCCAGGATAAAGTTTGTATACTTTTGAGAAAAGCTTGGTATGGTGGAGAATCCAGCCTTGACTGAGTATGAGTCTCAGTATCAGTGAGCCTTGCTTAATGAGTTCTTCTCTGTGAGAGAAGTTCGAGGTGAAATCCCTTGTTAATGCATTTTCTTCTGTGATGGAAGAATTTGAGGTGAAAGCCCTTGTTTCCACCCTCTGAGCTGAGTCATGGTGGATGTCATGTGTGCGACTCCATGGCATATGTTGTACTTGTGTTTCACCCTCTGGGAGAGCCATGGTGAAAGTCACATTGAGGTGACAACATCACGCAAGTGATGAACACTCGTACTTGCTATTGCACTTTCTTCTGTGACGGAAGAATTTGAGGTGAAAGCCCTCGTTTCCACTTTCTGAGCTGAGTCATGGTGGATGTCATGTGTGTGACTCCATGACAACATCACGTGAGAGAGTCCGTGATGATCTTCTTGTACTTTTGTTTCACCCTCTGGGAGAGCCATGGTGAAAGTCACGTTGAGGTGACAACATCACGCAAGTGATGAACACTAGTACTTAACCATGTGATGGTTGATATCACATTGAGGTGATATTTCTCTCTTTATATCTGATTGCAGGCAATGGTGGTAGATGAACCTCATATGGAGATGATTTGTTTTATGCAGCTGGAAGTTCTCTCCCTAGCTGAGAGGGAGTGTTAATGATATAGCAGCTTCGGTAGCTCATTCCAGCTCATTTCCTTCGTGGAAATATAATTGAATGATAGCCGTTGGCTATTCAAGTTATATTTATTATTATTGTTTATCTTCATAGCCAACATGAGAAGATATGAATTCATCATTTAATGCGTGCTCATTATCTTGAGGCCGACCTCTTGTGAAGAGGCGCGTATATTCACTCAGGCCATCGTATAATATTTAGGCCGACTTCATTCAACATGAGACACAATCTCTTATAAGGCCGACATTAGTTTCAACTCTCACTTGTATATATATGCAGCTTGTTTGTCCATTGCTATTATCATCTATGCAGGAGATCAGTTCGATCATGTTATTGTGCGAACTTATCTGAGATCATAGTGCGAATATATCTCATCAATAAAGTGTGAACTTGCCTGAGAACTAAGTGCGAATATACTAGTTCGATGACTTCATTCAAGTGCAAACTTTCCTGAGAACTAAGTGCGAATATACCAATTCGATGACTTCATTCAAGTGCGAACTCATCTGAGATTTAAGCGCGAATTTACCAGATCGGTGATATCATAAGATGCGAATATATATTGTCTGATCAAAGTGTGATTATATGCCAGGGCGAAGCCACAACTATCGGATTTTATCAAGTGTGCTTAAAGTCTGAAAATTGAAGATCATCCAATGCAAGATGAACATTGTCAGATTTGTCATTTGCCAGGCGTAATTTAACAGGTTCTTATCTGTCATTCATTAGTGCAAGGTACTGCATATCGGTCTTGTGTTAGACCTCATTGTAATTTGTAAAATTGCCACTGTTGCATCAAATATAAGAGAGATCTTTGTTGCTGGGTTTTTCTCCCTCAAGAGGAGGGTTTTCCCAGGGTATATGCTGTGTTATTTTGTCTGATTTCGAATTATTTTTCTGTGCATTTAATCTGTTCACCTAAAATTAACAAATTTGACTCTCGTAGGCTAATGGGGTTGGTTAGAGGGTCTTCTAGGGGATTGTATCGTCTCTAGTGTTCAGAAACTTGTAGCTTTGGCTTTCGCTCGAGGCTTTCGGGACTTAGTTGGCTCAACTTACTATTTATAGTAAGTCGGACTTGGACATAATGGGATCCTTACTATTTTTAGTAAGGCATGTGATCGAATGGAGAATTATTAGATGAGTCCCCAGTTTAGATGGCGTGTTGAAAAATGATGAATTTAAGAAGTTATTAATGTTATTTGGCTCAAATAACATTAATTAATTAAAAGGTTATATTTTAATGTTATAACTTGAGGGTCAAAATGTCATTAAAAGGGGGCCAAATAAATGAATTAATTTTTAGCGCCAACTCCTAAGTCGAAAGAAATATTAAAAGATGCAAATAAATGATATTTTAATATTATTAAATTGCCTTTTTGGAGAAATTCAAATTTCTCATGAAGGTCTATATATTTTATTTGGGAGTTATTTTGGAGGTATTGGATTGTGATTGTTGTTGATGAAGTTTTTGTCTGAGAGTGGAAGCCAAGGGTTTTCAATCTTCGTGCCATTGGAGAACGATACTTCTTTAGTGTTGGCAGCCATTTGAAGTAGTGCAATACCTGTTGAATTTGACATTCCGAGGGCATCATCCAGGTGTTCTATTTGAGCTTTAAAGTGAAGAATTTCATTTAGGGTTGAAGATTTATTGAATATCTGAAGACTATATGGTTGTTGGTTAAAAAGACGTTGCAAATGCATTGTGGAAATTATTTATTGTTGGCTGCTACAATAAACACTACAGTAGCAGTGAATAGTAAATCACTACAGTACCCGTGAATAGTGCCGCTACAGTGCTGCTACAGTATTCAAGGGATTTCAAAAGGGTTTTCAAAATTAATCTACTTGCAGATTTTAAAGGGCATTAAAGATATCTTGAAGAAGGTTAATTATTGCTGTTGTGCCATCTCAACTTGGTACGTAAGGTTTCTATAGGTGTGCTGGTGGAGATTTTATTGGTTGTTGAAGGGTTTGAATAGCAGCTGTAGAAATAAGCCCTCCTTGGGTCAGACTACATCATTTTCTTGGTGCATAAGGGGTTTCTATACCATCTGCTATCAAAAAGGCAGCTTGCAGAGGGAGAATCGAACCAGTATTGAGTTGCTTTTTGGCTGGAAGTGAATAACAGAAGCTGCATGTCATCTATTTATTTTTTTTATGCTTGTAATAGACTATTCTCTTGAATATTGAGCAATAAAACATAGTTTGGAGGAGTTGATTTCATAGTTTCGTGTATTTCCTTTATGTTTTGCATTTTATTTTGCTATAAGCATTTTCAAAAAACACAAAAAAAATCAGCTCACAAAACAAATAAATCTAACATCAGAAACTAGGGCACGAAGTGTTATTACATTGATTCATTCAGTCACATATTTCCATCAAGTGGATTGATTGAGGTCACTTAGAGATGCTTTGAAATTAGCTTTGGTAGATACTAAATAGCAAATGATAGAGAATAAGAGGAAAAATTTCTGTTACCGGAGAGAATAATCCTTTGAAGCAAAGGATGTTCCAATATAACTTTTTTGATAGATAAGTTATGGTAGGATACTGCTTGATTACTGCGGTGCTCAGTTCAGTCTAAGCCTCAAATTTGTGATGATTCCAAATTCAATGATAGAATATCAGTGCCTCAATTGAGGATAGAATAAACCTTTTTTGTGGAAATTTATGATATATGATTGAATAAAACTGCATGGTTCTTATGCACAATATTGAATGGCATGCTCTGGACTATTGTTTGGTTTGCAGATGGTAATATGAGCAGTGAGGTTGTTAGGTGCATCACGGGCAACGTAGCAAATGCACAAAAAAACAAAAGTTACAAAGTAGAGTGACAAGGCACATTTGCATGAAAATGAGGATGGTTCCATGGTGGTCATATAACTGCATTAGAAAAAAATTCAATCTCATCATTGTCTTTCTGAGATAGAAAATTTTTGTGGGCCCTCTTGAAATATTCCCCTTAATTTTTTCCCAAATTTTAACACACAAATCAGCAACCAATCACTGATTAGCGTTAGCTCCAAATGCAAATCAGCATGGAAAGTAACTCTAACCAAGAATGTTCACCAAGATTCCAATGTGGACGAGGTGATAGCATATGGTCAGAGGATCATTAGGAATAAACTGAACTGAAATTACAATTCATCTGCTGATGCAGGCATCTACAAGCAGTGGGGATACTCCACTTATTCAGTGGGTAAGATTATTACATTATTAAAGGCGACAAGCCAGCCATTTAAATCCTCACTTCCACTTATTAACGTGGGGGGAATACTGTCCACACAACCACTTATAACGTGGGGGGAAATTACAAACAAGATATAAGTTTATTCTAAAACTCAACCACTCAATTGTGGGAGTGTAAAACAGATATAAAATTGCAGCAAGTAAAGGAAGAGCTGTTAGTACTACTAACTAGCTTTACAAAGAATAAGAACAGCTGCAAATAGAATAGATAATCTTCCAAGAACATTAAACAGTTAGAGTATCACTTCCTCTAACATTTACAATGATATAAGATGAAGAATTGAAGCTCAAACCAGCATTATATCAAAAACTAACAAGTCTGATATAAAAATCTGCAATCTGGAAATGTCTATCAGCAAACAGCAAACTCATAAAAATGATCACAACTCCTTCAATATACCTCTGAATTGAATGAAACGAAATGCAAAGTCTCTTTGGAGGATAGGCGCCCAAACTCAAACCACAAAACTGCATCAAAACTCAAGATATTATTTTGCACGAATCCCAAAGCACTCTCAAGATGGTACGGCCCTCAAGAGGGGCGATTTCTCTTGCTAAAAATCAAATACTTGGAATTAAATTCTGAAATTCTCCAAATATGATCGCCATTAGCATAGAATTGCAAGGATCAAATACCCATAACCAAAATAAATTCACATCAAAAGCTGTAAATGAAAAACACCTTCAGCTGTGTATACACCAGCAACATTAAAACTGAAATTCTCACCAAAATTCACCAACTTTGAAGCACAATCTGCTAGTCTGATTGAGAAGCAGCAATAATACCAACTAGGTGTTATCTTTCAAACACGAAATTGGATTGGAACTAGGAGGTAAGCATCCCTCGAAGTAGAAAACAAGTTGTCATTCCGACAGCATAACATTAGTATAAACATTCGATAATCAGCTCTTCAAACAGCAGCAATATATAAGCTTTAGTTGGCAAATGAAGCAACAAGAACTCTTCAAATTCCAAGAAGTTGAATCACTTCAACTTCCAAAAGGGACGCCACCTTTTTGCCTCTTACTTTTTGAAATAATAAAATATCATTCAACTTCCCCTTTAGGCATCCATTTCATTTTGCAACAATAAAGCATTTATTAAATAATTAAATGCTCACTTGACCCCTTTATGTCCCCTTCTTTAAAACAACTTGAAGTCATCAAGCCTAGGCGTGGGGTACAACTTCAAGACATGAAAATTGACTAAGTCTGAAACTCAGTCCAAGGAGAAAACCAAACCCAAAGCCAAATTGAGACTGATGGATAACAAGATGACTTGAGTTGAACTGCTGATGATGCCACTGCCAAAATTAGACTTACTAAAAATAGCCACTGCCAAAAATAGTAAGTTTACCTCAAAACCAACAGAAAGCGAACTGAGGAAGCAAGATTTAATGAAAGCTGAACCATCGCCAAAATTAGTATTTACTAAAAATAGTAAATACCTAGAAATGCCACAAACCTCCAAGCAAGGAAACCCTAATTTCACTTTTGATCAACCTACGGATTTCCGGAAATAGGCTATCAGTCAAAGAAGAGTGTATGGCCAAAATGGGGACATTATAGTCCGCCCTTCCCAAAATTGCTTGTCCTCAAGCAATGCCACAACACTCCAAACTGATCCCACCAAACATATAGGATCCCGGGGTCCCATGTCCATCTCTGAAAAACCCCACCATGTTGATGCTGCTCTACTCTGATCATACAAATGAAATCATTGCACCATAACTGCACTAACCATCCATGCAACCTCAAAGTGATAACATGCTTGAAATTCAAGTCGGACAACATAGAAGGAATTGAATCAAAATCTAGCAGCGTCTCATGCTCAATAAACTCTGAGGAATTAACATCTGCAACGTCAATGTCAATCACCATTCTGAGAACAAAGAAGAATAATCTAAACAACTCAAAAATATTCTCATCAACATCACTCCTCAAAGCATCAAACCAAATCACAATAGCAAATGTGATTCCATCATAGCTGTTTGCAAAGGAAAAAAACAGCTCTTTGCAAAGTCATAGCAACTGCATCCTCAAAGCTTCTTAAGGATGTATAATGCCTCCTCTGAGTAATTCTGACATATTCAAGAAAAATTCTGAAAACTTCCACCAATCTCTCCCCCAAAGTCTCAAAAAGTTGAACCAAATCAAGCAAAGGTTCGCTGCCCTTAACACTAGTGCCAAAGATTGAACAAAGATAATCACTGAAAAATAACTTGAACACCATCCAAAACTGATCCAAATCACTATGAAACATCATTTCCCACCTTTGGGACCAAAAACCATCATTGATAAGAGATTGTGAAGAGAAGAAATAAGTATACCAGCTGCCTATGACATCTGAAGTAAACCAATTAAAGTTTGATTTTAGGAAAATCAGCATACAAGGATTTGAACAGCTGCTGCAACTTTGGAAATCAGCGTGCATAATATGACAACTGTTCATGCCCAAGGCTGGAAACATACCCTCAAGAAACTTCAACCCATTATTAAACCATCTTTTGTTCGAAGCATCTCTCCAATCCATCAATTGATGAGAAAAAGGGACCATCAAATGGCTGGTAAGGATGGGAACAACATCAAAGAAACTAAAAATAGAATCCTTGTCTTTCCAAAGATTCCTCTTTCTACTTATAACAATCTCCATCAAACCATATTGAGGATTCCAAACATGAATTCCCAACTGCAAATAATCTCCAACACATTGGCAAAAATTCCCAACATATCTCCAAGAGCCATAGTGAAAGTCTTGAGCACACAAACCCATGTAATCAACTGCAACCATCAATGCAAAGTTTGAACCTTTCATGACCAGCATTTTAGAATAATCACTCATCAACAATGCACAATCTAGAAACCAAAGGGGCAAGTCTGAAAGTTCTCCCACAATTTGATGCATATTTCCGAGACCTGACCAAATCAACCATCTTAAGATAGGCGGTGCTCTTCCCTTGGTCAATGCTGAGTGAAGACCAGCAAGTTCAAGTTTGGACATTATTAAATGCTCATTTAATAACCATCCCAAGAGAGTGTTGCCTGACATATAGCTTGGATCCACCAACATTATCTTATACTTAACCATGAAATCATGCATGTCAAAAACATAAAACCTCTTATCAATGTCATCCATGTAGAAATTGTCAATCACCTTATGATTTAACAAATTATGTGAAGATGGTGGATTATTGTACACAATCATAGAAAAAATATTTCCTTCATCCCTTTCGTTGGTGTTTTCATAGAATTCATGCACATCTTCTGCAACTTGAGGATACCCATCATTAGTTGCTGATTCGTAGAATGTACCGTGATGAATATCACACACATTACCAATCATCACATCAAGCTCATGGCTGCAAGCTACCCCTTCTTGAGGCAAGTTCTCTTCCCAACTCAAGAGTTCACACTCTTGATTTACCTTCCAATTACCATCATCTTCATGAATCTCCTTAAAATTAAGCAAGGTTTCATCATTATGGAGTTCATTAATACCTTCAACTATTTGCTTGATCTCCATAATCCTTGTATCAGCTTCTTGTCCTTCAAGTGTGGCTGCAATAAGAGTTTGATTTTCTCCCTTGCATAAAGAGTGATGAGCTAAGGAAAGATCAAGACAAAGCCTATCAACCTCATTCTCCTTCTCTTGATAGGCATCATAGGTCTCTTCTGCAAACTTAATAGCATTATCTCTATCTGAGAGCAAATGCAAATAATCTATCTTTAATGATTCCAATGCTTCTTTGATAGTTTGCAACTTGGAAAGAGTGACTCCTTTAACTCTATTCTGTCTCTCTTCAAACTGAAACTTCTAGTAGAGTTCTTCAACAAAATTGTGTGTGCTATCAAATCTTGATAATGCTTTAACAATTTTCTCTTCTGAAACCATTAAGTTATCCTTCAAAACTTGCAGCTCTTTAGGCCCATGATCATAATCAGCAAAGAAGCTTTGCTCATCAAACATCAACTTTTCTGATTTATTTTCTTTGATTTGATTCTCAAAATCAGCCTCCTTTCTAATCTTATCACTACATAACTCCTGAATTGAAGGCCTGTCAACAACTTCTTCAAACAAATTAGTACCTCTATCTTGACCTTTCAAGTTCTCATACTCTTCTTGTGCGTAATTCTGAAAGGCATCCAAACCATTTGTTGATTTTAAAACATTATTCTCTTCAACATAAGAAATCACATTCTCATTAGCCATTGCTGCAACTTCTCCTCCAAAGATCACTTCATTACTTGCATTGCAAACTGATTTTTGAACTTCATCAGGATCAAAGGGGAATTTATCCCACTCCGGTTCTTTATCATACCTTGGTGACATCGCGCCCGGATCCCAAATGTGAAAGGTTTGATTGCAATGATCAATAGGAAAGAGATCATCATGCTCCTCTTGAACTGTTGACTCTTTGAATGAGTCACTCCTCAACCCACTTGAACTGAAATCTTCATCTATAACTTTCTCCACAGATGTAGTTTGATAATCAAACCCACTACCACTCAAGTCACTAGCATTATATCGGATTAAAGAATCATCAAAGCTGGTTGCTTTGAATATTTTGTCATTCTTTTCTTCAATGAAATTATCTTGAGTAGATGTGTTGCTGATTTTATCATTAGTGCCCACATACATACCAAAGAAGTCTTCTTGGACACTTGTCAATAATTCTTCATATGGAATTGGCTCAGCATAAAGTAGAGAATTATCCTTCACTAAATCTTCAACAAAAGGAGATAAAAACACATCGGAATCACCATCAACAACCTCACTTTCGTAATGGTCATAAGCTGGTTCAAAGACACCATTAGTATTTGCTTCATCTTGCTCTTCTTCAACGTACTTATCCCACACAACTGTTCCACCAGCATCTTTTGAGAAGCCATTTGTCTCGAGATCTTCATTGCTTGAATCCTTATTAGGACTCAAGACTGCTGTAATGATCTTCTTACCATAATAATCTTCATTATTTCCCATCCCATGCAAGTCTAGGGATGTATTTTGGGACTCTAACTTAATCTCCTCATTTGCCAAGGTATCTTCATCAAGCCCACTTTCATTTTGAACCAAAATGTGCACCTTGCTTGTGTCTTCTTCAACACTAATTGACTGATTTTTCTCTTCAATTTGCTTACTTGTGGGCTGCAAACCACAAACAGATCCTTTTGCTTCTTCCTTCCTTGATTCTTCAACCATGGCAAGTTCTACTTCCTCTTTAATCATTTTTTTGATGTAGTTGACCATAGCCAACTTTCCAGGGTCATGAATCACCGCACAATTCAAAAATGTGTCAAATGAAACATTGTTCTTAAACTCATCTGTCATGCTCTGATATTGTTTACGGAGTATGGCAGCCTCATGTTCACATTGCCTCTTGAACTGACATTCTTCCAAAGCCACAATCAAATCTGACTTCTCACGATTCTTGGACCTCAGAAAATGCAACATCTTAAGAACTTCTGAAAGCTAAACTGAACTTAGGTGAAGAATCTGATTTCTCTATCACTCATCTGTCAACTGACTCTGTCTTATTCACAGGATGGCAAGATCTTGGCTCTGATACCACTGAAATATTCCCCTTAATTTTTTCCCAAATTTTAACACACAAATCAGCAACCAATCACTGATTAGCGTTAGCTCCAAATGCAAATCAGCATGGAAAGTAACTCTAACCAAGAATGTTCACCAAGATTCCAATGTGGACGAGGTGATAGCATATGGTCAGAGGATCATTAGGAATAAACTGAACTGAAATTACAATTCATCTGCTGATGCAGGCATCCACAAGCAGTGGGGATACTCCACTTATTCAGTGGGTAAGATTATTACATTATTAAAGGCGACAAGCCAGCCATTTAAATCCTCACTTCCACTTATTAACGTGGGGGGAATACTGTCCACACAACCACTTATAACGTGGGGGGAAATTACAAACAAGATATAAGTTTATTCTAAAACTCAACCACTCAATTGTGGGAGTGTAAAACAGATATAAAATTGCAGCAAGTAAAGGAAGAGCTGTTAGTACTACTAACTAGCTTTACAAAGAATAAGAACAGCTGCAAATAGAATAGATAATCTTCCAAGAACATTAAACAGTTAGAGTATCACTTCCTCTAACATTTACAATGATATAAGATGAAGAATTGAAGCTCAAACCAGCATTATATCAAAAACTAACAAGTCTGATATAAAAATCTGCAATCTGGAAATGTCTATCAGCAAACAGCAAACTCATAAAAATGATCACAACTCCTTCAATATACCTCTGAATTGAATGAAACGAAATGCAAAGTCTCTTTGGAGGATAGGCGCCCAAACTCAAACCACAAAACTGCATCAAAACTCAAGATATTATTTTGCACGAATCCCAAAGCACTCTCAAGATGGTACGGCCCTCAAGAGGGGCGATTTCTCTTGCTAAAAATCAAATACTTGGAATTAAATTCTGAAATTCTCCAAATATGATCGCCATTAGCATAGAATTGCAAGGATCAAATACCCATAACCAAAATAAATTCACATCAAAAGCTGTAAATGAAAAACACCTTCAGCTGTGTATACACCAGCAACATTAAAACTGAAATTCTCACCAAAATTCACCAACTTTGAAGCACAATCTGCTAGTCTGATTGAGAAGCAGCAATAATACCAACTAGGTGTTATCTTTCAAACACGAAATTGGATTGGAACTAGGAGGTAAGCATCCCTCGAAGTAGAAAACAAGTTGTCATTCCGACAGCATAACATTAGTATAAACATTCGATAATCAGCTCTTCAAACAGCAGCAATATATAAGCTTTAGTTGGCAAATGAAGCAACAAGAACTCTTCAAATTCCAAGAAGTTGAATCACTTCAACTTCCAAAAGGGACGCCACCTTTTTGCCTCTTACTTTTTGAAATAATAAAATATCATTCAACTTCCCCTTTAGGCATCCATTTCATTTTGCAACAATAAAGCATTTATTAAATAATTAAATGCTCACTTGACCCCTTTATGTCCCCTTCTTTAAAACAACTTGAAGTCATCAAGCCTAGGCGTACACAACTTCAAGACATGAAAATTGACTAAGTCTGAAACTCAAGGAGAAAACCAAACCCAAAGCCAAATTGAGACTGATGGATAACAAGATGACTTGAGTTGAGCGATGATGCCAAAATTAGACTTACTAAAAATAGCCACCCAAAAAAAATAGTAAGTTTACCTCAAAACCAAGCGAACTGAGTGGAAGCAAGACTTAATGAAAGTGACAACCGAACCATCGAAAATTAGTATTTACTAAAAATAGTAAATACCTAGAAATGCCACAAACCTCCAAGCAAGGAAACCCTAATTTCACTTTTGATCAACCTACGGATTTCCGGAAATAGGCTATCAGTCAAAGAAGAGTGTATGGCCAAAATGGGGACATTACACCTCTTCATCAAACTTGCAAAATTTCAAATTCAAAAGTTTCATATTAGGCCAAAAGAGTATGTGATTCAGGATATTGAAGATGAGAAAATTTTGTACAGTATACAACATGATGAAGCCAGGAATGAAATAAAATTCTTGTGGAAAGTTCCCCATTAATTTTATTCCCAATGGGCATGTTTATAATCATCTAGGCAATTTATTCAAAAGCCCATATTGAATTGCATTTTTTGGTGGTTTTTTGACTATATATTTTGATTTCTCATTCATTTAAAGAAAACTTAACCCTAACCCTGACCTGATTTTGTTCCGTTTTTTTGAAAACAGTAACCCTAACGATTTTCCTAATTAAATTGCAATTTTTTGAAAAATAATTTATCTTTTGGTTTGCCTATTTATAGCCAAGAACTATTATTGATACCGTGTTGCAAACTAGTCCACAGATTCCAGCCAGAAAAATATCAGTGACTAGAAGGAGGTGGCAATTTCGGATGTGCTGGAAAATAGTTTGAAGATTTCATTTAATGAACATTAGAAATAAATCTTATGTTCACTTAATGAACAGTATAAGCAGATTCATCTGCTGTATTTTCACTTACCCATCAGTGTAACACATCTAAATGAAATGTCTCAAACAGTTGGCCTTTTTTCTCTTAATGAATCGGAAGTACTATACTTGAATAGGTCCTTCATACTTAGATGCAGTTACATATGTGCTTGATCAGTATGTTATTCTCTGTTTTCTGAACTTCCTACCATAGTTTCGTTTCCATGTTGTTTTTCTTTCACAATTACTGATATTATTAACTTTATGTCATGTTTATTTCAGAAAGTTTGTATTGAAACACAAGGAGAGCATCTACTCTGTTACTTCAACAACATACAAAGTTTGAAAGTGACATATTACACCTATTTTGCTTTTATGTTTGTAGTTAACAATTTCTAAATCATATAATTTGAATGGTTGCAAAAAAGTATCCTTTCAAATTTCCTTAGAATTGATCATTCCTATTCTTTTATAGAAGATCATAAATCTATGACAGCTACTTTATATGATTGGATTAATCACTAGCCTAGCTCACTGATTAACTATTTATTCATTGATTTCATCTTATTAAAAATTGTGATTTTTTTATTTATTCATTGATATTGTGTTTAATTTTCCTATTTTGCAGAACTTGTGCATTCAAAAACAACAATATCTACAAATATATTTCAAGAGCATATAGAATTTGACAAGTAACATATTACACCTATTTTGTTTTTATATTTCTAGTGTGTTTTTTTATTGTGCATAAAATGTTAGAAAAAAATGAACCAAAAAAATCATTGTATCCTATAATAGATGTAGAAAGTTATGAATCAATGAACACAAATGAAGAATGAACAATAGATGAAGTATTGAAAGATAATAATCTTTTTAGAGTAAGTCCATTTGTATACAACATAGGGGATTGTCTTTTTGACTCT
Source organism: Sequoia sempervirens (assembly GCA_007258455.2). Lineage (NCBI taxonomy): Eukaryota > Viridiplantae > Streptophyta > Pinopsida > Cupressales > Cupressaceae > Sequoia > Sequoia sempervirens. The sequence goes on from VDFB02075321.1 coordinate 35,482,027, forward strand.
TTGCAATATTTGTTACCTACGAAGTTCACTTCAATAGAATTGCGAAATGGTATGATTGATTACTTTCTTGCTCACTGATTAACTATTTATTCATTGATTTCATCTTATTAAAAATTGTGATTTTTTTATTTATTCATTGATATTGTGTTTAATTTTCCTATTTTGCAGAACTTGTGCATTCAAAAACAACAATATCTACAAATATATTTCAAGAGCATATAGAATTTGACAAGTAATATACTACACCTATTTTGTTTTTATATTTCTAGTGTGTTTTTTTATTGTGCATAAAATGTTAGAAAAAAATGAACCAAAAAAATCATTGTATCCTATAATAGATGTAGAAAGTTATGAATCAATGAATACAAATGAAGAACGAACAATAGATGAAGTATTGAAAAATAATAATCTTTTTAGAGTAAGTCCATTTGTATACAACATAGGGGATTGTCTTTTTGACTCTTTGCAATATTTGTTACCTACGAAGTTCACTTCAATAGAATTGCGAAATGGTATGATTGATTACTTTCTTAATTGCCTAGCAAAAAATGACGATGACGCTTTCTTTTCATATAGACATGAGCTAGATCCTGAAACATTGAATTAGTTTCATCAAATTACTGATGCTAATACATACTTATGACGTATGCGCTTATCTGCGTTTAAGAAACCAAATAGTAAAGAATATGGCCTTTGGGGCAACCAATTTTGTATTAAATGGCTAGCAAAGTGGTTAGGTATCCAAATATGTATTTGGTCGTCAACTAGAAAAGTAAAGTACTTGAATTTCAATGAAAATCCAGAAAGTACTACATATTCTATTTTGTTCCATGATGAAAACCATTTGAATGGACATTTTGAACCACTTGTTTCAAAAAAAATAAAGCCATTGCAAGATGCATTAACCAATGTAAACAATCAAAAACAATTACTAACACGAGAAAACAAATTGTGGAGAATAAGTCAATAGATTTAATGTCCAACTTCAATAAATATGCATCATCAACAACAAATTTTGCATTGGATAATATCATAGATGTAGAGAACTATCAGTCAAAAAACAGACAACGAGATATCTCAATTGACAAAGTATTAGAAGACAATAACCTATTTAGAATAAGGCCCTTTGTATACAATGTAGGTGATTGTCTTTTCAACTCATTACAACTACTATTACATATGCGATACACATTTGTTGAACTAAGGAATGGAATAGTTGATCATTTTCAAAATTGTCTGGCAATTGATGATCTCGATGCTTTGTTCTCACTTCAAAATGAGCTAGACTCACAGACACTATCCAAAATGCATGGTGTTTATGATGTTAGTACATATCTATGACACATGCGACTATCTGCAGTTCCAAAGCCAAATTGTAATGAGTATGGTCTTTGGGGAGACTTGTTTTGTATTAAGTGGCTATGCAAGTGGTTAGATATTGAGATATGTATTTGGTCTTTAACAGGAAAAACAAAGTACTTCCATTTCAATGAAAATTCACAAAGTACAACATACTCTATTCTTTTCCATGATTAGGATCATAAAAATGGACATTTCGAACCGCTTGTGAGGAAAAAATTTAACATACCTAAACAATAGGCTCACCAATATAAACAAATTGGAAGAAATATTTATTCCCTAAAAAGAATTCCACAGAAAAAAACACTAGATAGAATGTCTAGATTATGCAAAAACGCAATATCGATATCCGATTGTGGTGACAGTCTTTTCAATACTATTGCAAGTTTGACTGAAAATGAATATGACAGCCCATGTCTTAGACGTTACATGGCTCAATTGTTTTGCAATGCAATGCTAAATGGAGACAGCATAGCAAATGAATGCCTTGAGACATGCTTAAAATCTGTGTTGAAAAATAGTTGTGGTGTAACAAATTGGGAAACATTTATTACAAAAGTTGGAGATCCATTTGAACAAAGTGAAATTGAAGGTTCTAATTTTTGTTTTGAATGGCTATCCTACATTTTGCAAATAAAAATTCAAGTTTCCTCAGAAAACGATTCCATGCCAAGCAAAGTATATTGCAAATGTGTACAACCAACAAAAGTATACAATGTCATATGTTACAAAGTCAATGACATGCATAGACATTATAAGCCAAGTGAAGTGGAGGTAATAATGATAAACGACATTCATACTGCACAGCCAGAAAAAAAAAACAATAATGAAAAACAAAGAAAGGCTTAATATGCACAAATTGAAAGAATCCATTCGAAATAGTAAACAAGTAAAAACATGCAACTCTACATATTTGAGGAAGTTATTTTGCACAACTTTCCATAATTCACTTCGTAAACTAAAACAAGAGATACGCAAAAAACCTAAAATCCAAAACATAGAAAAAAGAGGGAAAAAAAGAACACCCATCCAATCTTACATGGAGAAAATCAAAGACACACCTAAACATGTGTGTGCAATTTGTGGCCTATTGCATTTCAAAAGAAATATTATAAATCTAAGCCAACAAACAATGGAAACATACAGGCTAGTTTTATTACGCACACAAGGATTTTCCGGAAACAAAATATGCAACTTTTGTAACCACCAATTGAGGCAAAACAGAAAACCAATATACGCAACACCAGAACATATTAAAACAAATAAGCCACTACAATACACTGCTACACTTTCAGAACTTGAAGAAAGGCTAGTGTCCCTTCGACTTGCCTTTGCACAAATTTGGCAACTAGGATACAAAAGACGTCACATTGGACTAAGTGGAACAATTATCAATGGCCCAACAGACATGAACATTATACAAACAATGTTGCCACGTTCCACTGATGAAACATGTACAACTGCTACTGCATTAAAGAGACATTTGCAATAAACAAATGCATACCAAAAAGGAAGAGTTCGACCAAATGTTATTATGAATTCTCTAAAGGAATTGTGTAAAACAATGTTGTACAAAACGCAAAAATGTTAAATTGAACAAAAATTGGCATGAACATTTGTACTATTTAGAAGAGCATACTACATGCACCGACTCTTCATCAAGTGATAGCGGCAAAGAGAGTGACACAAATAATCCAATGGAAATGGAAACGAATACCTTGATCCATGGCTTTACTGAGTCAAGAACTATACATTCAATACAAGACAAAGTCATTGAAATTGCACCTGTTGAAGGAAAACAATCTCTTGGAATATTCCAAGACAAATATGCAGAAGAAATGAATTTTACAACACTATTTTTTGGAGAACCACGTGATGAACAAATTGAAAAAAAAAAATCATACCAAAAAATTGCACAATGGGAATTACAAAATTCAAATCGAACATTTACTTACCATACAACCAACTTATTTTTCAAAACCATTAAAATACTAATTGGCCAAGTTTTTTCTACACTATGGATAAGAATTCACAAAGGAAAATTAAAAGGTAGAACCCTACTAGCAAAAGATGTGAAGCACAAACTGAACCTTCAAAAGCTATTACAATCAGATATTGGATATGTAGATTTAAAAAAAAAAGAATTCACCAGACTATTTGCAACACCTGAAAAGAAATTGTTTTGCAATGATACGACAGTTGGGTCCACCTACTTTTTTCCTAACTTTCCCTAGTGCAGAACAAAACTAGGAGCCATTAAAGGAAACATTGAAAGAATTATACATCTCACAAAAAAAAAATCAAGAGAAAGCCAGGAAGAATTGCTTAATGAAGTTGACATTAACTATTTGATTATAAACATAGGATTAATGCAATGAAACAATTAATATGCTTAGATGAGACATTTTTTGGAAAGGTATTGGATTACTTTTCGGTTACATAATTCCAAAATCGAGGAAATGAGCATGACCATTTCATGATATGGGTTAAAGATGCACCTATATATGGAAAAGATACTAATAGTAGTATTGAACATTTTGTAGACAGATACACAACTTGCAATACTGAAACTTCAAATGAACAAATGGCTAAAATACACATACATCGCCATACTAAACAATGTGGCAAGACCACAAAAAAAATTTCGCTTTGGTTTTCCACAACCACCGATGAAAACAAGAATTCTTGTACCATGCATCGACAAAAAAAGAGACGTGTTTGGCTGAAAAACTTAGATCCACTTTAGAATGTTCAAGTTATGATTCTTGTACATCTTTTGAGGATTTCCTACTGAACATAAGCATGGATGAAGAAGAATACATATTAGCCATACAATCTACGTTGCTTAGACCAACAATGTTCTTGAAAAGAAAGCCAGCTCACATTTGGAACAATACATTTTGTAAAAAAATTCCTCATCTATGGCAAGTAAACACAGATGCACAATTCATTTTAAATGCATATGCTGCAGCAATGTACTGTAGCTCATACATGACAAAATGCAATGCCTCAATAACAAATGCATTTAACAAAATACGCACAGACCACAAAGAACATAACATTGATGCAATTAAAATGATAACAAAACTTGGCAATGCTTTGTTCAATCTACAACAAATGTCTAGTCAGCAAGCTATACACATTGTGCTTTCACTTCCTCCTAACTATAGTTCAAGGAAATGCATATTCATAGACACATCAATTGTTGAAAACCGTACATTTATTTTGAAAAATTCTACACGGCTAAAAAATGAGCCAGATGATTCACAAAATGTTGCTTGTAAAAATTTAATTGACCATTATATTGCACATACTCAAATATTGGCAAATGTTTGTCTAGTAGAATTTGTCGCAGAATACAGAAGAAGAAAAGGACAATTAAAAAAAATAGAGACCACAAATTATTTGATATATAAGATACAATAAACATGTTGACATCAAAAAATATTGTAGGGAACAACTTTTACTATATGTCCCATTTTCCATAGATGAAAACATGTTGAAAAGAGGCTTCACAACATAGGAAGAGGCTTTCATTGCTAAAGAAAAAATAGTAAAACTTAATCAAGTAAAGTACACGTACCATATAAATGAGCTATGGGGTGATTTGGACAAAGCTATTAATGATGTCAATATTGAAAACGAGAACTATAAAGAATCAAACAATGTTCACAACTTCAACAGTGAATATAATGAACAGTACAATTTGCAATCGGATCTAGACACATGTTGAAACTTAAATTCTACAACAAACAAATCAAAAGGCCATTTGAAATTGCTAAGCATCCAAACTTAGCTGACAACACAAAATACTACAATCTTCGAAGAATGCTAAACAAAGAGCAACAAGCCATAGTAAAGGACATACTAGTAAAGAAACAAAATAAATTTCTTGAACCATTGCATTTGTTTCTAACAGGAGGTGCTGGAACAAGAAAAATATTCACTGCCAAAGCTATATACTAAGGCCTACTGCGTATATACAATAACTCTATTGATAGTGATCCAAATTGTTATAGAATCGATGTTGTATATTAATCAAGAGGAATGAGAGTTCCTTATATAGAGTACAAGAGACGATGTTTCTAAAAGAAACAATCATTAAGTTAGAAAAAGCAACGATGAGATGACCATTACAACATAAATAGAAACATATTATTTTAATACCCTCCCTTAATGGTCATCATTCTAACTACCCAGAGATAACAGAGAAGGGCGCCCCCTTCTTCTCAGAACGCTGCTGCAACAAAAGACAAGAGCCTGCCACTAACTTTGCCACTTGAGATGAGTCTGCCACCAACCCTCCCAGAAACTACAAAACTTCTGGAAATAACAACACCAACCGTCCAACCTAAAGTTGGAAAACTGTCCCTCGTTGTAACTAGAGACATACCAAGAGCAATTGCTATGATTTTGAGAAAAAATCGGCAAACCCTCCAATCTTCTGCAGATGGACATGACGCCCCAGACTAGACTGCAAGAAGCCAGATGTGCAAATGTTCACCCCAACTGTGACAAAAAAATGGACTGCACCAAACCACGATTTTGAGGGAAAAATCGCCAAACCCAAGATTACAAATCATCAGTTTTTTGGAAAAAACGGTAAAAACCAGAGAGCCCTCTCGAATGACAGAAACCTTGACAAGGGTATACAGGAGAAAAACTCTTAATTTTTTAGGACAAAATTATAAACCCTCCCGGAACCCAGAAGACAGATCTTTTTTTTTTCCTTTTACGGGACAAAAATATTTAAAAACCCAGAACATCGATTGTCGGCTTGAAACACAGAGGGTTTGGAACCCTAGCCGCCAAAACAAAGCTGCACAAAAATTGAGGCATGGAAGACGAAGCACCCAAAAAAATCGGAGACCGACCTAGTTGAGATCTCAAAAAACCCACCAAGAATCTTCAAACAAAAAAATTTTCCACCTTGAACTGGAGGGTCAAAACCCTAGATGAAAATTCTGGAACCTTAGTTCGCCATGAAAGGTACAAAAAATTGCAAAAAATCACAGGAAAACACGCCTAAATGAAGAAATCCGCGGCCAGACAGAAGACGAAAATTTATGGAAGAAATCGTAGCAAAGAGAATGCAGCAAAATCGTGCCCAAAGATCAGAAATAAAAACGTGATTTAATAAAGGCACTAGTCTCTTTCAACCAAGCCACGAACTGCCAAAAATAAGCCTAGAAATTGTCGTGCGCCAGCAGAAACAAGAAAAACGTGTTTAGATCTTCAAAAACGCGAACAACAGAGCCATCGCGGCATGAAATAGGGCACAAAACGAGGTGCGATAGCAAAGAACAAAATGCGACGTCAAAAGAATTGAAGGTCGCGCATTTGCAGTCACAAAACCCTAGGTCGCAAAAAAATAGAGGTCTATTTGTAGAACGCGGCTCCTTAGAAACCCGCATACTTTTAGAGTGATTAGACGCCCAAAAATCAAAGGTTTTTAGGCACGAGCCAGGTTGAAAGCAAAAACCCAAACCAAAAAAAGTGAGCACCAAAAACACACGAACATAAATGACACCCAAAATCTTCCACGATTTGCAGCGCCCAAAAAACACCTTAAGAGCCACACGAGAATTTCAATTTTTTTTTTTTGAAATTTTAACTCTCAAAAAATCTTCAAAAATATTTTCCAAGAAGATTTTATTAAATTTTTAATTCAAAGACTGGAAAAATCTTTAAAAAAGATTTTTATGAATTAAAAATTTAATTTTGAGCATACTGGCTCTGATACCATGTTACAGAATCAATATTGTTGTATATTAATCAAGAGGAACGAGAGTTCCTTATATAGAGTACAAGAGACGATGTTTCTAAAAGAAATAATCGTTAAGTTAGAAAAAGCAACGACCAGTTGACCATTACAACATAAATAGAAACATATTATTCTCATACAGATAAGATAAAAGGCTTGTTACTTGCATACACAGGTAAAACAGCTTACAATATTGGAGGCACAACTTTGTACTCTGCAACTTTTATACCATTTAACAAATCCACTACTATTCCATTGAGCTCAGACAAATTAGATATATTGACAAAAGAATATCAACAATTGCGTATTATCCTTATTGATGAAATCTCATTAGTTGGAGCGAAACTCTTGTGTTGCATAGATAAAAGATTGTGTGACATCATGCAAACACCTACTAAATATTTTGGTGGTTTAGACATTATTTTTTGTAGTGATTTCTACCAAGCCGAACCTATACATGACTGTCCAGTGTTCCAAATTGTAAATTTAGACACCCAGCTAGTTCCATACAATTTTTGGGAAAACATCAAATGCTATACCTTATAAACAACAATGAGACAAAAAGATGAAATCTTCATCAAAATTTTGAACAGAATATGAACAAACTCTCAAACAGATAGTGACATAGCATACCTGAATAACAAATGCTTACATCCTACACCTATTGATCTAACATTTCCATTCCTTTTTTACAAGAGAAAAGATGTTAATTCACACAATTAGAAAATATTATTTTCTCTTCCTGGAGAACTAATAACAGTCAATGCAATTGATGAACAAGATAATTCTATTAATGTAGAACAATTGTTCAAAAATAATACAAATCTACCAGACCATATTATGTTAAAAAAAGACATACTAGTTGAAATTTACGGTGGAAACTATGATACATAGGATGGTCTCGTAAATGGATCAGATGGAATATTCAAAACATATACTCATCATGCTGAGATTGACATTATATGGATTGAGTTCAATGATCGTCATATAGGAAAAGATCAAGCCACAAAGCTATCACATTTAAACCAAACATATATTAACAATGGACGGGTACCAATACTCCTAGTTGCCAGACCAATCTTCAAACTAAATGCTCAACATAAAAATATTATTAAAAAACAATTCCCCATACAATTAGCATGTGCTTGAACAATACACAGATCACAAGGACTTACAATGCATGGCCTTGCATTTCAACCATTAGGTGTGTACACCAACATGGGTTAACTTACACAACCCTTTCCCATACATCAACAATAGAAACATTGTTTTTGTTAAGCCCTCTAACAGCAAAATTTTTTAAAGTATGAAGAGAAATCATAGATGAAATGACATGGTTAGAATCAGTAGCTAAGCGGACTCTACAAAATGACACATATTACAAATCTCAAACATCATGTATTACCATATCTACATTAAACACTCGTTATTTCCAGTCACACAAACATGACATTGAACATGACAAAGACTTAATGTCATCGAACATTATTTGTCTGCAAGAGACATATTTGGAAACAAATTTAAAAAATGATGCATTATCAGAATATAATTGCTCTACAACATACCATATACATGGGATAATGACTTGCACAAAAAAACATATACAAGTAGCAAATGCAATTCCACTTACAGAAGACAATGTTGAAGCAATATTGAGTACACTAATATTTACTAAACAAAGCCTTTATATTTGTAATATCTATGCTAGACCAACAACATCACTTACTAATATCATAAAAATTGTTAACAAAGCAATGACAATTGCTCCCACTGGAAGCCTTATTTACATTGCAGGTGGTTTTAACATTGACATTTCCAACACCTCAAGAAAAGTAGACATGCTAAAAGAGAACATGGAAATACACAAGTTGTTCTTATTACAGGAAAATACAAAACTTTTGTCAAGGACCATTATTGATCATGTATGGACAAATAATTATGAAAATACAACGAACATTCAAAGATATGAGTCATACTGGACGGATCATGACACTCTTCTATTCCATGTTGCCAACATCATCTAGCCATGCTCTGCATTCTGGAAAAGGTAATTACATACAACAATTTTATTTGAAAAAATATTTTATTGTCTACATACATTAACTCTTACTCAAAAAAAGGTACTTAAATTCATTACTTTTACTATTATATAGATCATTATTCATATAAAGAAAAAATTAGCAAATATTATTTTGCAAGTGACTTGCAATAACGAACAGTGAGAAAGACAAAGTATCTACTGTAGTACCTACAACATCACAACATGGAACAAATAAAGAGTAAGTTACATGGAGAACATACATAATTTTTTTCTTTTAACAAAATATCCTTTTCAAAAACCATACTTCACTAACATGTTTGATTTGTCAAAGCCAATTGGACATCGTCAAATTTAACAACACTCCAGCAACAATTGTGCATACAACCAATATGACATCGGATGAACGGTATTTATACTAGCGTAAAAACAATTACAAAACAATTTCCAATTATATAAGGAACATATAAAAAATGTGATAGGAAAAACTCTACTTTAACAATAGATTATTGTACAAGTAAAAAATATATATTGTGCAGCTTTTTCAAAAGCATGGAAATCAGTGAAGAGGACCTCGATGTAGATGATCTAGATGATTCTTTCTCTGCACCTGAAAAAGAATGCATAACAAAACAGTAAGACATATCGTCTCCTCCAAACTAGTTATACATTAAATAGTATTTTCCACAAATTACATGACTAACAATTTCATGTCTTGCTACAGGTGCTTGGAAGACATTGAACTAAATACCACCTCTCCCAAAAGAATAAACATTGAAAGCAACAAAGAAAGGTAAGTACTCATTTTTAATAGTCTTCTCCTCTACCTATTTTTATGAATAAGCTATGTATATTGTACATTTTCCACAGATTTCTATATACACCAACATATTTAGACAAAAAACTTTAATTTATGTTCACACAATTAAGAATAGCATACATTTTCAGTAACTACATAACAAAACAGTGACAATTGTCAACTCTTCCAAAATTATGAAATGTTAAATAGTAACATCTACAATTTTCATGACTGACAATTTCATTTCATATTACAGCCGGTTGAGAACCATTGAACTAAATAGCACATCGCCAATCACAATGATTACTGAAAACAAGAACCAAAGGTATTAATTTTTAATACTCTTCTTTCATACCATAATTACTAAAAATTCTACCTATATGGTTGTACATTTTCCAAATATTTTTACAAACTACAACATACATAGTGAAAAATCTTTAATTTACATCCGCACAATTAAGAATAATTGTCATTTTCTATCCTTGAATGTTCACAACTATAATGTATATTTAGAATACAGAATTATCTACACGATGTATTTTTGACGGTCTAATTTCAACAAACCAAAAACCTAGTACAATATTGGAAATTTCCACAAAGCGAACTAGTTCAGTATTCGAAGGCAATGTACTTGTCGTGTATGGTCCTGCTTCTACAAAAACAACACCCAAAAAAAGGCAGAAATAGTACATGTGGATTTAGTAGATGCCTATGGTCAAATGACTATTACTGTAAACATTAGCAACAATCTGATACATACATTTTTTCCCTGAATGTTCGTTGGGTCTAGTATTCGCATCACGACCTTTTTAATCAAAAATAAAACTCAATATGAAAGGGGTGATGCAAACTGTTGCCTTGCCTTAGCAAGTAGAAGCATAGTAGAAAGTGTACCTACTGTTTGCAAAAAACGTAGATTAACTCCAGATGTCACTATCTCCCAATTAATACAAGCAGACTACAGCTATTCTGTTGGCTCGTTTGGAGCAATAGCAACATCTTATCATTTCAACAAAATCCAGTTCGAAGTACATGTGAAAGATGGAGACCTCCAAGAAGACATGGCAACTGTAAATACCTAACCATCTTCCTTTTATTTTCATATGTAACTGAACTTATTTACTTAAATTCATTAACAATTCTCTTTTGTAGGTTGTTATCCCAACTGCCAACACATATTTGTGTGCATTTTTACATCAAATGTTTTCAAAAACAGACATGCCACTGCTCCTTTTCAAAAATGTAGTTAGAACTGGTCCACAAGGCTCAAATCTAATGCATGCAACACAATCAACATTCTTTGAGGAGCTGAACGAGTCATGTACATGAGCACGATTGCAAACCCTTGCAAAATTAAACATTCAGGCAAGAGCCCAAAAATTAAGAATTTTATTTTTACATTTATATAACACATTTATTAAATATTTTCAGTTCCCTACACAATACATAACATGTTATTTTTATTGGCAGGTACTTGGGACACTGAAACCAAAGAATGTCCACTTGCCCCCCTTCGAACCTTGTTGTACCACATGCCATTACTTCATGCTACTGGACAAGTGTCTTGAAAAAGGATCTGCCAATTGCACATTTTGCAAAAAAAGCACTCAATTTTCCTTCCGCCACAATCTGCCTTGCACATTGTATAGGAAAGAAGGAAACATTGACTGCTGGTTAAGTGGACAGCTGCTTAAACAAATTTTTCCAAAGCTTGAAGAGATAACATATGAGCAATACAAAGAAGGCATCTCACCTACAGTGTTCTTATTACAGAGATTCCAATTGCAAGGAACTTTCACACTTTCTGTTAACAATTTGATTCTGAGAATTCTCCAACAATGGCTGTCTTACTGTTTGCACAAATTGCAATTACACAAACAATCTGTCATACTCAGCTACAAAAGCCTTTAATTTTGTTGCTTTTGGTACAAAACTTTACTGTAAAACCTTGATTTAACAAACACTAATGTGAGTGAATACTGTTTTGATTGCCTTTAATGGAAAACTTATTCAGGTCTTTGCTGCTTTCATTGGTTTGACATAAAAAAATTCTTTTCACACTTGCTTTTTGCTGAGTAAAAATGTTTTATGGTGTTGTAACTATGTTTTTGGATGCATTTATTATTAGTTTTGTTCTTAAAAATGCATTACTATACTTATTGACTTAGCAGAGATTTCACTATACTTATTGACTTAGCAGAGATTTCAATTTATGCTGACTGCAAATCTGACTTTAGTAGATAGGAGATGTTCTAGTACATCTGCTTTTGAATTTGAAGTGGTGACCATCTTGAGTGTGGCTCGTGTAGCAAGCCTGCCATGGCAAAATTGCTATTATGCAGATTATCAAAGTTAATTTTCTCAACAAGGAATTAAATACAGGTATTAAAAGATTTCTTTTACAAGTTTCAAATAGATACAGGTAACAACTTATCACCAGACCATAGCCTGGGAAGCCAAAAAGGTTCAGGAAGACTTCAAGGAAGAGCTCCAAAAGTATGGAGCTGGGCTTAGGTCCTTAATTCTTGAATATAAAAGATCATTTAGGTGATTTTTCGATCGAAATTTTATCCTGGTAGTTAACAAGTGTGAGGTTTCTCTGCACAAAATGGAATGATTGCATGCTGCTAAGGTCTTATAGAATCTTTGATCTTAATATCATGCATAGTGCCATTCTTTTCTAAGAGAAATGTAGCATAGGTTGAATATAAATGAAAATCCTCTTTCTGGTTACTAAGATGTTGAAGCTGGTTGGGTTGTCTGATCTAAAGTCCTCATCCATTTAATGTGCAACTTCCTTTAAGATGGTCCCAATCTAGGTTTGTTCTAGAAAAATCCGTTGGTTATTTAAACCTTGATTTAGACTCCAATATTGCATTCAATTGAATTTGATCCACTACTTCTTCTCTTGAATTCAAATTGGTGAGTATCTTTAGTGTGGCTTATGTAGCACTTGTGATGGCAAAATTGCCTATTATCCAGATTATCCACGTTAATTTTCTCAATGAGGAAACAATTACAGGTATTGAAAGTCTTCTTTTAAGTTTCAAATAGATCCATTTAAAAACTTTTTTGTATTTCTAGATATGGATTTCTATGATTTATGCCAATAATGTAACTTCACAAATTGAATGCAGCTATTTTCTTCATTAAAAGAGAGTTAAAGATCTGGGCATGTTGAGTTCCATAGCTTGATATATCTGGAAATCTGACGGATGCGTCTATCAAGGTTAAGTGACTGAGTGTATTGTTAACCTATAGCTATTTGTAATTCTGATTCACCAAAACCACATACATAATTCCTTACAATTCATTAGGTGTCATAAATTCCAATGGCTATCTCTTGTTTTTCAAGTTTGGCACAAAAGTTAAGAAACAGCATATCAAACATAGCAAGGTGGAGCATCTCTTGTGACTGACTTGGAACTATATCTTGTTTAACCTTTGTTTCCTTCAAATAGACTTTTAACGTGGCATTTTCTTAAAAATATTGTTACATTTAGCATGCTGGTCTATTCATATTTAATTTCTAAGTATTAGTAGGATTCTTCCAATAGGTGTTATCAAGTTATAATGAAAGACACATACACTTATACCATTGTAGTGCTAATTATGATTCAGTCTTTATAGTTGATGATGAACACTCGAGGAGTTGTTGTTCTTGTACACTATTTTAGTTTTTGTGGTTGATGATTAATAGTTATTAATCTTTTACATTACATAATATGCTTTGTATTGAGGGAAGTGTTCATCATTTTGCATATGCATCAAATCTTAATGCAAATTAGAATAGTGGGTTATGTCTTGGTCTAACAACTATAATGAAGTTAAATCTAATCCTCTCAGGTGTAAGATTTGAGAGACGATAGACCTGTCATTTTTCTTATTTAATGTAAGAGCATCCATAAATCATTTGACCGATATTCTTTACCTTCTCTTTGGAGTGACTACTTGAGTACAAAAGAGCAGCCCTAGTTGAAATGAAAAATGCTTCCACCAAAGTGGTAATGGAATACTCATTGTGTTCCTTTGCTAGATGTAGTATAAGTTTAGAATATGCCTTTGCATTCCCTTTCCACTGATGAAGCACTTTAAGTATTCTTATAATGAATGGGCTGTGCATTGTTTATCATCACATGCACAATGGGTGTATTGTTGTTAGCATTTGGACAATATGAATTTTAGTACTCTTATGCTTTCAATTGAGTAGGCTGAACTTTGAATGTTGCTTGTCTGTGATGGTTCAAGATGTTCTATGTTTCTGTTTGATATGAACCAATGCATATTTTTAGCTTCAAACTTTTGCAACGAGGTTTTTTTCTGATATGAGTCGACTCACACTTAAATCTTTTTGTTTGTAGACAGGCTTTCAGTGTTTCTTATTTGATGAAATCAGCGGAAATGTATAAATTTATCCCAGTTCTAGTGGATACATACTGAAACATTAGTTTCAACAAGAACAGGTGAGCATTCTACTGCTTATAATTTTTGTTTTGATATTAATAAATGTTTTACTGATTTATTGTTTAGTTGCATTGAAATAATTTTTAATATTTATTAATTTTAAATGGTTATATAATTTGATATTATGTTTACAAGCCTTTTTAACTTGTGTATTTGAACAAATCAAATCTATTGTTAAATTTTGAAAAAAATAATATAAATAGTATTTTATTATATTTATTGCAACTCTTTTTTAAGATTCTCACCCTTCACTGGTTTAAGCCTATTTTATGGCTTCAAGCCTTGATGACTCAATTGTAGATGTTCACGCCGCTAGCTTTGGAGCTTTTAAAAATGACATAACTGAGCTGATGTGATTTACTCATTTTTGAGTTTAATCCTGATATAAATTCAGCAGTATTGTTTCAATGCTTAATACCATATCCCAAATCTGTTTAAAATCCTCTTCTTTATGATGGTGTTTTGGATTTAGATTTATACTAGTATTCGGTTTGTGTGTTATTCAAAATCCGCACAAAATCCTCCATTTCCCATTGATTTTGGTGTTTCAGCATATTGGCCTGGATTTACATTTACAAGTTACTTGGGAGATGTTTCATCCAGAATTTGTTTTGGTATTCATTTACATTTACTGGTGATTCAGACGTGTTCTATCCAGAATCTGTTTTGCTGTTGATTTACATTAACTAGTAATTGTTCCTTGCTCTGTCCAACATTTGCTTGTTTGGTCGACATTCATTCATGAATAAGTTGTTCATTCTTTTATTCAATATCTATTTACAAGTTAGAACCCTCTTCTCCATGTTTGTTTTGTTGTGTTTTCATACAAGTAACCATCTGTGTTTTTATTCAAAATCCGATAAACACCCTCTTTATAGGATGGTGTGAATCTTTTCCTGGATCAAATTCTTTGATCATAAAAGAAAAGAGAACGAGAAATTGAAAAGCAGGAGAAAAGAAATTGGGTAAAACACCCCCTCATTTTTTCTTTTTTCTGATGACGGATTACTGAGTGTGATCCAAATCGTTGAAAGAAAAACAGATACAGTTGATCATACCACAGGAAGAAGGCTCAATCAAATCAAGTTTCAATATTCAAGTTACCAAGTTATTTGTTGCTTTGCAGGATGATGAACAAACTGGGTTTAGGAAAGGATCAAGGGTTGCAAAGGCAGATGATGGTGACATATTTGATGAGATAATTACTCAAACCCATGCTGAGGTTAAATATACTTTCAGTCCACAAATACCAAGTTCAAGCAAGCCAGGTGAAGCCAAACGCCTTTTCAGTCCGCAGATACATTTGTCATGTGAGCATACACATTCTGTTGAAGTTTAGAGACGGTACAAGGACATCCACTTCTACTAATTGTTCAATTGATCACTTAGTAAAATCTATGTGAACAATATTTTGAATTTGAATACAGCTTCTTTATCATTATTATTGCTAAATAAGTTTCCTCTTATGGATTTGTCACTCTTCAGATCTTTTATTTTTGAAGGTAAATCTTCAATGCCTCTACCTCTTGGCGAAGATGAACAGAATTTACACAATGCAACAAATTTATGAGTCATTTGCTTCTATTCACTGATATAATATGAAGTCCAATTATTACATGATACTATTCTGTTTACTTTCCGATACCTAGGGCAACTCCATAAGCCCTAGAGCCTTTTTGTCTAGTAAGGGTCTTATACAGATCTGGTTGGTTCTATTGTACATTTGACCATTGTTATATCATATATGCTATCTGACACTGTTTCCGTTTAATGATGTTTCTTTGACTCATTTGCTTCTATTCACTGATATAATATGACATCCTCTCATTTCCCAATAAATGATTATTTCATTAAGTACCCTGTTTATGTGATAATTGTTGCATACACAATTGCTAGCAGATTTTTTGCATTGCCAATATGCTTGTCTGAAGATAACTCGAAACTTTAATAAAACAGTCCCATCTCTTCAACATTTTCAGTTCTAACTTTCTAAACCTTTGAATACTATTAATATATATTATGACCCTTGTTGAGTAGACCGACCACTCTCTACAATGAGTGGAGGAAGTGGAGGCCCATTCAAACTTATCATAAGCACGAACCCACTATCCTCTGGATGACGGAGTTGGTGGATCATGTGGAGCCTATTAATCCACAGGGTGGCGGAGATGAACAAACTGAATTCTCCACCATCTGGAGAAAAAGGTGGCGGACCTCATTGCATGGCAAAAAAGGAAAAGCATGCAAGAAGAACCCGTCGAGGAGTCACTGTGGAAAAAAGGGTTGTTTTTCATTCTTGTGGCTAGGAAGTGCGAGGGAGAGAATGTGGAAACACGGCTTAGCAGTGAGAAGTGCTACAGAAGTAGCGTGAGTCATAGATAAAGGCTCACTATTTGTGCTATCGATAAGCAACATAAGAATATAATCTTCTACAAGCTAGATTTGACTATATAACTTGCATACAGGTATGCTTTATAGTAGCAACCTAAATTACTTTGCTATCATTATTGTGTCATTTGTATTTAGCATACATATTAAGTTTTATTGTTGCTATCATAGTAACGAGACGCGGACGCGGCTTAGACTCGGCGAGGGCGACTCGCGACTCCGGACGCGGACGTAGCGCATACGCGGCAAAATGAAAAAAAGTTGAAAAACCCTAGAAATTTAGAGATTTTTAAGGATTTAAAACTTGTTTCAAGCACCCTTTATTGAATACAACACAAATAAAAGCAAAGTTGATCACATGCACAAGTATACAACGATTACATAAGTATAAAGTACACAAATTGTAGTTGCGCTGCTGAAGGAAATAACATACTTAGATATATAAAATTAGTCAAATGTATACAAAACTCATGGAATATGAAATCCATGACATCAAATGTTCCATACAAATATGAAATATGAAATATGAAATATGACGTCAAATCAAAATGTTCTATGACTATGCCCTATGGCATAGTGGAGCTAGCATCCTTCCTACGAAGGCATCTAAAGGGCCTGGATGATGTTGCAGTTGCAGCCATAGTCTCTGCCTATGTCTGACTCTCCATGCCACTCTCACCAATATCTATGCCTCCTCATGCTCTAGCCTCCTCCTCAGCCATGGCTACAACCTCGGCCTCTCTCTCTCCCTGGTCCACCCAATCAAGGTCCTTGTCACTAAAGACTGCATCTGTAGCCTCAATGGTCCACTTAGACTGTGGATCAACCTCCTCTAGATTGATCGGGGTTTTGTCATGGTCAAAAAGCTTCCTGTATCTGAGCCGAAGATTGTAATGAACATATACCAAGTCGTTCATCCTCTCCACTGTCAATCTATTGCACTTCTTGGAGTGTATGTGCTCAAACATACTCCAATTGCGCTCACAACCAGATGAACTACATGGCTGGCTCAATATATGAATGGCAATATTTTGCAGGTTCGGTATATTAGAACCAAACATATTCCACCAGCTATCTGAGATGAGAAAAAGAAACAAAATCAATCTCATTTCAAGTTTCAAGTTCAAGTTCAACATTTAATAATAAATTATAATATAAAGAGATGAAAATTATGCCCTTAAATATATTTTTACCTGGTAGTAATGTTATCCTATTATCTTTGCACATTTGACGTGCAAAGAAGGCTCCTTGTGCCTTAGTGAAGGCATCTATCTCCTGCACCATCTGTGTAGTAACAACAGGGAACATCTGCTCTAATGTCGTGTAGAGCCCACTAAGAATTTCTCTATCTGCACGAAGATCACGATGGAATTGGAAGGCCAGATTCAGGGAACATGCGACTGCATGGATGGGCCTATGAAGTTGGTTTTGCCATCTCCTATCAATGATATCCCAAATGGGACAATACTTCTCCTCAACTCCACCATAGATTGATCTAATGGCCTCTTTGGCCCTATCCATGCCCTCATAGATGTAGCCCATTGCGGGCTTCTCCCCATCTGCAACTCGTAGGAGAACTAGCAAGGGCTCAATAAACTGCAAAGTGCAAACATGTTTCACAAATAAGTGTGAATGAAAATAAACAAATAAAAGTAAGATATGATTAAAAATTAGAACATAATAAATAATTAAATTTTACCTTCACAATCTCGTCCATTGGTGTCCAAAACCCTTGCTCATCAAAAATGCAATCAGCCACAACAATCCCTGCAGTGCTTGTAGAAAAGGATGAGGAAGACTACTCCTCACTAGTAAACATGCGCCTCAAAGCTGCCCTTGACCGAATCAAGGAGTGCATCATGATAAAATTTGTTGCAAACCTGGTGATGCCAGGACAAGACAACTCCCTCAACCCCGTGTATTGCCTCATAAGGTTAAGCACCCACGTGTTGTATACAAATTTGCATATATTTTTTGCTGCTTCCACACATGTTTTGATCCATGGGAGCTTCCCAAGATCCTCCAACATGAGGTCAATGCAATGGGCGGCACATGGAGTCCAAAATATAGTAGGGTGCCTCTCCATCAATAATCTACCAGCAACAACATAATTTGTTGCATTGTCTATCACCACTTGCACTACATTCTCTTCCCCCACATCAGCTATCACCTCCTCTATAGCCTCACACAGGTATGTGGCATTTTTGATTTGGGCAGAAGCATCAATGGACTTAATGAAGACGGTGTCACCTGAAAAAATAAGCAAAACCAATTATTCAATAAATTAAAAAACATAAATCAGCCATATTAAATTATGTGATTCACTAAATAAAATTCAAATTCCAATGCATTGAAGGAAGTACAATTACCTCCGGAGGAAACTAGGAAATTAAGCAACGTCCTATTTCTCCTATCAGTCCAACCATCAGTCATGATGGTGCAACCAATCATGCTCCACTGCTTGCGTTGCTCCTCTAATTGTGCTTTCACATCTGCCACCTTTTGAGTCAAAAGTGGGCCCTTTAATTCATCTTCACTAGGGGCTTTGAACCCCGCCCCACATATGGTTATCGCATCAACCATGTTTTGCCAGAAAGGTGACCTATAACATGTCATAAATAAATTGATAAGTTACATAAGTATTGTAAAATTTGAATTCGATAATGAGATAATGAGATACATCTAGATTCTAAAATTTAAATATAAATTTAAAACAATTAAACGAAAAAGAATTACCTGGCTACATGGAAGGGAATGGTGCAGTAGTACCAAAAGTCTACAATTGCCTTTTTTGCTGCATCATGTGCGTCCTTGTTCCAACCCATGCTCTCAAGCGACGGTTGGGAACCAGGGGTAGTGCGTGGTACAAAATATGAGTCCACCCTAGATTTACGAACTCTAGGGCCAATGCTAACACTGCCACTACCACTAGCAGTAGCAGTGCCATCAGCACTAAGAGTACGCATAGGCATTGCTGATGCAGAAACAGAAGCACTACTACAAGCACTAGCACTAGGACGGTATGGAGGCATGGAAGAAGCATCTCCAACAGCACCAAGTCCCTGTCCAACTCCAACACTCAACAACTCCTGCTTCTGTTTCTTTTTCATTTCTTTTTGCATTTCAAAAGTTTCTAATTGCACCTGCACTTCACGAACAACCTTAGGAGGTGCTACAGGGCAACCCACTACATCATGGGCGGGTATGCGTGCAAGATGATATTTTAATCTATTTATGCCTCCATGATATATTGTTTTGCAGTAGAAACATTTGGCGTCTCCTTTTTTCATTCTGGGAAAGATTTCAGCATGTTTCCAAGCAGAGTCTTTTCTGACTGGGGTATGAGACATTGTGAAAATAATATGGTATGATTTGCAAATGAATGTGGTTGCTAAAGTAGGGTTTCTAAAATTATTTAAGTTGCAAGTAGGGTTTGTAAAAAAAAATGCAAACTCAAAAGAATAATGATTTTACAAATTACAATGAATTATTTGTTAAAAAATACAAAAAAATTAATTAAAATCGAACTTACCTTTTAGATTTAGCTTGGAATGCAATACAAACTCCTCCCAATCATTGGTAATGAGCTCTCAATGCACCTCCTTGTTGGTATGAAGCTCCCCAAATGATATATGCCCCTGGATTTGTCTTCAACAACTTGCTGGTTGCCCTCTCTTCTCCTCCTATTTTTCTTCACAACTCTCTCTTCTCCTCCTATTTTGCCAAATGAATGAAATGAGGGCCCTTTTAGGGCGAAATAGAAGATATAAATAAAAAATAATAATAAAAAAAATTTCACTTTTAATTTGTTTTTGGCCTTTTTGGCTGCTGCTGCTGCGGCCGCGTCCTAGAGTCGGGACTCGCTGAGTCCGGCGCGCCTGGCGCGTCTGGCGCGCATAGACCTGGACGTGGCAGCGCCCGGGTCCGCGCGCCCAGGACGCGGCCAGGGCTGCTCGGCACGGGACTCGCGGCGTCCGGGGGACTCGCGGCGAGTCTCGGAGCTATGGTTGCTATCGTTATTGTGTCGACTATATGTAGTTTACCTAGTGAATGTAATACTATTGTTGCCACCTTGTGGCGTCAGCTGTATAGTGTGTATTCAACGTGCATGCATTGTTTGTATAAATTAGAGGCCTTCAAGGCCATATTCAAACCATTTTATTAGGGATTAATAACACAAATTGTATGTATCTCAGACCCAAGAGGCTGAACTCTTATTATAACAACTGCAATCGAGTCTGGAATGCCAACTTGGTAGAGACTGTCAACCTTGTTCTATTAACAAAACACTTTTTAACCATCAATAAAGATACTAGCATTGCTAGGATAAGATCCTATATCGAATGATGACTAATGAATTTTTTTTAAAGAAAACTGTTATAAAGTAGGCCGAGAGCCTATATCATGTAATGACTATTCTAAAGGTTATAAAGAAATTGTTTTGGGTAGGCCGAGAGCCTTATTCAAGGAAAGATAGTTATTTCATGAATCTTTAACCTTGGTTGCACCAAAGGCACTAAGCCTATCAGTCATAAAGACCGCGAATACCATAATTCAACCCTACATGATATATATTATCTTATTTATGGGTATCTTGTATGTGTGGAAAAAGGTTTAATGACTCCTCCAAGTCGAAGGAGATTTGTGAGAAGGTAACTTTTATGAATGCCTAGGTTGCCAAGTGCATGCAAATCCATGATGGTTGGGGAAGCAAACCATCCATCGATACTTATTTCTTATGTGCATGAAAATAATGTAGAAAAAACTTTTATGAATAATTGATGTGGATGTTAATCCCTTTTTCATATGACGATACTTTTGAATAAGTATAGGGTATCATGATCTCATAAAATATAATTGGGTTAGGGTATTTTAATAAAACTGACCTGTTCTACTATTATATTATGTCTTATTTGACATGAATTTGAATACAAACTTTGTGACAAGGTGAACATGGAATTGAAACTGGAGAAGGTTATAAATTTGAAAACATAATTGTTTTATTGATATTAAAGAAAGACGAGAATAGAGTGATGTGGAGTCATCAATTCCTTGTTGCAAAGGCAACAAGACCTTAATGAGTATACCCCTAAAATAGGAGTTGAGTGTCCAAGGAATGGCCAAGAATGAATTGAAACTATCTTCCTAGACCTAGTGAGGTCAAATTATATTTACTGTACAAGGATGAGACAACTTTCAAGTCTAGTCGACATGGTGGACATATGACTACATTCATTGTGAAATGTATATGTATGTAAATCTTTGGCCAAAGTAATACATCTATCTTTGCATGCATTAGTCAATTCACAGTGCTCCAAATGGCATAATGTCTTCAGTCGTATCATACATAGTTAGAGTGGATCTATAGTTGTGTGACCGTGAGGCATTATGAAGGACACAACACCAGATACTTAGATGACAAACCTAATGGTTCCTTATATCTATACCTTCCGTAAAGGGTACGACTACTTCTAGGTAGGAAGTTGTGCGGGGGAATGTCAGTCTGTGGTTGGAGGAAAAGCACTAGGATGATGTTCTCCTTTCCAAGTAGAAGACAAGTCGAGGCTTATGAAGACAAATTTCAAAAGTTCCAGATGCAGTGTTTTTCTTTATATGACTTGATAGTCAGTTATTATGTATAATTTTATATTTGATGGTTTGAGCATAGCTTTGTACATGTATAGTGAATGTTATTCGCTAATGAGATATCATTGGATATTGTAATATTAAGTTTTGTTATATTCTGGAAAAGAATAACTTGCTTAATTATTGTGATGAAGATAATGAAGATAATTCACTTTTGTTTAACTATGATTTGGTTAATCATGATGTATTCTAACTCCTAGTTAAGATGATTATTTATGGTTATGTTATATTAAACCACATATTTTAATCAAATATCTAATGCTGAAGGAGGGAATGTAATGCTTTATTTTAAGGTAGAATTTTCTACTTATTGAACGCCATCATTTAGCAAATGAAGTGCCACATATTTCTAGCAATTTCAATGCTAAGAGGGAGGGAGAAAAGGTAGATAATAAATGAGAAACTCTTTGAGGTTTTTAAAATAATTTAAACTATATATAACCAAGCAGATTTCTAGCGCCTCATTTGAGGCTTTTTCTTTCAATTTTTTATATTTCTTGGGGTAGTGTGGAAGGAGAAATGGAACGCCTAAGTTGGGGCATTTTTAAAACATGATAGTTGGGCAACATAACAGAGTAGAGAGGTAGGAATGAGAGGTTTTAAGTAGTAGAGGAAGTGCCTCATCTAAGAAAACCTTCAAGAAAACACTTTAAAAAGAGATTAGTTTGGGACCATGGGGTCCCATTGGTCCTGCCAAATGAAGATTAGGTAAATTTGCAAAGCATAAAATACAAATAAATGAAAGCAAAATAATAATTATACCTTCAAAAAGCCTTGAAATCTCCTCACTCCTTGATAGGGTTGAGGAACTTGCACCCACTAGCTCCTTGCTCTACCAAAACTAGGATTAACAATGTGAAATGCTCTCAACTTCAATGAAAAATTAAACATAACCTAGCTAAGATTAATGAGAATTGGGAGAAATTTGGACATAATATGCTTACTCTAAAAATGGATGATGAAATGGCTTGTGGAGGCTTGTATTTATAGGCAAATTGGAGGGGATTTTGATCCAATGGTGGAGATTGGATGTTGAGATCAATTGATGAGATTGATTGTGAGATGGAGGGCTAGGATTTGATCATCAAAATTGGATGGTGGAGAATACAAATGAATTTAAAATTCATTTTGAGGACTTTGCATTAAATGTGATTTTGATGTGTGAGGAAATTAAAAATTAATTTCCTTGGGAGGAGGTGGAATTAAAAAATTCTATTTTATGTGGGAATGTGATGGTCATGTGACACATGCACATTTTTGGGGCCTTACATTTTTAAGCTAAAAATGTGGAAGATGTTTTAGCATGAAAATGGAAAAAATGAGTTGGAGAGGTTACGTATATTTTAAATTTTTGTATTTGTGGATGTGGGAGAAGGTGTTAAGCATGATTTGACCAAGTTAATCAGGGTGATTAGCTTAGTTAATGTGGCTGGAAAAAAATAGTGAGTGGGATAATCAGCGTTTAGGATTAATTAAATAATGATTTATTTAATTCATCTAGGTCTAGGGGTCATGTAGGCTAGGGTAGTGAATTAAATAATAGCTATTTAATCAACTAGGCTAGGTGTAGGCTAATTAGTAGGGCAGATTAATTAGATAAACATAATTTACCTAATTAATTAGGTTTAGGAAAGTGTACAAATTAACCAAAGACATATTTGACATATTTATTTAATTAATTAGGGTAATGTTGTAAGGTGTTAATGCTGAATTAATTAAATTAATTCAATTTCAAGGGTTAATTGATGAAGGATAAATGGATGGTTTAGGGCTTGGATAGGTTAATTAATTAATTAGATGAGAAATTAGTGGTATGGATGCTGTTGAAGGGTGGTCAAAGGGTTGAGACATTCTTTAGGTTGCTCACTGACCTTTTGTTTGAGAAATTTGAAACATCTTTCAACCTCTTGTCTCCATTCAAACTGCTTTCTATTCCCCTTAATTGTTTCAAGTATAGGAGCAACTACATGATTGAAATTTTTAATAAGCTTCCTATAAAAACTAGCAAGTCCATGAAAACTTCGTACCTCCATTGCACTCTTAGGTGTTGGCCAATCAATAATGACAAGAACCTTTTCCTTTTCCATCTTCAATCCATCTTTGGACACCACAAAGCCCAAATAAATAAGTTTGGTATACAAAAATACACACTTCTTAAGGTTAATCTACAATTTCTCCTCATGCAACCTTGTCATAGCCATCCTCAAATGTTCCAAGTATTCCTCCTTTGACCTACTAAACACCAAGATATCATCAAGATACACAATAACAAACTTTCCTAGAAATGGTTTTAAGACCTCATTCATAAGTCTCATGAAAGTACTAGATGCATTAGAAATCCCAAAAGGCATAACCAACCATTCATAAATTCCATTATTAGTTTTAAATGTTGTTTTCCACTCATCTCCAAGTTTGATCGTAATTTGATGATAACCACTTTTCATATCTATCTTTAAAAAATACATTGAACCACTTAAACAATCCATCAAATCTTCAATCCTTGGAATTGGAAATCTATATCTAATATTTATCTTATTTATGACTCTAGAATCTATGTACATTCTCTGGATTCACCTCCTTTCTTAGGTACTAAGACCATAGGGACTACACAAGGACTAAGACTCTCTCTTATCAAACCCTTCTTGAGTAACTCTTCCACTTGTTTTCTAATCTCCTCATTCTCTTTAGGAGTCAATCAATAGGCATCCTTGTTTGGAAGGCTAGCCTCGGGTATCAAATCCATATGATGATTAATACTCCTCATGGGAAGCAACTCATTAGGTAAATCCACTACTACAATGTCCAAATGTTCCTTCAAAATATCCTATACTTCATTAGGTAAATCATATAGTTTTGTAGAGGCAAGCACAGTTGTGGGTTTAAGTACCAAAGCAAATCCTATCTCTTCATTTTTCATCTCATGTAAGAACTCTTTTCCACTTACCATCATTACCTTATTGTTGTTGCTACTACCGTTGTCCTCTTCTTGATCTTGCATAGGCAACAATGTATGCTTGATTCCATCCTTCTCAAAAGTGTAAGTATTCTCTCTACCATTATACACAACTTTCTTGTCAAATTACCAAGGTCTACCAAGAAACACGTGATACACATCCATGGGCATGATATCACATACAACACTATCCTTATAACTTCCAATTTGAAATTCAACCAAATCCTATTCATTGACCAAAAACTAATGCCCTTTATGTAGCCAAGAAACTTTATAAGGTGTAGGATGTTTAATCCTCTTAAGTCCCAATTCATCTACCATTTCAGTAGCCACTAAATTATCCGCACTCCCACTATCTATAATCAATTTGCAACACTTACCTTTAGCCTTACATTTTGTCCTGAACAAATCTCTCCTTTGCACCAATTCTTGGTTCTCCTTTGGTGGCTTTAAGTTCACTCTTTTGAACACCAAGGACTCTCTAGATTTAGGTTCTTCTTGATGATGAGCAGGTGACTCAACACTTTCTTGATCTACTTGTACAATCTGATTGCTTCTCTCAGTCCTTGTATGGCCTGCTTGTGAGAAATCAAGACACTCCCAACTCTTATGACCAACATACTAGTTACATTTGAAACACTTACCAGCAAATCCTCTTCCTCTTCCTTGAAAACTTCCTCTTCCATATGATCTACCTCCTTTATTTTGAAATTCTCATCTTTCTTTATTTTCTATCCCACTTGAACTTCCAGCCACTTCTTCATGGCATTGTTGTCGTCCTCTTCCAGCATGTTGTCCTCTTCCTCTATAACCTCATTCAAGGGGATACTAGTAGACTCAACTCATCTTGCAAACTATATTTCAAACCATTAAAATATCTTGCTTCCTTCTCCAAATATTCTTCACTATGGCCTGATTGAATCACCAACTTGTAAAACTCTTCTGTATATTCCTTTAATGACATGTCCTTTTGCTTAAGATTCTGCACTATTTTGAGAAGATTAGTTTGGTAGTCTTCAGAAAGGAACTTAGCCTTCAACTTAGCAACAATTCTATCCCAAGAAGTAATCTTCTCTTTATTCTTCTTTCGCCTCTTAGATTGGACATAGTCCCACCACAGAGCTATGCAGCCCTTGAGCCTTGTATAGGAAAATTTAACATTCCTTTCTTCTGCAACTCCTTCATACTCAAAATATTTGTCCAGATCATTGATCCAGTCAATGAGTTCTTCACCATTTAAACTTCCAGAGTACATAGGAACCTCAATTTTAGGTTTCGCTCCCACACTCATGATTGTACTTAGCAATTTCTATATTCAAATCCTTTAGGTTCAAGTCTTAAACTTCATCATCTTGTAGCTTCTCTTCCTCAACAACTTCACTAACATCATCTACTATTGCTCCTCTCCATTGTTCCCTCTCTATGGATTCCATTCTCATTTCCAAGTTCTGTAACATGTCAAAATTCCTTCATCCTGGCCTCTTTGACCTTCTCCCCTAATAACTCTTCCTCTCATCCTTCTTGGTGGCATTCTACCCACTCCACAAAAGTCCAACTCTTTAGGCTCTGATACCAAACATGATGGCAGTCTAGTTAGTTTTAGAAAAAAAGTAACACTTCTAAAATACAGAGGAAAACAACAAACAATAATATGAAGTTACAATAGGTTATTCAATTGATAAGATCGACCCAAGTCACAAGAACATTGGCAAACTTCTTTCATTCTACACAAGTGATAGTAATAAAACTCACACACATCAACAAATTGTTGAGGAGAACAATTCAACATTAAGTGACAGGGATTGATTACAAGAACTCTGTTTAACATGAATCTTTTATTCAGAACTTATCCAGATCGGCCATGGATATAGGGACTTTCCATTCATAGATTCTTAGACTTAACATTCTTTATAGAAGATGGTTTTCCATAGGCTTCAAATACCCAACCCAACTCCTAACCATTGCTCCCTCTGCTTTGACTAGTCCTTTTTCTTATCCACAATGGTGACCTTCAATGAATTTAGAGGTCGATCTCTACCTGCCATCCCCCTCTTCCTCATTATGTATTTTTCAAACCTCTCTCTTTTTCTTTCCTCGGCCACAAGACCCCCAATAAATTTCTCCGATCAAATTGTCTCCATCCATTTTTAGATCATGAAAACTACCAAAGGGATTCGATGGGATAGACAACCGGTCTCCAACCAACACCATAACCAAAATAAAAACAACAAAAACTAAATAACTAATTAAAAAAAAAATGGATGGGAAACAAACGATGTCCCTACATCATACTACACTCTATGCTCTAATTGCCACTACAATTGAGAGAGGGTCTAGCCAAAGGCCCAATAAAACACAAGCAAGTTAAGTCTCTATAACTGAGGACTAAGTTACTATATCGGGATAGCTTCTCAAGCTCTCAACTAAGACCAATAAATCCTCACAATGCTAAAAATTCTACTCTCAAGGAGATTTTCCAACACAAGGTTACACTTCCTATAGTCCCTTTTGAGACTGAGGACTCTGCCCATAACACTACAACTCAAAGCTCAAGGAAAACAAATATGAAAGGCTACAAGCACCACTACCTCACCTTCATGTTCACCCAAAGCATGCCTCATCTCTAGTCATGGTTTCACTCCATGAGTTACTTCCTCACACCCCACTTCTAAAAAGAGAGGTTTTTCTCTAACACTCTAGCTCCATTAAAAGGACCCAACTCATCCTTAAGCTAATAAACAACAAAGAGAGTAATATTTTTTATTGAAACATTTGATTTAATGTAGGTTTTATCTATCGAAATGTTTTAGGGAGAATAGCCAATTCAAAATCTCAGGAATAGCCAATTCAAGCTTAAATATTAGTATCAAGGGCTTGTTGTCCAAAACAGGATGATACTAATTTATTTTTATTTTGCATACTATCCAAACATGATAGATTTATAACATAAGGCTTAATACAATGCTATGGCTAGAGACTTTGACCCATTGGAACCAAACTGGTTTCCAAGCCGCCTACATAAATATACAATATGCCCACTATTGTACCGAGGTTTTCTACTAGGAATTTAAAACCTTGCATCCTCCCTCAGATTTCAGCTACCAACCAAATAAAAGTCTAATCCACTTTGAGGATTCTTTTGACATTCAATGACTAAGTTATAGTATTTAGTTCTGAGACCCAACCTCATATAATCCTATGTGCTTGAGTAATGGAAACATCCTTCATTTTCTAGACTACCTACATACCCTGTATCCACAGGATCAAGATACATGAGGATTTTTCATGCGTAATATGTAGTTTTACTTGTACTATATTTATGCAATTGTTCTCAAGTGGATAAATAACCCTTTCTATGGTCCAATTTTCCTAGACAATTCTTTGTCGGCTGCCACCCACTCAAGTGAAACATGGTTAGTTATTTAGTAACCAATGCAAACACCTAGAAGGGGTGTTTTTCATTTAAGTTGTAGTTCAAGTAATTATGTTGGGTTTACCTATGCACACATTTGTCCAAGACAATTTACTTGTTTACTCGGTCTAAGTTTTGTTTTATTATATCTAAGGTTTCACAAAGATCACCTACTATTTTCTAATCACCAAGACTCATGTAGGCAAGGTGAGAGCATATGCTATTAGTGATCTACATTTGGTCAAGGAATCATTCTTAGTGTATTCAAAGTTATTCCTAGAATAGATTCCTATTAAGAATAAGCATTATTTTTTGATCACCAAGATCCTTACAAGTGAGATGAGAGCATGCAATGGTCTGTCTATTTTCAACAAGAATCTATTTATATGAGGAATCATATTCTAACTTGAACAACAATAATCTTATAGTTTCCCATTGTGGGTCATGTAGAATTAGAAATAAGTTTATATGCTTACACAAGATTATTACTCATTATTTCAAGAATAAGACGATATTGGTAACTAAACATAATATCTTCTACCTCACAATACATTGAAATATCAATGTAATCCAACTTCATATAAACTATTATTATAAAATTTGAGAAATACTAATCTTCTTCTTCAAACATTATAACGTTGATTATCATCATGATCCTTGGCATCATTACATTAACCAAATAAGCACATTAAGTTCCTAAGCCCTGTCACATTAATTTTTTGAATCATTACCACTATTAAATTCAATTTCTAATCCTAACACATTGATTTGCTAATCTTATTATTTTCCCTTAATCCAAGTCATTATTAAGTAAATATCTAAAATCAAACTACAGAACTGAAGTGTTTCATAGAAGAACTTAGATATTTGCTAAAATATCTAAACCAAGCATCATTAAAGTGAGTTAAAATATTAATAGTTTAAAACTGAAACACTACCAACTCTCATATGGCTATGAAAACCACAAAGACAACACAAATTGGTAATGCATTTCAGCTTTAAGTCATAGATATTAACACACTGATAATGTAATTTTGGATTTAAGCTGTAATGGATAACATAGATGAGAATACTAATTGGGTTGAAGCCATAAATAATAACACAGATGATAAGCTAATCGACTTTAAAGCCAAGATTTATACATATAACATTAAATTGACGATGAGCCATAGTATAAATGTAATATTTATGACATTTAATCAACGCTAAGCTATGGTATAAATGTTGTTGGCAACATGGTCAAGAGACACTGCTGATATGTTGGAGATTTGATGTTGTCATTGATGGCAAGAACCTGACATGATTGGAAACGGTTCCTTAGACAATTTGTGTACAACAGATTTGGTTCAAAAAGTTTGACTTAGCTAAGTTAACTAAGTGTTGGCAGTTTACTGAGCTAGTGACAGAGATTTGATTGGTACTCCTCCGCAGATGAAGATCTTGGTGTGCGGTTTTGATATATTACACATAGTTATTATACAATGTTATATTCCAAGTTTCATGTCTCGACAATCTTTAGAAGCCATACTGCGAATGTTGGGTGTTCAGTGAAGTCCAAATTAGCAAGTTTCTTCTTTATTTCAAAATGCTTCCTTACTTTGTAATTACTTTTATTGGCATGTGTTGGTCAATTTAGAAGTTATCTATTTCGAATGTTTTTTCCATTTAATTGGTTGGAGACTTGATTTATAAATATGCTGTTGGCTGAATGTGTAATTAATTCAGAATCTGATATTAATAAGAGATAATCCCTGAATGTGGATGTAGCCATTAAATTAATGGTGAACCACAATAAATCTGGTGTTCTTGTTTTGTGATTGATTTTAATCTTTTATTTTTTGCAATTTCTTTTTCACTTAATTCTACAAATTATATTCAACAATTGGTATCAGAGCAGGTTGGAGAAATTTGGTGTAGGAAAATTATGAAGAACTTTTGTAGCCAAGGAAGATGCAGATAAGTGGAAAATAGAAAAGTTTGCAGGACAAAATTTTGGCCTTTGGAAAGTGAAGATGAAATCCCTACTCATCAAACAATACCTTTCGAATGCATTGGCTGACAAAGCCAAAGGGAAAAGATCTTTATCTGATGAAGAATGGGAGAAGTTGGACAAAAAAGCAAGAGTTACAATTTTCCTATCACTGTCTAGGAATGTTCTATTTAATGTCTTTGCAGAGAAGACTACACAAGAGCTGTGGGACAAATGTCTTCAATGTATGAGATGACATCTACCTCCAATAAGGTATTTATTATGAAGAAGCTGTATAATTTAAAAATGCGAGAAGGAGGGGTTATGTCAAATCATTTGAATGAATTTAATACATTAGTTACCCAATTGATTTTTGTAGGCATAACTTTGGATGATGAGATAAAAGCTATTTTATTACTGTGTTCTTTACCAAATAGTTGGGAAGGTGTGATGGCAATGAGCACTTCGGTGGCTGCCAAAAGCAAGCTAAAATTCGATGATGTTGCAGCCACTCTTCTAAGAGAAAATATGCGGAGAAAAAATTAGGAACCCTCGTCTAGTGAGGCATTAACGACAGTAAGTATTGGTAATAGAGGTAGAAGTAGAGAAAGAGGCAAA
Source organism: Sequoia sempervirens (assembly GCA_007258455.2). Taxonomy (NCBI): domain Eukaryota; kingdom Viridiplantae; phylum Streptophyta; class Pinopsida; order Cupressales; family Cupressaceae; genus Sequoia; species Sequoia sempervirens. The sequence goes on from VDFB02075321.1 coordinate 35,513,437, forward strand.
TGTAATAATAGAAGAAGATCAAAATCTGCACAAAGATCACAGTCAAGAGGAAGGATAGGTGCCTGTTGGTTTTGTGGCAAGCTGGGCCACACAAAGAAAAATTGCTAGAATTATAAAAAGGCATAGGACAAAGTCATTAACAATGAAGCAAACACTGCAGTTGAAAAGGATGACGGTGTTTTGGTCATTAACAATGAAGCAAACACTATAGTTGAAAAGGATGACGGTGTTTTGGTCTTGGCTGCTGGGGATACAACTGCAGACTCTTGGGTACTTGATTCTGGAGCTTCTTTCCATGCTACTTCATGCAGGCAAGCTTTTACAAATTTCAAAGAAAGTGTTTTCGGTAAGGTTTTTCTTGGTGACAATAAGGAGTGAAATTGTTGGTAAGGATGATATAATTTTAAATTTAAAAAATGGCAATCAATGGATTTTAAAGGATGTTTGATATGTTCTTTTGTTGAAAATAAATTTAATTTTTGTAATTCAAGTAATTGCTTTTGGGTGTGATGTTAAATTCTCTTAGAAAATTAGCAAGTAATAAAGGGAGTTTTAATGCTTGTAAAAGGCAAGGAGTTGGGTAATCTTTATATTTTAAAATGCCATGGTGAAGTAGAGTTGCCATGACAGTCACGAACAACAATTCTGAAATTTGGCATAAGAGGCTCGGTCACATGAGCAAGAAAGGGCTTGAAGTAATGCTTCAACGAGATCAACTTCTCGGCTTGCAATCAGTAGATTTGGAGTTTTGCAAACATTGTCTTTATGACAAACAAAGCCGACCCAACTTCTTGAGGATAGACCATGATAAAAAAATGGCTCCTTTGGAACTTGTGCATTTAGATGTTTTCGGTCCCATGGAGGTAACTTCTTTTGGAGGGGAAAATTACTTTGTTACTTTCTTGGATGATTACACTAAAAAAGTTTAGATTTATATGTTAAATAAAAAATTAGAAGTTTTTTCAAAATTTAAAAATTTCAAGGCTCTTGTTGAAAATCAAATAGGGCATAAAATTAAATGTCTGAAAACTGATAATGGAGGAGAGTTTTGCTCCTCGGAGTTTGATAATTTCTATGTAGACAATGACATTCATAGAATAAAGGTGGTCCCATTCACCCCTCAAGAAAACGGTGCAGCTAAACGGTTGAATCAGACAATTTTAAAGAGAGCTCGTTGCATGCTCTCCAATGTCAATTTGGGAAAAGAATTTTGGGCAGAGGCGTGCAACACTATAGTATATTTGATCAACAGTGCCCCGTCATCTCGTTTGGATTTTGACATTCCTGAGGAGAGATGGCTTGGGAAAAGAATTTCATATCATCATTTGTGGGTGCTTGGATGTGAAGCGTTTGTGCATATTCTCAAAGAAGAATGAATGAAGCTTGATTTCAAATCAAAGAGGTGCATTTTTCTAGGCTATGGAGAAGATCAATTCGGTTTCAGGTTGTGGGATCTCATTGCTAAAAAGATTGTTTGCAGTCGGGATGTTGTCTTCAATCAGAATTTTTTTTCAGGTTTGCAGCCTTTGGACAAATCTTCAGATCAATATTTTGATGTTGATTTATTTAATAATGGTCGTGTTAAGCAAACATCAATTTTTTTGTCCCAACCTTTAGTCATTTCTTCAAATACTAGCACCCCTGTTTATTCCCAGCCATCAAATTTACATTCTCTACCTTCAACTATTATTTCCCCTGTTTCTACTAGCACACAACCTTCTACTGTTAATCTGCCACCGTCTATAGTCCATTCAATGCCTGCGCAATCTTCCATAGACAATACACTGCCTTCTCTCTTTCATATGCAACCCCCACAAGGTAGTGAGCAGACTATTCAAAGTCATATGGACTCCAATCTACATCACATGCAGACATTTTCCTAGCCAATGCTACTTTGTTTGTTTGATACGCAGCCACATTCAAGTCATAAGCTGCCTTTAATAGACAAGGTAATGTCTTCAAATTATGATGAGCAACCTTCACAATGCTTACCACAATCCACATTAATTAAATCACAACCTCTCATTCATGAATCATTTCCCTTTGCACATCAAACACAACCTTCATTTATTACAACACACCCTTCAAATGTTGGAATGCTGCCTCTATTTAATACGTAGCCTTTACACATTGTACGTTTCCATTAAAAACTAATTCACAATCTCTAATTCATTCGCAACCTCTTAATGTGCCAAGTATACAAGCATTTGATTTACAATCAAAAGATCAGGGGTAGAGCATTGGAGGTATACAAGGGAATAAACTTAGAGAAAGTAATGAACACGGGAGTGTAGGAAATCAATGTATTGGAGGAAATTTACAAAATAATGGGGAAAATACACAATGATAAGGCAATTTGCAATCTGAAATTGGTTCTCAATTAAGGAGATCAACACAAAAGAGAAAAATACGATTTTTTTTTGATGATTTTCAATTATTTTTATTAGATGATTATAATTATGAATTATTGCTTTGTGGTGAAGTAGAGCCAACAACATTTAAACAAACTTGCAAAGATGCAAATTCAGCCAAATGGATGGAGGCAATGAATGAAGAAATGTAATTTTTGCGAACAAATGACACTTGGGATTTGGTTCCTCTTCTGCCAAACCAAAAACCTCTAAAGAATAAATGGGTGTATCGTGTGAAAGAGGAAGAGGGAGGTCATCAACGTTATAGGGCCATACTAGTTGTTAAGGGTTTTGCTCAAGAAAAAGGCATTGATTTCAATGAGATATTTTCATAAGTTGTGAGAATGACCACTATTCGAGTAGTGTTAGGCTTGGCAACCATTTGGGATCTTGAACTTGAGCAATTAGATGTCAAAGCTGCTTTTCTTCATGGAGATGTTGAAGAGGAATTACATTTGGAGTAGCCTGAAGGTTTTGCAAAATCGGGTCAAGAGCATTTATATTGCAGATTGAAGCGAAGTTTGTATGGGCTCAAGCAAGCCCCCATGCAATGGTATTTAAAATTTGACAGCTTCATGAGTCAACAACAATTCATTCATTGTGATTCAAACCTGTGTGTTTATTACAAGAAGCTTCCAAATGGTAAGTCTATCATTTTATTACTTTATGTTGATGATATGTTGGTTGTTGACAATAGTGTGAAGATCATTCGTGCGTTGAAACAACACTTATCTCAGAGATTTTCCATGAAAGATTTAGGGGCAACAAAGAGGATTCTTGGGATGAATATAATCAGGGATAGGAAAAAGAGAGAACTTAGATTATCTCAAGAAAAGTATATTCTAAAAATCTTAGATAGATTTAATATGAAGAATGTCAAATCCGTGAGTACTGCTTTGGATGATTATTTTAAGTTATCCTCAGCTATGTGTCCTAAAACAAAAGAAGAAAAATAACACATGAAGCATGTTCCATATTCATCAACAGTTGGTAGTTTAATGTATGCCATGACTTGTACTCATCCAGATATTACTCAAGCAATGGTAGTTGTGAGCAGATTTATGAGTAATCCGGATAAACAACATTGGCCAGCAGTTCAATGGATATTCAGGTATTTGAAAGGTACTTCTGATTGCGGTTTTATGCTTTTGTGGTAAGGACATTCATCTACGAGGTTATGTTGATTCAGATATGGCTGGAGATCTGAATAAAAGGTGTTCTACCACCGGTTATGTGTTCACTTTTGCTGGGGCAGCGATCAGTTGGGTTTCTTATTTGCAACATGTGGTTGCACTTTCTTCTACGGAGGCAAAATATATTGCTCTCTCTGAAGGAACAAAGGAAATGATATGGTTACAACGTTTGATAGGTGATTTATGGTTTCAACAATATGTTTTTACTCTCTTTTGTTATAGTAATGGTGTTATTCACTTGTCAAAGAATTCAACCTTTCACAATCAGATGAAGCATATAGAGCTGTGATATCATTTCATTTGCCATTGTGTTGAAGAAGTCAAGTTTCAAGTGGAGAAAATTGATACAAAGTCGAATCCAATTGACATGTTGACGAAAGTAGTTCTAAGGGAGAAGTTCAAATTCTATAGAGTTTCTCTCGGACTTGTGCAACTTTGACATTAATTTTGCAGCGGCGGGATATCTCTGAGCAGCAATTTAGTTTTTAAGTGGGAGATTGTTAGGTTTAGTGAAGCCCAAATTAGCAAGTTTCTCCTTTATTTTGAAATGCTTCCTTACTTTGTAATTACTTCTATTGGCATGTGTTGGCCAATTTAAAAGTTATCTATTTTGAATGGTTTTTTCCATTTAATTGGTTGGAGACTTGATTTATAAATATGTTGCTGGTTGAATATATAATTAATTTAGAACTTGATATTAATAAGAGATAATCCCTGAGTGTGGATGTAGCCATTAAATTAATGGTGAACCACGATAAATCTGGTGTTCTTGTTTTGTGATTGATTTTAATCTTTTATTTTCTGCAATTTCTTTTTCACTCAATTTTGCAAATTATATTCAACAGTGAATTGCCTAAGTTTGTATAAACAAATTTCAATCAGAAACAGTGTAGAACGCCTGAGTATTTCACTCCACATTCCTCTAGTATTGATTGTTTCGATTTGTAGTTTGGAGGTGTTTGTAAACACATATGAAAAGTATCTAATTCCAAATTTGCAGATTCTGAAGTTCACCGGAAGATCATCGACAAGCTTCTAAGTATCAACATTCAATTTGACAATGTTTCACAAAGACAGAGTCAGTAGTTTTGAGGTTCGCATCTTTCCATATAAGAATATTATGACTTGCAGTTCTAAAGGTATGTTGAGTAATGCATAATGAATGCCTAGTATGAATTTTGGAGTCCTATGTGGTCTGCAGTAGATGTTGTGGTATGACAGTTGATTTGGTTAACTGCATACTTAAGGATGAAGCCGACATGCAATTTGGATCGATGTGCAGTAGAGTTATATTCTTTGGATCATTATTCTAAGTGGTTCTAAAATAGGTACACACCTATATGAAAGGTTCTAGAAAGATTTTATTGGTTCGCATAACTTCTTGTATAATGAATTCAAGCCGACAAGGTATAACTTTTGTATACACGTTTCATCTCTGGCAAGCCGACCTAGTTTTGAGTTAGATCCTGTTGTGGATATAAATACTTGATGGATTTCTATGTTGAAGGTATGGAAGAAGTTGTGAAGTTGATGTGTGTTTGATCTAACACCCTTTTTTTGATCCGAAAAGTGTAGTAAGAGTGCAAAGGGTAGAAGAACATAGTATATGTAAACAAAGAAGAGAAACAGAGCAGTAATGATGATGAGTTTTGAGTCTGTATTTTGAGCGATCAATGGAATTGTATTCTAGCATATAGCAATGCATTTGTAGTAGTTCATTACTGGCAATGAGCCATCTCCTTCCTCTCTTCTATCTTCCTTTCTCAACGAACATTGAGTTCATTTGTAGTGAGCACTTCTTTGGATACTGAGTCCATGGGTGGTGAGCCCCATGGTAATGAGCCTTTTGTAATCTGGTATTGCTATCATAATATATTGTGAACTAACACTCACCATGATTTTTACCTTTTTGGGTTTTCCACATAAAAATCCTGGTGTCTATGTGTTATGTCTTTATGGTTGTTGTTCCTATGTTTATTCTACTTTCATGTTATTGAATTGGCTAAATGGATTAAAAAACATGTAAAGAAATGATTTTCTAGAATACTGATTCACCCCCTCTAAATATTCCTTGTGTTCAACAAATGCTATATATATATGAAATTTAATCAGGGATAAGTCATAGTATAAATGTAATATATATATATATATGACATTTAATCGTCCATAAGCCATAGTATAAATGTAATATATATATGACATTTAATCGGTGATAAGCATAAGCTTAAATGTAGTATATATAACATTTACTTGGCAATGTGCCAAGGCAACAATGATATAAAAGTTATTATACGGCTGAAACATAGTTCCATTAAAAGTGAGGCTGAATTCTTACGACAATATCCATAATGAAACACAATTACCTAATAGATTGTTAAGTTGAATGCATAGAGATGTGCATCGATCAATCAGCCATAAGGAATGCACAGCATTAGATTTAATAAAAGTAATATAAATAAATAACCATTTACTCAATCGGCCATGAATAACTATGATGGCTTGTATTACAAAGACACACAATTTTACAATTAATTGTGTTGTGTATGTCCCTGTATTATAGGCCATCTATAATTACAACACTAAAATACAAAAATCCATTGATAAACTAAGATTTGAGAATGCCTACGATTACAGAGGCAAATATTTTCTTGAATCTATTACAACTAACAAATCAAGATGAGATTTTAGTATCATAACATTTTACAAACACAACATTCCTGATAAAATAAAATAAAAGGTTCCCATTGTACCCAATGCAATTGTAGAATGCCCAAATTAATTTCTCGCATGAATCTTTATTAATTTTCCAAATTTAACACACTATACTGCAGCAAACAATACCAAGAAAAATTATTACAAAAGGCTCCTCCAGAGGTCATCAGAGTTTTGTTCAATTTTTTTAATCTAGGAAGAGAAATAAACTCACGACTTCTGGATAAGGAAGAGACGTAGTAATAAAAAAAAATATAGCAGATGACGTAGAATTTCAAAATAAATTGAACCCATGAACATGCAACTTCACATAATGTTTTATTCCTCAGTATTGATCAATAATCACTAATCAATTATAACAATGTAGGCATAGCTGAGAATAAATTTGATCAATTCCTATTATTTTCAAATTCACAAATCTTCCAACAATTCTTCTATTTCCCAATTCCCCAAAAATCTAGACAAAAATCCCCATTATTTTTTTCTCATTTTTATTTTAAAACTCTTCCATAGCGGTTACCAAGAATTCCTTCCATTAATCTGCATGCTCTAATTAGCTAGAGCACTCTTCCATTTTTGTTTGTGCCAACATGTTTGAGTTTTAATTTTTAATTTTTTTTTTCTCAAAAACTCTGTTATTATTTTAAATAAAAAACATTTAAAGTTTATATTTATGTTTATAATTATTATAATAATTATAATTAATATGTATATATTATAATTATAAATATTTTCTTATCAATTAATCAAAAGACAATATTCAAAACTTTAAGGACTATTAGGTAATTAGGGTTGTGACATACCTCACATCTAAGACTTTGCATTGTTTTGATGTAAGTAAGTAGATCAATTATTGTTCAACCATGTTCAACATTGAAAATTTCAAGTAATTCACTAAGAAGTCAAGATTCCCAAAAATTATATGTTAACCATATTGTCTAACTAAGAAGAATTTTTAAAATAAATGAGGGTATATCTATCACATTTCCGTTATGTCCTCCCATGTAGCATCTTCATTTGAATATTGACTCCACTGTACCTTAGATTGATCCACCGTGTTGTTGTGCAATTGTAATTGGCATCTCTCCAAGACTTTGTATGACTCCATCATTATTATTTTGGGCTCTTTCACATGCAATAAGTTCCAATTAAGAATATGATTAGGATAAAAAATGTACCTCTTTAGCAAGGATACATGGAATACATCATGAATTCAGCTCAAAACTAGAGGAAAGGCCAAGTGACATGCCATGATATTAATTCTTTCCACCACTTCAAATGACCGACAAAGTGAGGGGCCAACTTGGCTTTCTTACTAAATTTAATAGAACTTTTGTAAGGTGGAACTCTAAGAAAAACCTTCTCACCCTCTTAGAAACTTGTTGGGGTTCTCTTCCTATCTACAAAACTTTCATTTCTATTAGAGGCTTTCTTTAACCTTTATTTAATACCTTGCATCTAATCCTCCATATCACTCAATAGTTGCAGACTAACACCACTCTATCTTCCAATCTGTCCCAACTCAAGGGGGTCTGACACTTCCTTTCTTAGAGGGTTTCAAAGGGTGTCATACCAAGGGTCAACTGAAATGAATTTTTGTAAGAAAACTCAACCAAGGCTAAGTACTCCTCCCATCTAGATTTATGATCCATGCAATACATGCGTAGAAGATCCTCTAAAACCTCGTTAGTTATCTCAATCTACCCATCAATTTTAGGGTAATATGTTGAGCTAAAATTTAGTCAAGGGTTCCTAAGGCATTGTGTAATGTGGTCCAAACTATAGATGTAAAATTTGTATCTCTATCAAATATTGTCTTCTTAGGAATTCCATGTAATCTAAAAATTTCTTTTACGAACTTCTTGGCTATGACAAGGGCATCATCTGTCAAATTCCTAGGAATGAAATGGGCCACCTTAGTAAGTTTTTCCACTAATATTGTAAGAATATAATTATGTCTTTTAAGTGAAGTCATAGGTAGACCTTGAACAAATTCCATACTTATCACTTTTTATTTATACTAAGGCATCTTTTGCAGGTACAACAATCCTACAAGATGCACATGTTCAACCTTGATTCTTTGACATTCCAAACATCTGGCAACAAGTTCTACAATATTTGTGTTCATCCTAGGCTATTTGAATATTTTCTTGGTATTTACATACATCTTGTTTACTCTAGGGTGCTCGAAATAAGGTTTGCTATGGGCCTTTGTCATGATTACATTTTTAAGTTCCTTTGAATTAGGCACATATATCCTTCATTGATATCTCATTATCTTGTCTTGATCCAATGCATAGCCTAAAAGCATAGGTTCTTCAAAATATTCCCCTAAGGCCTCTTGAACTTGTTGATACCACAAATCATCCTTTTGCTCATGCAAAATCTTCTAGACTTAAGTTTTACTTGAAGGTTTGCATTAACCATCACATGTGACCTTCTTCTTAAAGCATCTACCACTCTATTTTCCATCCCTTTAATATATTTGATTTGAAAATCATATTCACATAGAAATTACTAACCATCTCCTTTTCCTAGCAATATTAAGGTGTGGTTGGGTAAAAATATATCTCAATCATTGATGATCTGTTTAACTTGTGTGGTTTTCCTAAAATGAAATGCCTCCATTTATGCAAGGCATGAACTATAGCAGCTAACTCAAGATCTTGAGGGGCATAGTTTACTTCATGAACCTTCAATTTTATAGACTCATAGGATAGCACACTTTCATCCCAAAACAATACTCCACCTAAACCTTTTATTGAAGCATCTATCACCACTATGAAATTATCATTAGGGTTTGATACCTTCAGGATTGGGGTGATGGTTAAATTTTACTTCAAGATCATAAAAGGCTTCATCACACTACTCATTCCAAATGAAAATTTGTTTTTCTTCTAAAGATATGTGATTGGACTTGCTATCTTGGAGAAATTCATTACAATCCTCTTATAGTATCATGCTAGTCCCATAAAGATTCTTACTTCATTCACATTCTTAGAAGTAGGCCACTTTTTTATTGCCTAAATCTTATCAGGCTCTATAACAATACCTTCAAATGTGATAATCTGTCCTAAATAATGTATCTTCCTTTCAAAGAAGGAACATTTGGACAACTTTCCATAAAGTTTGTGCTTGCAGAGCCTTTGTAATACAAGCTACAAATGAGTGAGATGTTCTTCATTTTTAGAATAGATTAAGATGTCCAAGAATACTATCACAAACTTGTCTAGATAGTTATGGAAGACACTATTCATTAAGTTCATAAACATGAATGAAGCAAGCTTTCTTTTCTTTCTCATCAGCAAGAAATGTAGCCTTAGGCATTGCTAATTACTATCACTTGGGTTATCTGTTTAATTTAATTTAATATATTATGTAAGCAATATGATCTTATGAGTTTCATCAGTCACATAGTTAAACGTTACTTTGCTCTCTCGACATAAATTTAATATCATAAATTTTTTAACATATTTATTATTTTATTTTATTCATATATTTTTTATTTTTAAAAAATATTAATTCATCTACAAGAGATGTGATTAACTAAAATTTTGGTAATAATTTTTTTTTATACACAATCTATATTTATAATAAAAATTATCCATTCAATATGTTGTCTCAATTTTAACTTAGTGTAGTTTGGTTAAAATAAAAATAAGCAACTAAACCTTTAAATATATTTGAATTAATTTGTTCACTTTTTTAATTTAATAGAAAAACACATTATAATATATTAATTTATCTTAATCTTAATAAAAAAATTTAATTTTCATTTAAAAATTTATTCATATAATAAAGAATAATATCTTGATTTTATGTTTAATACAAATTTTGATTTGTCAAAAAAATTTAAAATACAAATCAATTGTTAAAACATATATATTTTAATCATATTTTATTTTATTCCATTTAAGAACACAATCCTTTGAACTGAATATTTCAATATTATATTCAATTAGCAGTATATAAATAAATAAAACTTACACAATTACTATCCATAACTCACAACACTCTTCTTAGTAATACTTAAGAAATTGACATGTGTTGGTTAACAGATTTGTCACCTAACTCTATATGCTCTTTCCCAAACAAGTGACAAATGTAATCAACATTAAACCTAGTGCAATGGTATTTTACAAAAGTTCTCTAATAAATGAAAACTAAAATTGTTTTTAACCATAAAACAAAATAAAGACGATGCTTTTAACTAGAAAGCAGTAAAGGTATGAATACATCCACACAAATAGAAGCTCAAAGACTCCCACCAAACAACACTTATGAAATGATATAAACTGATACCATACACCACAAAACTACTACATAATCACGACCATGAACAATGTATCGAAAGATAAACAATCCACAGTAGTGAGCGAGAATCATAGATATCCAACCACTTCAATACTTCAATACCATCAACATAAGCAATAACACATTCAACATAGGAAGAATATGAATCTCAAACAGCCATAACACAAAATTTACGACCATTCAAAACTCCACTGCATTGATTTCTATTGCATGTATTCAAAGTAATTGAGGCAGAAAGCTAAAATTGATCAATCAGCAAACACAGTTTGCCAAAAGATGGCTACATCAGCTAGCTAATCAAATTTATAGCTAAGCCGATCCATAACCATTTCAAACCATAACGGCTTCTTGAAGAAATTCGATTAAAAGTAGTTAAACAATAATAATAAGGGCCCTCCAGAGCCAATAGTTTTTGAGCAAGTATGAAATAAACTAAAGCATATGAAATGAAAATCAATTGAGGATTGCCACATCCTCGCTTTCGTTATCAGTCTACCCCGTCGCTTCTTTTTCTCCTGTTGGTTCACCTTCCTTCCTCATGTCGCTCTATGTTGATTGAGATGCCTGTGTCTGCAGCTTTGCTTTGTATGCCCTGTACTTGTTGATCACAGGTGTCAGTGACATTCCAGATGGGGACCCAATCATACTGATCATGTGCTTCCTCTTTCTTATAGCTCTGTCAGCATCAGCCACCTTCCGGTTGACATCATCAAGTCCAGCTCGGACAAACATGATATAAGCTACCATCCTTGCAAGTTTGCCAAGTGATTCCCCTGTTATAGCCTCATAATTCATCACCTCCTCAGTTACCAACTTCTTGAAATTATGTTTAATCTCTTTAACATCCAACAAATTTTCGTCATCAGACCCATTGGCTTCAATTTCAATAACAGCTAATTTTTTTTAATGCTCATCTTTTCAGAGAAGTAAGTTGTAATATCCTTCTTCATTTCATCCTCGATAGAGATCATAAGGCATAGCTTTCATTCAACTACATCTGTCCATGTATGTATATCTAATTCCCCCGGATCATTCAAAAACTTTTCATTCATCAAGGTAACTATATCCATATTAGCTATTTCTTGTATTTCTTTAGAGGCTAATGAAAGACTATTACGATCACTCTTAGCTGTTTGAAACTTTGGAATCATAGCTTCTCTTTTCTCATAGACAGAATCAAATAATTTGACTGCCTCCTTAATGAACAATAGGCCATCAAACATGACCTTTACCCATTGATCCATAGCATTCCTTAGAGATAGTGATCTTTCAATTTGTCGTAACAAACCAGGATCGGGGATACCTAGACTTATATCGGGGGAAGCCTCTGCTGAGGGTTTTATTATTTTCACAACTGACTGGACAAAAAGTGACAGAGAACTTACTTGACCTTACAATTTGGAATTCTCCTCCTGCTATTTCTTGACCCTCTTTGAGATGTTGCTATCTAAATACTTGACATGGTAGAGATCGCCTTCCGTAGTAGATGGTCGCATATCAACTCCGCTCATCCTAAAATCAGCTTTAGTTACTTCATCTTCATTTTTGTCTCCCACAGGGTCTGTAATCTCCAAAAATTGATTTCCCGAGGCAGGGTCAGTCACCATCCTCGACATTCTCCTTGCGCGTTTAGGCCTAGGAGTGTCTTGCAATAGTTTAGCCATGGTATCAACACAGGTGTCCACCGTCGGTGTATATCTCTTTTTCTTTTCAACCACTTTCTTTAACCAATTGGGATAGGAGGAGGGAAAGCTCGTATTGATCTCACTTATAATTCCACCCATAGGCACAGGTGGAGAATTTTGCTCATGGGGCTCATTCTAAACAGGAGAATTTGGAGCACTAAGCAAGGACTGCAACATGTTATCTTCACCTGAGTAAAAATTAATGAATCACCATCACTTACAAGGTTACTAATGAGTGGCACATGGTCTGCTCTTGATGAGGAAGCAACCAATCTGGTATTTCTCTTTACTAGTTGACTGTCTTGTTCACACGCCATCTTCAACTTACAGATCTCTTCAGGCGGCTAATCACCACCTTCATTCGATTGTGAGCCAACTCTCTGGAGAGTTCGGTCCAAACTAGATGACCTCTGCTGGGAGTGCGTAGTCTGATATCTGTTTTGGCCTTGGAGAGTAGATTCCTTAGGCATTGTTGTGCCTGCACATTCCTTCATTTTCCTTTGATCCACTTCTCTGTCCTTGTAATTATTTGGAAAGAGCGAAAGCTCACATTTTTTTAATAAAAGAGGGGTAAATTTTTTATTAAATCAAGCAAGGGCGTCATATGGCCCTATCCAACTCCACCAAATGATTCAATTGTTGAGATAAATCCGGAGTAATTGCCTTAAAGAAGCAACATGATAGCCCTTCATCCAGAATGTTGTAATTATCATCGACTATGTTAGGAATCTGATGTTGAGCTCGAAGGCTCGGACCTGATAAACGATTAACCTCACCAGCTTCTCCTCTGCACTTCCCTGTCATCCAAGCAATCTTCCCAAAAATCTTCCAGCTGGGGTCTGTGCAGATAGGAACATCCTCCATGCATATTTTCCTTTACATAGTTTTTACTGTCAAAAGCTACACGCGCCGACAAACTATGGAGACTAAACTCTAACAATAATTTAGCTACACTCTTGGCGCTATCATTACTTTTACAGGAATAAAAAGACAAAGACACAGGAAAAGAGTATCGTTTCTTCTTCATGGCATGATATTTTGCATTTACAGTCATCATATGGTGACATATTTACAAGAACACCAAATAGTCAATGGGTACCGAGGCATTTTCAACGGAGCATTTTCATAACACCCAATTCTTAAGTATGAGAAACGGTTGAAATGTATATTGAGAAACGGTTGAATTGTATATAAAAGCTTCCAAAATGCATGATCAATGGGGCCACTTTAGTAGAGAATCTCTGCTTCAGTGAACCTTCAATTTTCTTAGCCAACACCATAGAAAAGGCGTCATTAACTCTCGGAAAATCCTTTACACTTTCAACTTTCTGCAATTGAGGAAAAGTATAATACATACGCATACCAGCGACAGGAATTACTTGAATCCTTAAGCCAGGCCAAGTAGCCTCTCCACGAGCCAACACATAGATTAGTTGAGAGCACATATGGAACCTTACGGTTTGCGGGAAGTTTACCAATTGCTCATGCAAACTGTCACTAATTATTCTTGCCCAATCAATACGGTGGTCACCACAAATAAGCAAAATAAATTTGCACATCCAAAAAGAAAAAGCATCCGATTCTTGGTTCCCAACTACACGATTTAGTAGAGTTATCATATCTGAGACGTCTTCTTTGAAGTGGCTTCTCCTAAGACTCGTTGGGAGCCGTGACTTCCCTTTCTTCTCAGCTTCCAACCAGGATTTGGCAATGCAATTTTGACACCAGTCCTTTCTTTCATTGTAGAATTTCCATGCAGAGGACACAGAGACATTAGCATCATCCTCATATTCTTCCAAACACGGAGCAACAACAACAAATTTAGAGTCAATTTTCGCGACCACAGAGCCATCTTGAGTTCTAATCTCTTGAGACTCTGGAAAATAATTGTTGGCACAAGCACCAATCAGGTCAGGGCAATGCACTGCAAGTGGGAAACCTCCAATCTTATCCAACCCACTTCTAACAATTTTGCTAGCCAAAGGCGTTCGGCTCTCAGATTGCATCCTATTCTAGAAGTCTTCGAAATCAATGTGGCCCAATTCAGTATCCTTCACTCCAGATAGACCATTCTCCACAACAGGGACCATGGGGGTCCCTTGGAGTTTATATTTCATTTTCATTGAACTGAGGAACCAAATAGCCAAAAACTCCGAGGCATTCACAGATAACACAGGAAAGTGTAATGTACTAACAGATAAATCTCTATGTAGATACAAGTAAATAAAGTCTCCTACCACCAGAGAGAAGTGTAGTGCTTATATAGCAAGAAGAATGCAAGAATTAATATAGAAATAGTTGACCGTGCTAACCTGTAAGCACGGGAATTTGCTGATATCTAGCATGTAGTGGTTTAGCTATTTGATGCTCTGCAATGCATTCCCTTAGCAAGAATGATGCAACTTCAGGTGATATAAAGAATTCATTCGAATTCCAAGACACTTCTCATAAATTCCCTCGAGTTTCCCTTCGAAAGATGTGCCAAGGTATTCACGTACGCTTTCAATTAAATGTGGAATGACACGTGTCACTTCATCGTACCGTGTGCCAGCTTAAAAAAAGACGCTGCGGGAGAAACAAACTCTTTGAAGTTGGTAAGTCAGGGAACTTGTGAACCTTTGAACCATAACATTGTGAGTTCGGAAGTTCAAAGAACTTCTGACCTCCTTGACAACCGAGGGAGACTTCACAAAATCAAGACCAAGACCAAGACAAGAAAAGACTTAGAGGATCGGGCGCATAGGTGAGTCGGCGAGTCGAACGGTTCTTGAAATTTTACACCCACCGACTTTAGTTCAAAAACACTTAAGGATTTTCGACGACATGAGGAATGACTAAGTAAAAGTTCAACATAGGGAAGAATAAAGAATGTGGCAAAGAAGGAACAAAGAAAATTTTGAAGGAACAATGCTTTAGCAAAATTTTGAAAAATCAGGGCAACAACAGGGTCTAATTGGGGACAACTTGGATTAAGGAGGATGTAGAGAATCTAGATAAACTTTGACAACCAAGCCTTATTCTAAAGGGGCGACAAAGTCACACCAAAACTCAACAACCAAGATAACAGGAAAGACAAGGAAAGAAACTATGGTACATAATAGAACTTAGAGATATTACCAATTATATTGCGTCAAATCTTGCCCATTGTAGGAAAGAGGTAGTGGTGTTCCATCAGGATATGCTAGCAAAAAGGCATTTTCTCCAATGACTTTCTTGATCTTGAAAGGCCCTCTCCATAAAGAATCAAATTTTCTATGAGCCCCCTTTGGCTCTCTTCTCTTGTTCCATAAAAGTACAAAATCTCCAATCACGAAATTATTTTCTTAGCCTTCTTATCAAAGATCCCCTTAACAACGTGTTGATGTTTTGCAATTTTGTCAACAACTATGTCCCTTTGCTCCTCTAGACGACTTATATATAGTATTCTTTTCTCCAAAGCTAATTGAAATTGCTCATTTTCAATTACCCTTTGTAAATTCAATGCAGATAACTCTAGAGGAATAGGAATAGCACTATCAATCCCATAGATCAACTGAAAAGGAGACATACCAATAGCTCTTTGTAGGTTATCTTGTCAGCCCAAAGAGCATCATAAAATTTTTTATGCCACCCTCTTTGGTTCTCATCCGCTAGCTTCTTAACGATTGCGATGAGATTCTTATTGCTAGATTCATCCTGCACGTTACCTTGTGGATAATAATCAGATGAGTGAGCGAGGCTAATACCATAGTCATAGTAGAACAAGATGAATTCAGAGGATGAGAAAATGGAAGCATTATCAACTACAACCTTCTTGGGAATGCCAAACCTAACCAATATATTCTCCTTAAGGAAAGTACAAACTACCTCAAAAGTGGTATGCTTCATAGGGGCTGCCTCCACCCATTTGGTAAAATAGTCTGTAGCTATTAAGATATGAGTATGTCCAACATTGGAATTAGGGTTAATAGGCCTAATGAAATCCAATCCCCATTGTTGAAATGGTTCATCTATTACCACTGGTCTTAAGGGTAATGCTTCTAATTGAGGTCTACTAGTAAACTTCAAGCATTACTCACATTTTGACACCCAAAATTATATGCATCTCTAAACATTCTAGGCCAATAAAAACATTGCCTCAATATCTTAAAGGCTATTATTGATGTTGAAAAGTGTCCTCCACAAGCTTCATTATGGAAGGTCTCTAATAATCTCTTTTGTTGCTCTTGGTCCATGCATCTCAAAAATGTCCCATCTATTCCTTTTTAATATACAAGTTTCCCTCCCAAAGGATGTACTTGCTTGATTTAAGCTTTAAGTTCCTCTTTTCTTTAGCAAAAAGATGGGGTGGACAATCACCATATGTTAGAAGGTAGGAAACATCAGAGAACCAATCATCAATGATGCTTGTAAAAAGGACTAAAGGCAATTCTTCATTCTCATAAACTCTATTCTCAGCAAACATCTGACACAAACCTTTACCTATGACCACATTGGTGGGTTTGATCTCAACATCATACTTCTGAACTTTTTCTATCTAGGCACCTCTATTCTTAATTACATCCAATCTCCTGTTGTGTAAGAATACTCTTTATAGCTGATTTTGGGACATAGACAACTGTGTGCGAATGCAAAATATAAAACCTAAAGCTCTTTAAAGCTTTAACTATTGCATATGCATGTTTTTCTAAAGCAGAATACTTCAGTTCATGTTTCTTCAATGACACACTCATGAATGCAATCGAGGCTTTGATTCCTTGTTCGTTCTTCTGTAATAGAATGATTGATAAGGTGTGCTCGAATGCATAACAATAGATGATGAAATATTTTTCAAAATTAGGGTGTACCAATGTAGGCGCATTGACAATGGCTGTTTTGATTTACCCAAAAGCTTGTTTACCCTCATTGCTCCATTTGAAAATAGAATGGTTTTTCATCATTTTAGCTATATGCCTAGTCAACTAGGAAAAATCAAGAACAAATCTTCTAAGAAAATTTACCTGGTCAAAGAAATATCTTGTGTTACTCTTGGTCGCGAGTAAACTCGATTGTTGAATTGCTCTAACCCTCTCAGGATCAATTTTTATTCCATCCTTGGAGATTATGTGACTTAATAGTTTTCCCTCCATTACAATGAAGATGGAATTCTTAAGGTTTAAAGAGATACCATTTTCCCTACAATGTTGGACCATCTCTAGATCATGCAAATGATTTTCCCTCTACTTGGAGAAAAATGTGAGATCATTTAGAAAAATGAAAATAATTTTATTTTTTAGGTCTTTGAAAGTTAAATCCATCGCCGTTTGGAAAGTGGCTCCTCCATTGATGAGGCCAAAGGGCATTCTATATTATGCAAAAACACCAATACGAGTAGTAAATGCAATTTTGTGTTGGTCTTCCGGAGTTACATCAATCTAATTGTTTCCTAAAAATCCATCAAGCATTGACATCATTTTCAAGAACCAAATACTGTTTGCAATAAGTGATCCATAACAAGTAGAGGGTAATTGTCTTTCAAAGAGGCATGATTCAGATTCCAGAAATCAACACAAATTCTTATTTCTCCATTTTTCTTCCTCATGGGAATAATATTTTCCATCCGTATAGAGTGATGAATGGGGTAAATGATTTTTGCCTCCAACATCTTGTCCATTTCACCAAAAATAGCTTCGGAAACTTTAGGGTTGTAAGTCCTTTGTTTTTTCCTAAAGGGTAAGGCACTAAGTTTCAGAGGAATATGGTGTTGAATTTTCCCATCTCTAAATTTCTTTAGATCAGCATAACACCATGCAAAAACATCTTTATATCTAACAAGAAAAGAAATCAAACGCTCCTTTTCCATAAGAGATAAACACTTAC
This sequence comes from Sequoia sempervirens, assembly GCA_007258455.2. Lineage (NCBI taxonomy): Eukaryota > Viridiplantae > Streptophyta > Pinopsida > Cupressales > Cupressaceae > Sequoia > Sequoia sempervirens. Next base: position 35,531,590 of record VDFB02075321.1, read on the forward strand.
CAATACATGCAATCTTTGGGTTGAATCTTCTGTACCAATATTCACACGATCATAATCAGCTGAAGATCTCATCAAAAAATTTCCCTTATGCTTCAAATACTGATCATGTCAATTATGTGGGAGTAAATGGTGACTCCCGAACACCCCCAGGAACAGTTGCTACACCAAAACAACTTCCAAAAGAGAGAGAATGGCAAGAAATCTTGCTTCAACAATGTAAGATTGAATAATGGTCAAATATGCTTCGATAAGCTTGAATGAAAATGTGCATGAGATGCCTTGCTTATAAAGGCAAGGTGGAGATGTAGGATTAGACAAGTTCATGACAAGTTTCTTAATCCTATTACATGAGACAACTAACAAACTAGCTACCTAGGAATCAAGCATTACAAGCTAGATAAGATAAGTTCTAGAAAAGCCAACTAAGACTTCTAGAAGGAATCTTATATCCTAAGTAAACTTAATGTGTGAATATGTCCCCTAATTACCTAGTGAATGAATTAGCTAGGTATAAGACAATTATTCATCCCAAAAAATTAAAGGGTTCCTCCAGTGAGACCAAGCCCTTGGGGATTTTGTTTCCTTTCAACTAAATAACCCTTGACTCTTGAGTATTCTAAGATTTCACTTCTCCCTCCAGAACATCATTACTCTCATCACAACTCCCCTCAAAGAATACTTTGGAAAAATATTTGGCCTTCTCAAGAAAATAGATTATATGTTGATCATTATTGAATACTTTCCAATGGTTGACATTGTTAGGTATGTTGGGTCTATAGACTATTTCCACTTGATAAGTTTGTCTTTGAAGTACAAATGAGGTAGTAAGAGAGAAGAAGACACAACCAATGAATCAACCTAGGTGTTTTGGTCCCTAGGTATAGCTTCTATTGAGAAAGCATCAAATTTTTCTATGCAATCCCACACTCTATTTCAATAATGCTTTGATCTTCCATTTTTCACAGTATATAACCTTCTCACTTGCTTTATAATAAGCTTAGCATCACCTCTAGCTATAAGTTGTTTGATACCTTTCTCTTCAGCTAATGCCAATCCTAACAACAATGCCTCATATTCTGTAGTATTATTTGTATTATCAAATTCTAGTTTGTAAGCAAAGGGGAACTTATAGCCATCAAGGGAGATTAAGACTACTCCAACACCTGAATTGGCAATGGAACAACTACCATCAAAATCTAGCGTCTAGACCTCATTAGCCAAGTCAGGGTTAACCAAGCATGCATTGTCCTTTGCTGATGATGTGCACATATACGTACCAGGCCCAGTCTCCACAAATAGAATATTTGCTCGAGGGTCTCCTAACTTCAACACAGTAAATTTGACTTTGGGTTCAGGGTCTAGGTGAACCTTCTTCCCCTCTATAGGTATTAGGGTGTGTGACCCGTCGATTTCAATCTCCCCACCCAAATCTTCACAAAAGTTGTGACTCAATATCATCCCATAACTAGCAGGTATGTCTGCCACTATTATTGTTAACTTCAATATCTTTTTAGGGAAGTAGCAATACTGAATTTGACTCCATTTTTTGACGAACGTTTGTCGGTCGTTCAACAAACATTTGTCAAAAAATTGACAAATTGACAAAAAAAATTTCATTGTTATTTTTTCCTCAAAATTTTGACAATGAATTAAACGTTGAAATAACGACGCAAATTTGTCAGTCGTCGGCATCATAAATGACTTAGATGTTCATCGAAATATCGACAAAAACTTTGTGTATCCACCGATGAATTACAACCAAAATGCAATTGCAATGGCTCTTTCAAAGCATCGAAACAACACTAGAAGTTCGTTGCCATTTCGATGAAATGGGAAAGGAGTAACGTCGAAACAACACCAAAATTTCATCGCCATTTTGATGAAATGGGAAAGGAGTAGCGTTGAAACAACACCAGAAGTTTGTCGCCATTTCGACAAAATGGGCAAGGAGTAGCGTTGAAACAACCCCAGAAGTTCATTGCCATATCGATGAAATGGGCAAGGAGTAGCGTCGAAACAACACCAAAAGTTCATCGCCATTTTGACAAAATGGGCAAGGAGTTACGATGAATCTTTCGTCGTAGCTATAAAAACTTCATCGGACCTTTTCAGTGATTCATTGGTGGCCTTCGTTGAAATTGCGACGAAACAATGCAATTTTGAATTTTTTTTTTGTTGAAATGTACCATCACAGAGACTCTTGGAGATGACCACCAAAGCCAACCCATCGATGAGAGATCAATCATTGGTACATGATAGAAAACTCACTTCGATAGTCCATGTCTTGCCAATGACTTCCGTCGGCAAGACATATCCAATGTCACACCGATTTGACCTCTTTAGGAGTTTTGAACACTACTGGTTATCAGCAAGACATTCTGAGGGTCTCGCCGATTAAACAAGTGTCTAAGAGCAAGTAAACAAATGGAACCTATTAATTTTCTTATTTTGGGGTTCTTTAAATCATATAATAGGTACCATCTTCTTGTGTATAATGTACTTATATTCAGATTTGAATTCAAGACCAATTGTCATTGCACATTCCATTTTACTTGCACAAAGTATTCTATAAGCAATATATTGATAATGCCAAATGATTTATGGTGTTGTACAACTCTACCTATCATCACAATTCTGTTGTTCCTCCCTAGAGAGTCTTGCAAAGACAAGTTTATAATACCAAGTCAAATAATATGAAAAAGACTTACTTCCATACAAATTAAATGATTATTCTCACAATGGCAATTGTCTAATTACAACAACAATTCCATGAAAGGTTATCCATGCTTCATAAGAAATGACTGATCATACATACAGACTGCAAGATGCATAGAAAAAGCATTACACTTGAGAACAACCAAGGGCTAACAAGGGAAGGAATTAAGAAACATCTGGATTGAAGAGAAAATGTGTAGGAAAATGTTGAGCAGTGTCAAGAGAACAGAGCTTGTAGAACATATTCTTGACCTAATCAAGCTCTTGAACAACTTAAACAAAATTAAAATACTAACACATACATGAGACATGTAATGAACTTCCAATATCTACTATCTTTTTCATTAATGCAGAGGTAGGTAAAGGAGAAATAATTATAATTGTAACACTATTCATAGTCCAGTAAATTATGTTCATAATTTGTGTTCAATGGACCTCAGTTTTATCATTATACTTCCCATCTAATACCATATTTTAATCCAGGGTTCAACTATCTCAGATCTAAAGAAGCACCTTCAATTAACCATTTAAAGTATTATAAAATAAGGTAAGACTTTTACTTGAGAAAGATTGGGTACACTTGTAGGATTGAAGTTCTCGCAATCATCAGGATTTATTGGCGCACAGACACAACCTGCAACATATGAAGTAATGGATGACTACAAGTTAGTGAAATGGTCCTTAATATGTGACTAGTTTGGAAATCGATTGGTAGAAAATAAGGTTACAAACAAATCTACATGAAAAATTATGAGGACAATCTACTGTAATCATCAAAATAGATGAAAAGTGCAAAGGAAAGAGCCGAGCTACACCTCTAGAGCCTAAAAAAACACATGAAGAAACATAAAAAAAAGAACAAACCAGTTTTTGGATGAATACAAAATGGTGCCTTCAGCAAGTGATTCATATGCTTTCACACCTGACACAGGACATTAAGAACATTATAGTCTTCCTCTGTGAAAATAACTACTTACAGAATAAACCCATAAACCAATATTATATACCTCCATGTCTAGCCGAGGGTAGGTATAAGAGAAAAAAAATTCTTCAATGCAATGCCGAAAAATATCAATGTGTGTGTAGGTTTGTATTACTCAAAATATCATTTCACTGCCTAAGGAAAAATACCAAAGTGATGTTTTAAATTTCAATCTTCACATAGGCTCCCTTATTGCTACACATGCATATATACAAGCATTATTTGAGCTCTAAACTATTCAAATATTAATGATTTAATTAGCTATAAGATAGAAAGTTGTTGTCTAGACATAATCCATCATCTTTTACATATCTTTATTCACTCCTAGCGCTTCAGTAAATTTGTGTAAACGAGACAAAAATGTGAATCTTTTATGACAAAGAAATTTTTTAAGAGGGGGAAGAGAGCAAAGGGTAGGGGGAAAGAGGATGCTTGAATGTATAGAAAAGTATACCATTTTGATCATTATAACAATGAAACGAATCTTAAGTTTGAAGCATTAATATCATTTACAACATTTATGATCAAGAATGAATGTAAGTAGAGAAACTTTTGCATACTTGCAGATGGTACAAAATTTCATGGTTAAGTGGAAGCCTCCCATTATAAACAAGATCCAAATATCTGTGTATCTATGTCAATTGAGGCTCTAAACCCTTCAGAGCTGTCAATTTTTCCACTAACCTGTTATGCACAAAAGTCAAATCTTAGAGCTATGTCACCACTAAAAATAGAAGAAACAGAGCTTTGAAACCAAATCCACACACAACACAATGTGGTATTCATACAAAGCCATACAAAAAAACTAAACTCAATCATTGGAATGGAAACAACTTCAAATTATGATGCAGAGCATGGATTCAGGGTATAAAGAATCATTTTTCTGCCATCATAGTGAAAAATTAGCATTTTCTTTCATCTTTGCATATTGGTTTGATGCTTCAAACGATGCATTTCTTATATTGAAAAGTGCATTACCTTATTGAGCTTCTCTTTGTTTTGAGAATAGTTTAATATTCTCTACTTAATAGGGCCAACCACGTGACGGTGGAAGCTCATTTGGCCCCTCCCCCCCTCACATCACTCTCAATTCCCCATACCCAATCATATAACATTAATCATTCATTCATCCATTAATAACATATAACATTCAATCATTCATCCATTAATAACATATAACATTCATTCATTCATCCATTAATAACATTTAACATTCATTCATTCATTAATAACATATAACATTCATTCATTAACATATAACATTTATTAATTAACATATTCACATTCATTCATTAACATATAATATTCATTCTTTCAGTTTTTACATATTATCAAAAATATGGTTGTCATGATATGATTACAATCACTTTTTTTTTGGTTTCTTTTTTAAAGATATGAAGTGGAGTATTGTTTTCTAAATCATCTGCCCCCCCTTTAGTTGTTCTTCCCTTTTCTCGTAATCTTAATGTACGCCTAGTCGTCTGCTCATGACGTGGACACTGTTACAAAGGGGGGTCTATTGCAATAACAAGGAAATGTTAAAATAATATGTTTTATTATTATTGTTACAAGTATTTCATTAATTAAAAGAACATTAAGGTGGTTCTCTTTACTTGATGGGTCCACATCATGTTCTTGAACTTATGTTATAGACTCATGCTCAATATGTTGAACACCCTCTAAATCTTGATCTCCAGTTGAAACACGAAAGGTTACATTAATTAATACACCAATTGAAATTAAATATGTTTAAGAGAGCATGAGAGTGGTCCTCTTTACCTGATGGGGCCACATCATGTTCCTGATCTTCTCTAGCCTGATCATGCTCAACACGTTGATCACACTCTACATGCTCTAAAATTGAAACATGAAAGGTTACATTAATTAATACACCAATTGCAATTAAATATGTTTAAAAGAACTTTAGAATGGTCCTCTTTACCTGATGGGGCCACATCATGTTCCTGATATTCTCTAGCCTGATCATGCTCAACATGTTGATCATGCTCTACATGCTCTACAGTATTGAGATGCACACCATGACCTTCATCTGTAGGTTGTGCTCCACCCTAACCAGGTTGCATTCCAATGTCATGTGCAGTATTATCATTGCTTGAATGTTTAAAACAAATAGGCATGTAATTACTTTATGGTGGAAATTAATATTGAATAGATTGCACAAGTATTCAATTTTAAATAAAATTTATTGAGTTTATTTACCTACGTGTCGAATGTAATGGAAGATTGTGTTTTCCCAGTCAAGACTCTTAGGCGTTAAGCCACGGCTCCATAGCCTTGCTGGAAGAAAATCTTCAGGTCATCTTCTATGGGAATTCTGTTGAATTCAAATCCCTACATTTTTGCATAAGATCATGAATTTTACTTCTATGGTGTGATAAAACCAAAATTGTTTTCAATTTATTATTTGGATACAATATTTCATTTATTGATACTTACAATTCATGCGGCTAATTTCATATAACCACCAAAGCCAAGTTTGTGCTGCCTGTGGTTTTCTAGTCTTTCCTTTGTTGCCTTCGATGTGTCAGGTAGCCTATGAAAAGTTTGAAATACGTTAGATTATGTAAAAAGAAAGAGTAATCAATATAAAATTACATTGTTGATAGTATCACATACCTTCCTTGGCTCGGTGGTGTCTTTCCTTTTTTCTTTTCAACCTTCTCCTTTCCATCCAACACCAAGTCCTTCCACTCCCTCTCCGGAATCATGGGGGGACACTCATACTTTTTTCTCTTCTCTAAATGTGACCTATATTGGTCCCTCACATACTTTAGATAAGTACCAACTTTCTTAAGGACATTGGTTCGGTTGAATGTTTAATCACCGAAGAGCACAACTAAACGGTTAATGAGCTCATCTTTTAAATCTTGATTTTGGGCATTCCACCGTGTACATATGGTGGGCCCGAAGAGCTCCAATGTAATCACTTAGATGTTTATAAAAAAAATCATTTCCTGCAAAATGATCATGGGATCAATAGTCTAAAAAGAGGGATCAATAAGTAAATTTCAATTGGATATATATAATAATAATTAAAATATTTTAAAGTACCTGGGACCTTCTCTATCTTTATGGGAACGAAATCCTTGGTCACCACAAATATGACTGGCAATGTTCTCGTACTAGTAATACAGGAAGATCCAAGAAATGCTGCTAAAATATCACCAGTACTAGTGGCCTCTACATACCCAGGTACATGTCCTAACACATGTTCTGACATGTGTTCATTGCCAGAGGGTGCCCTAATGGATGCCTGCATGGTATGTGTTGCCGACATTTCAGACGACGATATAGGCACAAATGATGGGGTCAGATGATGTGATGTATGCGTAGGAAGATCATGATGGACACTTGTACCAACCCCTACTCCTCGGGCAACACTTGTAGTACCCTGATCATGGCTAGGAGCATCATGAGGACGCAAAAAATCTTGTAAAAACAACACATATTTTAGTTCATGACATAAAAGAGTACAAAATATAAAACCATGAATGAACTTATGTTATAATTAAAGACCTCATGAAAGCTTACTTACAAGTTTTGTGATCTCTTAGTCAATATTTTAAACCTCTCTCTTATCTCATCTGTTTGAGGCACTATGAATACCAACTTAAGGATTTCTTCATTGCATTTTTTTTGGGTCTTCCTTATCATATTGAGAGGGTTTGTTGAATAAGTGATGTCATCATCACATAATATTGAATACACTTCCCTATGGATGCTCTTGTCTACTATCGGTACCTTTCTCCGATCAGTCGACTGCAACAAGAATATTAAAAACATTATCGAAATTCACCCAATAAACTTATCAAAACAACAACATAATAAATTTTTTTGCTTGTATCTAATTTGTACAATTACAATGAGGTAAACCTGTTAGGTAGAAGCGCTTGAAGATAAATCATGATATGTGCTTTGGGCCAGAGCCTTTTCTGTACGATCAATGTCTCGCTGTGACAAAATTAAATGTAAAAAATCATTACCGAAATGAAACCAATAGACTTACGAAAAAAAGAAAGAATAAAATGGTATATTGGAGTCATTAATTGGAGGTTGGGTAAAATGGTACATAGTACATACCACCCCCATAGTAACTATGTTTGTAACTAATTGATTCAAATTGTAATCAATTAGCAACTCTTCCCCTATAGTTATTGATTTTATTGCACATATGAATACACTGTTTCCATCGTGCACCTCGAATATGCAATTGGGTTGCTTATTTGTTGACCCAGGTCATGTACTATTTATAAACCCTACAATATTCCCTGATGCTTTTGGCCTTTCGCAATGTACATAGCCACTCCTTTATTTTGATCCTTATCTTTTAGCTGTATACAATTTACTGATAGTGCATACCTACGCATACTTCATGTATATTGAACTAGTTGCATCCAATCTTTGTAACTATAATAGGGTCTGACATACTCCATCAATTCAGTAACTTTTTTGTAATAGACCTTTATGCCGTCCATACAAAATAGGCCCAAACCATGTAATGACAATGGTGTTATGCGATATATCCTCTCGTTGACACAAAAATCAATTTTTATTAGAGGAATTTCCTTGGGTACCCATTGTTTCCGTAGATGTTCGTACCTCAAGGGAACCTCAATGTCGCCTATGCTCTCATCATCATAAGAACATGACCCCCCTTCAACAAGAAAAAATTCCATGCGTTTACAAGATTTTCTTCTAATATTTTGACCTCTAGTTGATCTCCCTCTTCTAGACATTCTACATGTCTCTATTTCCTCTTCTCTTCCTTAATTTCCTTCGCTCGAGGAAGACAACTATGAAAAATACCTATTTGGTGGTACCTGCACTCATAAGGATGTTGGATGAAGTTCTTTCATGGTGATGTGATCCTAAGGTGACATTATGATTAATCTATCATTTCATCGCTAGAATTTCATAGGTTATAAGGTAATCAAGTCTTGATCGATTGCAAGTTATTGTTACTACCGTCTAAATGTGTCCATCACAAATCAAATCTACTTAATGTTTTAACTCTTAAACTTTGTAATAAGTGTTAAATGTGACTATGGTCCACTAGTTACACAACCAAGGCCTCAAATGTATTCTCTAATTGTAATCAAAGGAATTTTTCTCTTCATTCAAGTAAACAAAGTTGAAGGGAAACACCACCAAGTGGTTTATTGGACACCTACATGACTAAAAATAGCAACAAATTTACATTTAATTTCCATATGTCTAAGTGGTTAACAGGGAGGGAGTGTGTACTAGGCCTGGTTAAGTCATCATAAGTTTAGGCTTTGGCAATAAATTTTTTTAAGTCATCTTAAATCTTCCTATGTCTAATTGCTAGGAGACTTTTGGTATGTTTTAAGGTAGGATGATTGATGAAAGAACCCAAAGAGCCTTTCTCCATGGTATCTAGGTACACATAGCAGCGGTCTTCTCTTATACTGTTGGACATGATTTAGATAACTTAGCTATGAATTATTCATTTAACCTAAGGTTTTCTCATAATGCCATCATTGGAAAACTATGATAAAATTCTTCTATTATTAAGAATTGGTCTATGTGCCTCTAGTAATCACTATAAATGTTTGTAAGGATAAAATGACTAATTGCATTAGGTAGAAGAGAATCAACTTTGAGTTCTTCAAGGATTATTTTCCTCTATTCATAATTTTTAAGGGTTGTGTGTGTAGGAGGTTATCACTACCAAGAAGGGAGGAGACATTTCTTTGTATTCTTTTATAATTTTCATTATTCTTATTTATTTTACACTTACATTTACAAATACACATACATATGTGTTTACTGTTTTCATTTATTTGTCATGTAGTTTAATAGTTTGATCGATTTCATATTATATGTGTTGAAGAATTTAGAATTTCAATTACATTAATTTACAAATATGTTGTATCTATAACACTACAAAACCATATGCTTTTTGCATTTACACTTGCATTTAGAAATATGCATTTATATACATAGATATAGATTTATTTATTGATATGTTGCATTCATTTTTCTAGGAGAGCATCCAGTAATTGCATTTACATTTACATTTAAAAATACATATGCATACATACATACAGACATACATATATATATATGTGTGTGTGTGTGTGTGTATGTATATCATTTGTATTTAGTGTTCAGAAACAACCTATTAGGTCTGCACATGGATAAAAATTCACAAAATTAGATCTCCCATACATATTTTGTTGAAACCTAGGCTTGAACCTCTCATTTCACATGCTTTTCTTCACAAAACTATTGAGGACAGTAGTTGTACCTTATTTATTTCTTATCCTACACCCTATTCATGCATCCTAATATTACAACAATATCCATGGGGCCTCTTACACAAGCTATAGTAATCACAAAAAGTGTAAGAGCCCCTTTATATCATGTTTGGACTACAAAACCCTCAAAAACAAGGTAACTCAGATTATGATTTGTTGGTGAGCTATATGGACAAAATTATTAGCACCAGCTCATTCTTGGAGTCTTTTGAAAGAAAAGCGAATCAGGTGGTAGTTAAGTACAAACCTTATTGTGTCAAGGTGAATGAGGTGATCAATTCTAATTGGCTAACTGATGAAGAGTACCAGAAATGGGTAAATGTATATTTAACTGAGGAAGAGTGAAAAGGAGTAGGCTGCTAACAGTTGACAAATTAGCTGTTGTAGTTACATCAGATTCCAGTTTTGCTTTTTGGTGACAGTCTAGGTGCAAAATTCTTGAATTTTTTTGTTGCTGCATCAACCATTCTCAGCGGGCACGATGAACAAGAAGATTCTCTAGGGAGATTGTTGTTGTAACAAATTTTTGGAATATCACAAGGCGGTCCAATTGGCTGGTGACACGTGTGCTTTCTAGCCCAATTCTTGTTTGCTCCTTTTTCTTTAAGAAGGATTTCAAGGCCAGAAGTATGGGTTAGCAAGTTCGATATTTTTGGTTGAGTCTAGATGAAGTTGCAGAGCAAATTGTAAAGTATGATGGTTTTAGGGAAAATGCAATTTAGGGTTTGAGTCATTCTGTAGTAGGTTTTGAATTCATGGGGATTTGATGTTTTATGATAGTACTGGTATTTGAATTGATATGATTAATTTGAACTCATGTCTCTCCATTGTACAACATACAATTTTAGATAAAAATGATCAAGGTTGTTTGATTCATCTCACTATTGTGGTGTGTATGATTCTTGTTTTAGCTTTAATTCAAGGAATTAATTAAAATGCTTGAATGGGATTGTAGGTGGATATGTTTTGTATAAGGATTTGATAAGTAGTATTAGGTTAGAATACATATTGATGAGATTGTAAAGCAATGTTGTCAAGGATCTTATATGTTATGTGTTAAATTTGTCATAAACCCTTAGATGCTTATAAATTTGACTCCTCCAATGGATATATGGCACTTATCTAAGTTGTACATATTCGTATGATTCAGTATTTTTTTTCCTTTACCTAGAGCTTGCTACAAATTGCAAATCAATGACTATCTTATACTGTGAAATGTTGTAGTTATCTCATGCTCCAAATAGTTGATATTATTGATAAACAACCAATTCTATTCAGTATTATCCCATTATGTTGAGCTATTAAATGAGATTATCTATTGTCATTAATGTTGTTTATGATGATGGTGCAAAGGTTGTAAAAGCATTAAGGGATCACCCTCCCGAGTCTTCTAGAGCCCAA